>VXAK01008872.1:102272-125224 GCA_013399435.1 Arenaria interpres
CTGGAACAGCCTGCCCAGGGAGGTGGTGGAGTCACCATCTCTGGATGTATTTAAGAAATGTGTAGACATGGCTCTTCAGGGCATGCTCTAGTGCCCGAGATTATTGGTTTGTGGGTGGGTGTGATGTGGAGGGGTGTTGTGTTTTGTGGGTTTTTTTTGTTGTTGTTGTTTGGGGTTTTTGTTTTGTTTTGTTTTGTTTTTTTCTAAGGTTGGACTCGATGATCTCAGAGGTCCCTTCCAACCATGGTGATTCTGTGATTCTGTGAGCTGAACCGCCGCTGGGTGCAGCGCTCTTTGCCTTGTGCGTGCTGCAACACACGGTGTCACACAATTCTGGGCACTGATAAAACACATCCTAAGTGACATGAACAGTGAGAGAAAGCACAGCATGCAAAATAAACGCTTGGAGAGGTGGGCACCAGGAGAGTGTGAAATGTACCACTCCACACACTCCCTTGGATGGTTCCAGTTTGCTGTTTGCACATCCCAGTGCAACCCTTCCCGCACCAGCAGCACACTCTGAAGCAGTGACCAAGGACACAGCTCTAATCAGGAGGCCTTCCCAGAGCTGCTGGTGTCAGAAAAGGGCTGCAGCGGCTGCTGAGTGTCTGACCATCACTATTCCAGCTGCAATCCCCTACCATTTATCACTTGACCATAAAAACAAACCCTTGGTGGGACTTGGCAGGCAAGGTTATAGCCTTGGAATGAGGTTGATGGAGTCTGGATGTGGGTGTGAATGATCCCTGTGACTGTAAATCACAAAAACCTTGGGTTTTCTAAGCAGAAATACAACTCTCTACTCTTATTATCCCAATTAACTCAAAAAAATATAGCCTGATCATAATACGAGCTTTGTCATAAAAATGTCTACCAAATGGGCATGGTAGCTTTTACGTGGTAGACTGGGAGAAGCTTTCAAGAAGTTACCTGTATTATCAGGTGATGGCTGGCCTGCATTCATGTAACTTTTCAAGCAGAACACTCCACTTCTAACTAGCCATAGCAAAGCGTTATTCACACCCAGTCTTTCAGAGATGGTGCAGACAGCCTTAGGGGCAAAATTGCCTCCTTCTCAATCTCATACACCAATGCGAGCAACAGACTAATACCTCCGCATCAGTAGAAAGTGTCAAAAGAGTCAAGAAGACCAAATAAATCTTGAATTGAAATTGAATTCATGCCATGAAGATAAAACTTTCCTTTTCTTGGAAAAGGAAAAGAAAAAAAATAATACAACCAAGTAAGCTGTCTTAAAGCCAGGTTGAGCCTGAGCCAAAAAATTTTACATTTGGAGAGACTGGCACTTGGAGAAAAGCCCTGACTCCTGGCACATCCCTTTTTCTATTGTTTGTTTGTTGGGAGCTTCCCTGCCCCCTGCCCCAAATCTCAGCTGAAATTTTATTCCAGGTTCCAGTTTATAACGACACAGAGCTCCACAACCCACCTTAAAGTTTTGGGTGTTGTGCATCTCTATTTATTCTCTATATATGGCTTTATATGTCATATCTTCTGCATAACAGATATGTTCCTTATCATTCCATCAAGAAACTAAATGATATCAGATTGGTAGTGATGCAAAAATATTATTACAGAAGACCTTTTCCAAGGAAATAAAATTTTATCAGGTTTTCAGAACCCTGAAGATTAGAGAGAAATGAAATTTTCTGTAGCTTTGTGAACCCACTTTACAGGAATTTATCCGTTTTTGAAGTAACCAGTATAAACTCAAAAAACTCTCTACTTATAAGAGTAATTTGGGCCGTTTACTTATCCCCTGTATTTATTGCTGCCCTACAGAAATGGAAAATTCTACCTCCAGCTTGAAATGCCTTGATTTGGATTTAAGAAATATAGGACCTGTAAAACCTCACAAGACTCTACCAACAGAGCTTTAAAGATGCCAAAACAGCAGTCAAAGGACCAAACTCTTTTTGTCACGTGTGGGACCTTGCTGCAGCTGACGAAGTGAAGTGGGTACGTGAATGGTAAAAGCTGAGTGGGTCCAAGGCACAGGAAACTTTCCATTTCATGTTACTCAACGTTTGTTTTGAAAAAGAGTAGAGATGTTTGGATTTGGCCTTACTGTAGCAAACGGTCTCCAGAGACATCAGTCTAATGACAACTTAATTTTACCAACATTGCTTGACTCAGTAAAAAAGTACAGATTAGATAATTGCTATATCAAAAAGTAAAGGCCATAACTATCACAATTACCCGCATTAACTCCAATTGTTTTGTAAGAGAGGCAACTGCTGTTTAGAAGACTGTCAAAGCCAGAGGGAAACAAAACAGCTCAACAACAGAAAGCCTGGTATTAAATGAGAGAGAAAAAAAAAAAATCACTTGTCTTCTTTTACTGTCATTCCCGTGATAATAAAATGAAGGGCTGCAAGTGCAGAGGGTTTGCCGTTGGGTAGTAAATGAAGCTTCATCAGATGATTCATGGCCAAGCCAGGGTGACTGTACTCATCTTCTCAGTTAACAGCACAAAAGGAGGTTGGTTTCCTCAGTACAGATATTCCCAAGCCATTTTCAGATCAAGACCGCCTCCTTCTCAGCTGAAAATTTCAAGATCTTCAGGGATTCACCATGGGGAAATTACTGTATGGCCTCTAAACGTAGCACTGCCCGGGCTCGATGATAGAAATGGTGCACAAACAAGTGCTTTTAGTGCATCAAATCAATGCCGTTCAGGAAGATGCATCATCAGGGCAATGGCTATTGGTTGATGAGCACGGACTACCCTCTCCCTGCCACTGCTGCTGGACAGAATTTCGTGAAGAAAAATATTATTTATAGCTTAATTGTGAAATAACGTTTACAATTAAAGTTATAATAAATGCTTACCATTCTGGTATTGTTCCTACAAGCATAATTAAAGGAAATATAAACTGTTGGTGCAACGCTTAGAGAGTACAGGTGCTTTTTGGCATCTCGCTGATTAGAAATGCAAATTCAGGAAACAATTAACTAATGTGGTAGAAATCAACAATTTGCATAAAGCTCTTTCAGGTCTTTTCTACCGCAGCTGCGATAATTTCCCCAAGAAAATGCCTGAGGAAGTCTGTGCCGAACTCTACGGCCCGTGGAGCAAGCTCCCAGTCTCTCAGTCTAGAACACACATTAAAGCTTTGTTTCACACAGAGGCAGCTAAAGCATAAATTAAAGTCAAGATTTTTCAAAAATAGGTGAGTGAAGTTGGCTCCGGCTTCACGACGCCCAACGGTGATAACACAGACGCAGTCAGCCTTGCTCGTCCGTGACACCAGGCGTCAGAAGAGGGTTCGCCGTGCAGACTGGTGAGCCTCATCACAACGCTCCTGGTGCTGCAGAAAGAGCCTGCTGCTCGCCTTCCCCCGCACCCGGGGAGATAGAGATTTCCACACGGAACATTGGACGTCCTAAAAGCAAACGTCCAAAAGCGCAAGACGCTCCGAGAGAGGGATTTTTTTCTGAAGAGCGCACCACCTGGTTCTGCACTTGCCGAGCTATTCCGTAGGAAAGCATTAGCAGTCCAGCTACTGCGTGGCTCCAAACGGGCATTCAGCTCCAGAGAGGGCTGCAAGCCAAGAGCTCAAGTCTTGCCCGTGACACCGAACAAACCCTCTGGGCATCCAGGACTGAGGTCTTCTGCTCTCCCTATTCCTGATAACCGTTCCAGGCCTTGGGACCAGCCTCCAGGCAAGAGGGGACTTATTTCAGTCATTAAGCTCCGCTGGCCTCCTTAATGCTCTGTTCATTTTTGAATCGGACAGAAATTTCATATTGCAAATCAATGGCTGCCTTGTCCAGATCCTGAAAATCGTAGATAAATTAATTCTTCCTCTGGCAGGCAGTCAATGAAACTGCTTGCTTGAGTAAGGATTACTTACATGAGAAAGGGTTTGCAATATCAAGCCCATTAAACTCTTAGTTCATCAGGTGAAGGGAACAGATCTGCACTTCGAACTGTGTCTATTCCACTTATTAGAATTTCTTTGGCTTTTTGTTCTGTTTCAGATCATTCACTTATTTACTCTGAGCTTACTGTGCCTTCTGCCAGTGTCAATATGGCTCAGCTGGCAGCAGATGCTCCTCTAGATCTGAGCACGCTGGTGTGAAATAACGAGAACAGAAAGAGAATTGATGTGAACTTTTGCCTAAAACCTGAACCAAAACCTTCCTGTTTATGGAACTCTGCTTCTAATTTGTGAACCAGCTCCAGGAGATATTCTCATTTTAAAAAATACAGCACGTCTTCCAGTTTAGTTGGAGGCTGCGGGTACTGGCAGGGTGAGGAAGAGCCCACACTATTCAATTTGCTAGACCCATTTTGGCAAAACGTTAGGTTCTAGAGTTGTTGTTTGAGAAAATGTGCCCTCGCCAGTTCTTTGAGGTTTGCCCATTCCCAGTCAGCTCAAATGCAAGGTCCCACCAACACGGTCCCACCAACACTTGGGTTCAAGAAGAACACTGATATCTCATAACTGGATTTTTTACCATCTGAAAATGCTCTGGGGATGAGGATGGAGGCTCTAAATTGTCTCCCTCATTAATGTGCATTCGAAGTCATCAGAGTAAGGAAAGGGGACAGCCTTCATAAAGCAGACAGCCTCTGTGCTGTGCTTCTGAAACCAGCTCTCTGATTTTTAGATACCTCCCGAGGCTTTAAATAAACAGAACTGTACTTCACCAATTATCATGCCTGTTTTGCTTAGCTCCCCAGTGGATTTAATTTTAGAAGAACCGTACCGCTCAATATTCAGTGCTGTTTGGGTAAAATTACAAAAATGAAAAACAATGTGCTAGCACCTGTGGCATCCACAGAACGTAAAATATGAAAGGTCTTATCTGTTCAATTATTTAAACCATCCAATCTGCTGGTAAAAGCTATTATATTGGCATTATATCCAGAGACTCCCTAATCCATTCTAAATTTTGGATTCCTTTGTTAATCCTAGATTGTTTAATGGAAGCAGTTCAGTCTGGAAATGTAAGTTTCTTTATGAAATTTTTATTCAGCTGACTTATTTTCTTTCCCAGACCCTTTTTGGATTTTTCCATCCAGGAATTCAGCAGGCCCACCTTCAAGCTTCTATATGGAAAAGGTAGTTTCTGAAACCAAGGGCTCAAGGACACAATCTAAGTATGACAACTCTGCTGTTTGCTTTGTCCTTGCTTCTGTTATCACCAGGTTTATCCTGCTTTCTAGGACTCGTAAAGGTGTCTCTGGTTTCAGCTCTGAGAAGCCATGCCAGGAGGATGACATCCATGTGACTGAAAGAATGGAGTATCCTTTGGAAGCCCCCTTCAGTGGTGCTGCAGCTCCCAAAAGTAACCACAAAACTCAGAATCTTGGGGATAACGACTCCTTTTTCTCGCCGACTGACTCCTCATCAGTTTTGCTTGGTAGATATTCCAAAAGATGCCTACAGAAAAGCTGGGGAGGGACTCTTTATCAGGGGGTGGAGCAATAGGATGAGGCGTAGTAGTTTCAAACTCAAAGAGGGGAGATTTAGATTAACTATTAGGAAGAACTTCTTTGCTGTGAGGGTGGTGAGAGCCTGGCCCAGGCTGCCCAGAGAAGCTGTGGCTGCCCCATCCCTGGGGGGGTTCAAGGCCAGGTTGGAGGGGGCTTTGAGCAACCTGGTCTGGTGGGAGGTGTCCCTGCCCAGGGCAGGGGGTGGAACTAGATGGTCTTTAAGGTCCCTTCCAACCAAAACCATTCCATGATTCTGTGCCTCTTGACTGACAACACTGCAAATGCAATTTGAACTTTTACAGTCAAGCTGGATTCTCAGTTTTCGCACCTCATCACTTGCAATGAGAGTTCTGCCAGGAAAAGGATCCTTTCAGTGGGTTTGCGAGGATGTAAATGGCCAGAAAGCAGTAAACATTTCTCTCGGGGCTGCCAAGTAGAAGGAGACCTGAATTCACTTCCTCTTAGCACTGTCGCAATTGCATGCCGTTTGAAGATAAAAAGACACAAAAATGTGTTTAATAAAGTCACTCCAAATACCCCCACATTACAGATCTGTTGCTGATGCCAGCCTGGATTGATGGATAGTCATTTTGGGGAACTAAACTGCCCTTGATGTACTTTTAGTACAGGAGCTGCCAAATTTTGTTTGTCCTGGCATCGCTGCAACAGCTGGAGCTCCAGCTGCAGCAACAGGCGCACACAAGAACAGGCGGAACAACAGGTACACTTCCATCTCCTCAGTCAGCTTTTCCTGCAGCCCATTCTCACCCCAGTCCCATGCTCTCACCACAACCACTATTTTTTTCCTTGCGTATCCTTAACCAAGGTTAACTAACACTTTTGGCTATTCCTCATCAAAGCACCAAGAGCCTCTTGAAAACTAACCCATAAAGAAACCATGAATGGGATGCAGCAACAGGACCGGCCGGCGAGGGCCACATCTTTCTCAAGCCATTGGGGTGTCACTGGCTAACTGCAGATGCCTATGGGACAGTATAAAAAGAAAGGGAATTTTATCCCAGTACACTTCCCCAGCTGTGATTTCAGGACATTTCAAAGACAAACACGACACCGTTGTATGTTGCAGCATTTTTCTGCCAAGAATTTGCCTGAATGATAGTTGAGCTCGTAAAAATCATGGCACCCTCAGCACCCCCAGCTCAACGGTGTGCCGAGGGGAAAAACACTTTCTGCGGATTTAGTAAACGTGACGAATCCTCGTGCCTCGGTGTCATCCTGGGCGAGTTTCCACTCAAGTTCCGAGTTTGTTTTCCAGCCCCAACCGACTCCTGTTGGTTTCGGGGAGTCCTTGGAGACCTGCCTTTAATTGCTCCAGCATCCTTGGTTAGATGCTCATCCTGGCAGGGGTGTTTCCAGCCAGCAGCCGGCTGCGAGCACCGGTGGGGCTGAGCCATCTCCTCGGCAGGTTACGGAGCGAGCGTAACGAGGCAGAAGCGCTGCTGAGTCACTGTGACAAGAGCTGCTCATTAGCTCAACCTGCAGCACGAGAGGGAGGGGAAGCCCTTCTGGGCAGGAGATGGGAAGGCAGACAGCTTTCTAGAAGGAAAGGCAAGCGCAGGAAAGAAGCTGAGGTTTCATAATGGTATTTTCTTTTAATTAAGCCGCATTCTGAACAAAAACAGGTTAAGCTGGGAAAGTTATCTTGCTTCTGACCTTGAAGATATTTCACACATAGCTGGGAAAAAAAAACAACCAACCCCATCACTCAAAAATCCACATAAATACTAATATACTTATTTTCCCAGCAAACTGCAAAAAAAAGCCCAGTCCTGCAGGGAGCAGGCACACGTATCACCCAACAGGCACCTGCGCCACGGTCACAACATGTAGCACCCACAACACATTTAGGGAAGAAAAGCGGCACGTTCCTCTCTGGCTCTGCCGAATCATAGCAACGTGACCCATCCTTCAGTGATGAGAATACACAATCCCAACTCAACACGCCGAGAACCTGGCAATGCTCTTATTCTCGCACTTTGCGACTCACGCCGTCTGCTCGAGTCCTTATCTTACAACCCTGGCTCGTCACACACGCTTTGCGACGTGGCGGTGGAGAGTTGTGAGTAGCCTGGAAGTCCTGGAACTCAGTATTCCTTGTTTGCTGGCGCGGGGCCGAGCCGCGATGCTGGAAGCAAGCGGTGTGTGATCCAGGTGCCAAACTATCAAACTCAGGTCCAGCTCCAAATTCTGCCAAGGCAGGGATTTTTTTTTGCCATCAGGCTGGTTTTGTGTCCCTGTGACCCCGGTGAGCAGCCCAACAGCCTGAAAAACCGGGCCTTATGAGCTACGTTGCCATTTTGGCCCCATTTCTGAGCTTGCCGAGTCCCAACCTTCTGCTCTGAGCAACATCTGAGCTTATGAAGACTTTCTGTCTTTTCACCCGAGGGCTTTGGCATTGATTAGCAAGCGACTAGCAGAGAGAGTGGATGCACTTTTAGTCTTTTATCTACTTCACATGTGTATTATTTATCTCATAGGACATCGAAACTGCTCCAAGACTTTCAGCTTGCTGAGTCTCGTAATAATTCTCCCTTGCGAGGGTGATGCCTTTTCCCCTTCTCTGCCGGAGACAGCAGGCAGTCTGTCTCCTGCCGTCTGGAATCACACTGGTCCCAGCAGAGACAAGCACCTGAATGGCACAGCACCCATCTCCCCGCCCCACCGCTCAGCAGCAGTATCACATATCATTAAGAAAGACCAGCACATATCTCATTAAGGAAGATCTGCTGCAGGAAACCCCTCTGCCTCCCTGGGGACCCGACCCCCAGGGATGCCCCACACCACAGAACGGGGCCCGACAGCCACAGCCAGCCCAGCGACAGGCTGCCGGTCCCTTTGGCAAGTGGGAGACAAGTCTGTGAGCAGCAGGTTCTGCAGCTACACTGCTAGGCACAGTCCGGCTCACAGCCAACCCCAAAACCATCACGGAGCCTGTGATGCTGCATGGAGACCCACCAGGCTTCCACCCCACCAGGCACTGTCCAGAACCCACCTCCGCGCTGCCAGACGGCTGTAAGACCGAACCGGAGGACAACTGTTTGCCTCCAGCTTAGCTGCCAGCATAATTTAGAGCAGAGTCCACGGGTGAAGGCACCAGAAAACATACATCAGTTGGCGCTGGTCCTACACTGCCCTGGCAACCTCCTTAGAACACGCTCCTGTCGCAGAGCTGATCTCAGACCTCTCCCACCGTTGCAGGGGGGCGGTGGGAGCAATCTGGGCTGTCAGCACGCCGCTGGGTCACAGCAGGACCAGAGCAGCCCTCCCCACCACGAGCGTGTTGCACGTTTATCCAGTATAGAGCAAGAAAAATGTGCTGGAGCTCTATCTGAGACCCCGTCACCGAACAGAGTGAACTATGGTAAGGTATAGCCTGCACTCGAGCATTCATGGTAAAAAATGATTTATACTGACATGCAAATTTAACTAGATGAAGCTTTTGATTATTTCCCCTATCTCTTGGTTTGTGCTATTTCCCCGAGGTGGAAAAATGCTCTTTGCCAGTAATTCATTATAAATGCCCCAGCCATTCCCATTAGCTACAGCAGGTCTCCGCTGCACTGCTCAGTATTAAAATATGCACAAACTTCTCTTCTCTCCAACTCACCAAACCAATTTTTGAATCACTCTGAGAATTTAATCACATTTCACTTCTCTTGGCTATAATCGACGTGCATGCTTCATACAATATTTACTTTCTGTGCAGGTACCAAACTTACATATGACAATCTATTTTACATACAGAGGACAATGTTAGCTGGATGCTCTCTTAGGGTAAATTATATATAAAATTCTGCACAGGGTATTATATCACAGTGCTCCTTAAACCCGTGCTAACTCTGTACCAAGCGCATCATTCAAGAAATGGTGAAATTAAGCCATGGACAGCAGCTGTATTAACTCAAACATATTGGACATCCTAGAACAGCTAACAAAGCAAGCACAAACAACTCTGCCGTGTAGCATTCTTCCCAATACCCATCCTACAAGAGGCTGAACGCCCTGAATTTCCAATAAATGACTTGAAAGGCTGCAGGAAGGACAGACTGGGCCCTAGCACACATGGTCAGGGCAAAGGACTACTCTTAGACAAGGACTCTACCCAAGCTGGGAGAAGCTGTAAGATTACTCGCATATGACACCGTTAAATCAAACGCTTTGGCAAATCACAGGAACCCAGAAGAAGATAAGATGGAAAACACTCTTTACAAGCCGAGTTGCATGGCCCCTGAGACCGGCCAGGAGGATGCAATGAGCAGCACATATTTAATTTTACTGCTTCTGACAATGCATCCAGGCTAAACAAGCACGCAATTACACGCGCTGAAAAGTTCTACAGGAGAAATCCGCGTTTCACTGATGATCATTAAATGATTTTAAAAACTCTGACATGATGGTTCACGGAAAATCCATGGCTAGATGTTCTCAGGTTGGCTTTTTTTTTTTTCCACATTTGCTGCATTTTGGGTTATGTTTCAGCCTATGTAGAATTCAAGCAGTACATCCAATTCTCTTCACCTACATAGCACGCCTTCCCTTTAATGAACTTCACTCAGCGGCTGCTCTGTATCACCGTGAGCCTCCTCCGTCACATCACAGTCACTTTAATGAGAAAGCAATAGCCCTAGGACTACAGGCCTGACAAACAGATCCCTAAAATATTTTTCACTCTTTTGTTGCAGACAAAGAAAGAACACAAGGAATTCAGAGGGTATGACACCCAAAAAAACTCAAGCATAACGTATATGGTGGTCATCTGAAAGGCGCGGTCGTTCATAGAAAGAAAAATAAGACAATTTAAAAGCCATCTTAAAATACAAAAGGGCATGATTCATTGTGCGGTTACGTAAGGCAGCAGTGCCATAGCACTGTTTAAGTCATCTTGCAGCAGCACGACAGTGGTTTAAGAAGGGATGAATCAAACCCCGTGTTTTCATCTTAAAAGGGTGCTCAAGCACCAAACAGCAGGAAGAGCCGCGGCTTCGAACGGCTCCTGGCAAGGTCCCTCCAAACACAATTGTGAGGGTGGGTCCGGCCTGGGAGATGGAGTCACAGAACTCCCTTCGACTTTGGTAGGAAACTGGCTACAGATAATAAAAGCATTTCAAAGGTGGTGTTCTCTTCCACGACACGCGTTTCCCACGTGTGGAAGCAGCCGCTTCCCTTTCCCGCTGTCCAGGACTTTTAATGCACTTCTACAACAAATGTAGATAATGATATATTTATTTTAACATAATATCTTTTTTTTTTTTTTTTCCTGCTGCGTTGTCCCTGAGGAGCTTTTATCATTACATTAAAGATCTTATTTTTAGGGTACCTGACAGACGCCACAAACTATCTATAAACTCTGGCAGACAACGACAGATATCTGTTCCCTGCAGATTTATTAGACATCACTGATCCTCTCACGGAGCAAATCCACCTCGGTCTCGAAGTACAGTCACCGGCTCAGAAGCAAACCAGACCACCCCTGAGGTCAGACACCTGAATCCCCATCCTGGCAGAGGGAAGAGGCAAGGCCAAAACCAAAGCTCAACAAATTAGCAAACTGGATCCACAGATACTCTCCATCTGCCAATCTCTGTAATGGACTGTGGCTAAGACCTATTCTCCACACATTATATGGAGAATAGGACATATTTTCTACGTAAGACACATTCTCTACATAGGACACTCAGAATCAACTAAATCAATTCTGTTGCTGCACAGGCCATACCTAAAAAATATACCATAAGGAACAGAATACAAGAATTCACCACGGTCGCTAAAAGGCAAAGGAACTGTGATTTAATACCGCAATTTAGTGCAAGATCCATGGAAATGGGACACCTGGTGTGTTAGCCCTAATGTGCTTTCCTGTGCGAGTGTGGGAAAGCACTTAGCTGAGCCTCCATTTATCCTCCCGCGAGCCAGATGTCTTATTTACCTATTTACCACTGGGGTAATCGCCGTGGACTTAATGGCCTCTTTATCAGGCGCGGTGTTTTGGAAGCGTTTCAGGCTAAAAGGCGCTATCAGGTGCAAGGCACCGACAGCAGCGCGGGGCGAGGAACAGGGATGGCACGGCAGTCGGGTGTTTTTCAAAGCGTTTGCCAAATGAGCCTCCGGCAATGCAATCTGAAGGAAATCATTCCGCACAGACACAGCATGACTGCAGGGCAAGAGTCGCAACAGAAACCAAAGCAAGCGATCGTGACATAAACCACAATATTCTCGCTCCTCGTTATGTTGCATCATCAATGCTGATTTCGTTTCTCTCTGGAAACGGTGCAACTACCTGTTATAGTTATCTACAATTTAAGTATTTCCCCCAATTCTTGCTTCAGGAATTTGACAGCGCTCTGTGGGGCTTGTGCTCCTGATCAGTCCCATGGTGCCATCTGTCAGCTCCTGACAAATCCCAATCAGGAACACATCTCTGTAAGGGCTTGGAAACCCTCAGGATGTGTAGATGGATGTCATTTACTTGAGCTGATCTGTTCCCCAGACTCCCTGTTGGCATCCCTTGAACAGGTGAGTGTTCAGCTGGTATAAATCAGCTCAGCTCTCTTGGGACTCATTCACATCAACCAAGAATCCAGCCCGAAATACAGAGCTAATTTCCCATGCATCAGATTGTCAGACCGTATCCCTTGCTGAAAGGACCATTATCAGCAAAAGAAGTGTTAGAAACGCTTAAAAAATGGTGCTGGAACTGCAATTCTGATAACTTCTTTGCCCAGCAGGTGAAGCAGGGGCAGATGCTCCTTACCAGCCCTTGTCCATTCCCTGGGCACATTGACAAGAGACACGAGCCAGGTTTTGCCCACCAAGACACTTTCTTGCAATTATTATAAAGGGCAAAACATCAAAACCGGAATTGGCCCGGTGATAAACTCAAGATCATTGAGGATTTGGGTGGGAACTTTCTTTGGAAAAGTAGATCAATGTGAAATGGACATCCATAATTGGGAAGAGTATTTAAAAATAGGAATTTGGGACATAACAACAGGCCATCAGGTTCAAGAAGAATAAAAGAATAAACATGAGAAAATATAGCCTTCTAATAAAGAAATGAAAATGACCATTGTTACTAAAGGGAAAATAGAGGAATGTCACCAGTTAATTTTGTCACCAGAAAATAGTTCATTACTGTTAAATTCACAGATACTGAAAGATTCAAGGAAGATGCTGTTCATGGAATTCTATGAGACCACACGAAGAACTACCCCTAATCAATGCAAACACCAAAAACTACAACCAAAGCGAATCTCTGAGCTCTGCCCAGGATGCCTAGACACCTATCAAACTAAAAGCTGGACTTAATCTAAATAGGGGTTATATTCTGCACCTCCTCCTCACATCGAGGGATACTAGAAATGATACTTCGTTCTCTCAGTGGTCCCTTTGCCTTCGGGGCTGCGTTTCACAATGAGAAGCGGGCAGCAGGGAGGATGCTAACGTCGACGAAAACCCACGGTGCAGCTAAAGGTAGGTTTGCAGTGCAAATGTAAACGACCCGCCACTACACGGGATTAAGGGGACTTGGCACAATCCCTCTGCGTGGCTACAGCCCAGCAAACAGAGCTGGGGATTAACCGCGCTCAGCAAACAGCTGGAGTAAAACAGAAAAGCAGAGTTTGGTGCTGTTCACTGAAATTCTACTTCCCCCCCACCTCAGTGTATCCAGTTCTAATTCGCTTTTTCTCTGGCAGAGACAAGAGAAAAAAATATACAAATCTGCCCCTTGTCCCAGCTGTCAGGACTGCAAAACAAACGAGAGATTTGAGTAAGTTTACTTAATTGTTATCAGCATTACAGGCACATTAAGGGAATCATTCATGGAAGAGAATAATTTGTAGGAGATAATAAATCACATTTTCCTCTATTCTCCTCCTTGGGAAAAATCTATTAAGACTTTATAATTAAAACTCCTGGACATAGTTCAACTAAATCTTTTCAATTGAAAAATGGCCCATTTTAAAAAATGTACTTTTTTCTTTTGTTCATAAAAACACTGCTCTCTTGAGGAACACCACTGAAAATCATTACCTATCATTCTTCATCAAAACTGCTAACAAAACATTTCTTTACTCACTCGGCAACTTGAAGCCATAAGATTTTGGCACCTAATACCATTTCTATTTGAAAATCCTGGCCAAACAAAAAAAAAATAAATTAGTTTCCCTAATCCCTTTTAATAACTGTAATAGAGATTATGTAGGAAGATATAAAACATGCTCAGGCAAGCGTGTGAATCACAAAGTTGTCCCTCTCCCTCTGTACCCCGCACTGATTAGCCCAAATAGTCCACAGTGACCAAGAGAGAGCATCCTTTCTGCTTGGGGCTTTGCTTGTGGGTTTTTCATTATTTCACACTTCAGAATCACTAGTTCGCATCAAAGGCACCGCAGTTCGATTCCATACATCCATACGTATTCATAATGGAAATAGAGTAATAAGCTAAGAACAGACTATCACCACATTGGCTACGACTGTACCGAATTTGCTGTCAAATCTCACATCTATAGGTTATGAGCAGATCCCTTGGAACAGTAAATTATTCATTTGCTAAGTTCTTACCATAATTTCAGTGAGAACAAAATGAAAAATGTTTACTTACTGATGTATATAGATATCCTTCGCTGTTCATTGCCAGATACAATTTTGTTTGAACCCCCTGAATCGCCACCACTCGTAAACCCACAGGTATGAGGTTAAACAAAGCTAGGAGAGAAAGGAGATGGAGAGCAAAATTAATCCTTTAGAGTAGGCAAATTAGACAGAGAATTAAACCATAATTACCAGAACCAAATAAAAATACGCCCATTCACGCATATATTCATTTCTGTGGGTGCAGTACAGACCAAAATCGCATTCTTCTATGGCAATTTCCACCAACAGCTCAGAAATTACCTACAGAGGGTATCAGCGTATCTCCCCTGGTCTGAAGATGGTGAATTGGAGGTACTGAGAGCTCAAAGGACTTACCCACCTCATGAGCAGAACCCAGGGTCTGCTGAGTTGAACATATTTAAATTGATTCTGGTTCTTTTCTTTTTTGACAGTAAGTGCAAACAAAAAAAACAGGTAATCCAAAACCAAACAAAAAGTTCTTCAAGATGATAAAAACCTTCTTTTTCTTTTTCAATTTCGGATCAAATTCAGTAAACATTTTTCACCAAAAGGAAGGAGCAAGATGAAATTCAGAAAAATAAAAAAACCCCTTCATTAACATCTCAAAATGTTTCCACTCAAAATTCATCGAGTTTTTTTTTTTTCTCTCTTTTTGAGAGGAGAAGGGGTTTGAAAAAACAGAGTTAAATAACTTCAAAGTGAAATGAAATGACAGCGCATTCTTCAGATCAAGTCCTAAATCTGTGCTTTCAAAACTGAGTTGCTTCATTATGTTCTGCTTGCATTTATGCTGCTATACATGCTAATAGTGGCAGCATTTATAAGCAGAGAAACTTCTCTTCAAAAAATGAAGATTCCGGTTTATAAAGTGGCAAATTATAAAAAAGGAAAAAGACAACAAAAAAGCCAAGCTCTGCCATAGCTTAGGTTTATGGATATGTTAGAATTGAAGGCAAGAATGGGTTGAATACGGTGCTCTGTGTCCAATACATAGCATTAAAAATAAAGGGAAATTCAGAAAATCTTCAAGAACTATTATCATGACCCAAAGCATCTCCTTTCGGGCTGTTGTATAAACGCAGACTTGAGGCGAAGTAATGGCAAACTGGCTCTTATTTCCAATGGTTTATTATTTGGCTGGAAAACTCCAGTCTGCTTCAGGCTGCAGTTTGGTATTTATGGTCAGCGGCTGAAGCTAATTTAAAACTGAATTATGAATTTGATAGATTTTTATTATTTCCAAAACATATAAGCTAAGAATTATGGCCCATTATAAATTCCTTTTATTCAGCCTGGCAACCCCCAAACGGTCATATTTAATTAAAAGGAAATTTGCAGCCTGACAGCATTTAATACAGATCCTAAATTCTGGGTGTGGAGTGGTCAAAAGTGTATCCCAAAAGGGGGCTGGCAGCCGACGGGAGCTCTGCTCCGAGGCTGGGGGACCTTTGAGCATGGAATGGAGGTGGAAATATCCAGAATTTATAAATGAATGTAGGGGATCATAAAATCATACCTGTGTTTTGATTTCCCTCTCACGGACACGAGGGTCCACGTAGCCACACGCGTGCACACACACACACACACACACACGCAGCCGCTCCTCACACTCGCCTTTTGCAACCACAAAATCAACAGAAATCGCTTTCTCCTCCCTAAAAAAAACCCCTCTAGTTCACGGCAATTTTTTGCAAACAAAGCTTAAGATTTTCAGTAAGGGCAGGGGATTTTCTCATTCGTTCTACCAAACACTTGAATCTATTTAGGGGAGAAAATAATCCCTGTCTGACTCAGTAAATATTCCCTTGGAGAGGCCTCTTTTTTTGCAGTTCAACCCCCAAAAGCAGCATTTGATCTCCCTCCGTGGAGGTGGGAGAGCGGGATTTAAAGCTCAGTATCCAGGCGGAACCTGGAGGGCTCTTTTGAAAGGTGCTCTCCTAATGGCACACGTATGAGCCGGGCAAGCAGTTGGGTATTTTCAGTCCAAGGGCTGAAAAGTCTGGGCTCTGCCATAAATAGTGCAAGGAACCCGTCAGTGGACGGGCTGAGGACAGAGAGTGGAGAAGATAAGAAGATTCATCTCACAGCCCCAGAGATGGGTCTTCAGGAGTGATTCCTGGCTGGGCTGGACTTGGCAAAGCCAGCAGAGACATGAGGCTGGGCGACTCCTGCCTGGCGAGGGCTGGGGCACCCACTGCCATGGGTGCTCAGCACTTTCCTCCGGCAGTTGGACGTGTTTTCTTGCCATAAACATCCACGCTCTATTTTGAGGCAAGACAAGGGCTGGGACACACTCAGAAGCTGGTTTAGACATTGGTTGGATTAGCAGCTGTGATGGTACAGGCTCTTGGAAGTCACAAAAGGGCCGTGGGGGAGTGACGATGGCTCTGCCACCGATGGCTCTGCCAAAGGGGACAGGGAGCAGTTGGTAGAGGGGGGCACGGCCAGACACGCAGCCTGGCTTCCCCAGCTGCTGTCTCCAGATGAGGGGACGTTGGCACTGTCCCCTTTAGCAGCAGCCGTTGCTCCCACCGTCCTTGCACAGCAGCAAGTCCAAGTCCTGCTTCTTTTGAGCAACCTGGTCTAGTGGGAGGCGTCCCTGCCCATGGCAGGGGGTTGGAACTAGATGGTCTTTAAGGTTCCTTCCAACCCAAACCATTCCATGATTCTGTGAGTGAGTGCCCTTTCCGTGGCCAGCAAATGTAATGGGGCCAAGAGCAGAGCCAGGCAGCCCCCTTCTCTCCAAGCCCGCAGCGCCACAGACACCAGGTTTGAGACGCTATCGCATTTAGAATCATAGAATTGTCCGGGTTGGAAGGGACCTTTCAGATCATCGAGTCCAACCATCAACCTAACGCTGACAAAATCCATCACTAAACCATGTCCCTCAGCACCACGTCTGCCCGGCTTTTAAATACCTCCAGGGATGGCGACTCCACCACTTCCCTGGGCAGCCTGTTCCAAGGCTTGATAACCCTTTTGGTGAAGAAATTTTCCCTAATATCCATCCTAAACTTTCCCTGGCGCAACTTGAGGCCATTTCCTCTTCTCGTAGGGGTTGGCCCTCATGTGGGCGGATGTGGCAGAAGGGGTGGCAAAAAAGCCACAGGAAAATAAATCGTTTGCTACCGCAATCGGTTTGTGTTAGCATAAAATAATGCAAAGTGGTTTGCATCCCAGCCTCTCCCTATTACATTTGCGCTGTTTAAAATAAGAATATAATATCCAGCGTAATGAAAAAGTTGGGGATGCCTAAGGGAGAGATCATCTTTGCTATGGCCCTTCTGCAATACAACCTGACAGAGAATTAGAGCTGCAAAATAAGAGGCAGCGGGCCACGGCTGGATTTATGAAGGTATACGTTACTGTGAGGTCTGTGCCACCCTTGGCTTGGCCACCTGGACCTGCAGGATATTGTTTCCTGTATTTCCTTCCTTTTATCAGTCTTGAAATCTCTTTGTCTTGCCAAATCAGGGAATAAATTCTACCTTGATTTACAACCTTGCACTATTTGACACATTGAATGAGGCAAAATCTGTTTCTCGGCCAGGAAATCCTTTCCCCGGGGAGCTTCCTCAAATTATACGGACTCTTGGCTAAAACCAGAGTCTGGTGAATGCTACGGCTCCTCAGATCCATGTTTCCCCTCCTGCCTACACTGCGCTCCAAAAATCATAGCTTTCTTTTAAACTCCCTGAAATTGTGGATGCAACCTTGGTTGTGTGAAGCCTGTGTGCAGCAGGGGGTCTGAAGAGCTTGAAATAATTGCTCCCAAGTCAGGAGCCCAAGGGGATCTCCAGGCAAGCTTCCCACCCAGATCTAGGCAGCAAACGATGGGGAAGGTGGACTCCTGGCCCCAGGATGTTGTCAGGAGCACAAACCAGCAGCTGGTTATCAGGGGCAGCAATTTCTCCCCATCCCTACCATAAATAGGGAAGAAAAATTCTGAAATTTAAACAAGGCTGACCAAATCTCTGTCTGGAAACCAGGTAGACGGGTTTGCTCTAAAAAAATGCAGTTTTAGACTCCTGGCACTGTGCAACCGCTTTGCTGGCCATAGCTGACTTTGAGGATGTACCCTTTGTTGTTAAGAGGAGCTTTAATTATTGTCCTGCAAGGGAAAGCAAATAGTCTCAGAGCAAATATTCAGTGAAGGTGACAAAAGGGAACAGCCATGATATTCCTCGGGGATGCAGGGGAGAAGAGAGAGGACCCTATTCATTCAGAGGGGGTTACAAGCCCTGTGACTTCCCTGCCATGCATTAACGTGGGTTAAATACGAGATGTCCCTGCAGATATTGGAAGAAAGAATTTGAAAGGGCCTGATCCGCTTAATATTCATGTGGCCAAGGCTTTGGGAGAAGCCCCTTACGTGGACTCTGATCCACAGCATCTATCAATCAATCTCTTACTAGTTCCATTAAAAATACGGCAATTAAAATAAAATCAGGACTGCAGGACACTCAGGTCTATAGACTCACCTTACGTAAAAGGGGAATATGTACAAAAGCACATGTTTTTTTTACAATAAAACCCTCCTCTGAACACTTAGATACTGCAGCCCGGCTGCAACCATTTCTGGGATACTTCCATTATATTTAAGTATTCAGCATTTTGGAAGGCTGGGATCCAGCAACAAGGAGTTTTGATGATTTGCTTTGTAATCTGTCAGGTTATGGGAAATTGAAGAACGCAGGGAAACCAAAGATATCTTAGAACCAGACACATTTGTTTGAATGTCAAAAGGCAGATTCCCATAAATTTTATCTTCTTTTGAATCTCGGACTCGTTATTAGAGGAATTGCAATCAAAGTACCTAAATGAAATTATCACTTTAAAAAAAAGATGGAATTTCAGCTATTTGCTCTGGTACATTAAAAGTTCATAATAAGATCCTGCTTTGATGTATATTTAAGGTTTGCCTATTGCTTCTTCTGTTTTAAGATAATTAACAGAATTACCCTGAAATCCTGAACGATCTGTACTGACTTTTTATATCATAAATATTAGGCCATTCACTTGAAAGAAAAACGATGTTTAAGGTCTCTAAGGATCATTCTTAGAGCAGATTTTGTGGCTGCACTGAGGAGGACTCACTCGAGTGGCAGTGGCCGCCCAGCACTGCACTGGTCTGGTCCTCGTGCCACCTCCTCCGTGGGTGAGGACAGGACCCGGAGCCAGACCTTGGGTGTCCCCACAGAGCCCACGCTTCTGCTTTACCCTTAGGCCAGCACCTTCAGAGGATGCTGAGGGGACCTCCTTCACCAGGGTAACCCGTTCCCTCCTGTCACTCCCAAGTTAATACAGGGATGGAAAAAGGATTAAAGAACGTGCGGGAGAAGTGTGGGAGCAAGTGACGGGACGAACGGGACAGGATACTGCTTACTCTGCCATATTCAAGTGCCCTCTGGAATGAAACAATCTTTCACCTGCGAATGCTTTTCATATGAAAAGGATGGGACTTAAATCAGTGCTTTTCAATAATTCAAATGAAAGGTCTGCCTGTTGATTTTCCGGTTTGTTCTCTCAGTGGCCTGCAATACCTCCTCAAACTCCTTGCTCCTCCTGGCTCCTCTTTTCAGAAGAGAAACGTAGTTTAAGCTAAACAGTACAACTATGCGAAGCACTTAAACGTTTTCTTCACACACACCCAACCCGTGCTTTGGTCATCTTTTCCTGTTCTCCATCAATTCTCAAAGTTGTAAAAAAACCCCAAACCCCAAAACATTTTGAGCTTTTTCACAGAAAAGCTGAGGGAAAGAAATCTGGTTGAAAGCTGAAGGTACAATTAGGTGTAGAAGGGGTAAAAAATAAAAATAATAGGGAAATGTGAACTTTAAAATGATGATGAACTCTCATTGTGTGAAATAACACGGCTCTGTTTGAATGAGCCCCTGTTCCAGAGTGGAGATAGCGTTATTCTATTTCAGGCGCTCTGAGTGGGCGAGCAAATTTTCCCTGTTGGAAAAAAAAAAATCTAATAAAATCCGAAGGACAGCAATGAACTTCTCTAGATTACCATGGAGATAACATTTGCTTTGTTTGTCATATGTGTCATCATTACCTCCTCTGGTTCATTATTTCTATAAGTGATTTTTATTTGCATTTCTCTCAGACCCAGGAAGTCTGGAAGGCTTCTGCGCCGTGAGCACAGCATTCGCGCCGCTTCCACTCACTCAGTCATCCCAGGACAACAATTTTGAACAGATCTATACGGGAAGAATGAGACACCACAATTCACAAACACACCATTTGTTCTCATGTCACTTACTATAACTACTGTCCTCCTCTTTTGTTCCATCAATTGTTCCATCTGCTTGCAACTGCAAGTGGTATCCTTGCCTGCTGTATAGCTTTGTTACTATACCTTTAAGCTGAGGCTCTGTAAAGAAACAATAGTGAGATTAATGTGGGAAATCCTGATGTGCCGTTCCAAGCGAGCAGGATGCTAAAAAAACAAATCTCCGGGTTTCTTCTCAAGGCTGAGATATGAAAAGAAGACCCCAAAACAGAAGCAGGGCAACCAGCTTTGCAACACTTTTCGTTTAGGTGGAGATCAGATTTATGCCTCTGAAATCAATTAGCGAAATGATTAAATGCCACTCTGGATTGTAATGTAGGTAGCACGGTACAATCTGCTTCCAGCGAATCCAAATTCCGACAGTGTGCTGCTTGGCCTCGGCAGCTCAGCCCTATCTCATTTAAGATTAGAAATGAACTGGCAAGGAGCGTATTCCGCCTTTTAAAAAGGTGTGAGTTCTTAAATGGAGAGGAAAAAGAGGACTACTACGATAGCGCTAATAAGAGCCACAGTGACAGTTGAGAGCCTAAATATATAGCGGCAAACGTTTAGCACAGGAACTGCTGCAGCTCTAATAAACAAACCCCCCCCCCTTCCCCGCTGCTCCGAGGAGTACGGAGCATCCCAAGTGATAAACTACTCAGGGAACATATGGAAAATGGAAGGGGAAACCCTGAAATCCAGCAACGTGTGGAAGTGCAAAATAAATATTACCATAAGGGTTGAGGTAATTACCTCATCAGCTCAAAGAGGAAAGATCAAAACAACGCAGAGTTTGGATAGATTTCTCTTTTTTTTTTTTTTTCATTACCATCCTCAGATTCACAGTTAGAAAGTGAGATTATCTCGTATGGTTTCAGATCATTCTAGAGCAAAAAGCAAACAGCAACAGGATCTGCTGTCAAGAAGTCTGTCATTTAGGATATCTAGGTAATGCACCAGGAGTAATTGCAAAAAAAAAAAAAAGGTCTACTTCCCCTGAATCCCAATGACATCTGCATTGTAGTCGTTCCCCACAATTATGCCTGGCAGGAGGTGATGCATCTCCGCAGCTCCCTCCACACAACAACTTACTTAATTCAGTGATAAACACACTGCGAAGATACGACGCGTCGTTTCCAACAGCCGGTATCTGGGCAAGACTCCTTGTGTTTATCATCAGCGGCATTAGGGAGCTCTGCTACTGTACTTCATTTTAGAAGGAGCTGAAGGCAAAGCTTACAATAGTTTGCTTAAGTGTATTAGCTCCTATTAGCAACCCTTCATGAGGGTACTGATGGATGCAGAGCTCTTATCTACCAACTTTTCTGACAAGAAATTAATCCAGCCCCCTCTTTGGCTTTTTAGCCATAAAACATCCCAAAGCCGTTTGCAAATGGGGAGCCAGGCACCTCTCCTGCGGCCCCTGAGGGAAGGGAGATGGGTTAGGGGCCAACGGCGTCAACGTTTCAGCACAGCAAAGCGATAGCACCACCGCCACAGGGTTTTGCTCCTCCCACCTACAAAAAAAAAACCCACCCCACTCAGATGAGGGACGGAGTCTTCATGTCTGATCTGTGGCACCTCTGACACCGAGAGCGTGGCGCCTGCAGGGCAGCTGCGTGTGTGAGATTCCTAGAGAGGATCAGGGCGCCGAAGCCAAACTCTGGAAGGTGCCAGCCAAAGCAAAAAGCCTCGTCTGCGACGGGCAAATAAAGGCCGGCACGGGCATTCTGCGAAGCAGGAGGACAAAAAGCAGATCTCTAGACTGCCAACTTATTCAACAAACCACTGAAGGAGGTGTAGGTGTGAGAACTTCCTCTGCAAACATCTCCCCCCCAAATAAATCACGTGTGTTTGTGTACGTGTAAGACAGGCTACTGAATTACCGGCACACGGGTGTGCAAGGGAGGCAGAAAGCAATGGTTTATCCAAAGAAACCAGATGAACAGGAAAAGGGGAAGGGACTGGCATGGGGTACCCATGTCTGTCAGATAACACAAGCCAGCAGGCACGTTCATTTCACCAGTCCTGAGGATCCGGTCCCCCTTTCCCCACGCCCGACGCGCGTCCCAGTTTGCATTCAATTAAACAAACCAACCCCCCCAAAGACATAACCCTTGCCAACCTGGTCGCCGCCTTCGCCTTTTCTTGGAGCCAAAGAGTTTGACCCTGGAAAACACATTCAACTTGTTCTTGTCGCAGCTTCCCTTGCTCTTGCTGGGGCTGTTGACACACTTACAGGCGTTGGACTTCTCCCGCTCCCTGGCTTGTCTCTTCTGGCGGATCAGGGAGCTGGCGATGGCTGCGGCCATGGCCGCCACCGCCCCGGCACCACCGGCGGGTCAGGCACGAGGGGTTTGCTCGCCGGCCGCGGGCGCCGCAGCCAGCATGCTGCTCGGCCCGTCCCCGATGCCGGGGACGCTGCCGGGCGCCTCGGCCAACGCCACCCACCGCCAATCGGTTCGGGAGCCCGGGAGGTAGCGGCGGGATGCTCGCACCAGAGCCCCGGGGTCGGGATGCAACAGTTTCGCTCAAGCGTTTTTGTCCGCCGAGATCTTCCCCTTGGGG
>VXAK01008872.1:126885-203438 GCA_013399435.1 Arenaria interpres
CACCACGCTTCTGATGGGATTTCAGACCCCGCCAGGCTTCGCAGGATGCCTGCCCCTTCTTCCTCTCCTCCACACATCCTCGGCAAAGCCACGCCATCCTCCCCTCCCTCCCCGGGGTTGTGGTCCCAGGCAAGCACAGCACAAACCATGGCACCCAGTATCTTCGCTTCAAAAAGCTCAAGCTGTTTGTTGTAACCCCTGCAAACATTCCAGTCCTCCCCTGGACTAGAAACAGCTTCCGACAGGTCCACATCTCTTTCCTCCAGCTGGGAAGCCCTGCCCCAATAAAACATGTTGCATGGTCAGGCCTTAATAACAGAAATGCCTGTAACGCCTAAGTTTTCAGACAAGGCCTGACAAAGTACAACATGTGCCATCACAGCCCGAGACGGCAACAGCTGACACACTATATTGAATTTGGCAGCCCCACAAAACCATCCCCAAAACCTTGTTTCTGCAAGAAGTCCATCTGTATATACGCATAGGCGAATACACACTCACCTTTGCTTCCGAGGCAATTTATAGCATCCACATAGTCGTATTAAATAAATACTAATTTCTTATTTGGATTAAACGGTAGGGTAAAAATAACTGTAATTCACAAGTTCCGCCACTACCCTCATCTGCCAGTCCACATAAGACATGTGAAATCCAACCCAAGAGACAGCCAGTTGGGTATTATTAGTAATAACTCATCCTACTCAACTCACCGGTAACGTACTATGAATTTTGTCGTCTTTCCACTTCCAGTACAGTCACACAAGTGCGACTTGTTTTCCCTGAGACTCTCCCATTACTTCCCCAGTTTGGAAAGCAGCGTTTGATCTTCAGATCAAAGTGAAGCTGCCTCATTGTGATCTGTCCTACAGGTCAGATGACATTTCATTTTCACAATGACTAACCAGAACTCAGAATTCGTCTAACCTTGAAAAGCCCGGGGAAAAGCAGTCTATAAAAGCAGTATTTAGGATATCTTTCTGCCAGCATTCCAGCTTGCATGCTTAAAATCCATAAAGAAAATTCATTTGCACAAATGTTCCTTGACAGATAACTAAAGAGAGGAATAAAAATAGCATATATGCATAATCAGATTTAAGTTTCAAAAAACAGTCCTCCAGTTTTTTTGCATGATCAGCCTCTCCATCTATCGGCACTCCTACAAACATGTCTTCATTTGCTATAAATGGCACATGAAAACGAAGATCTTGTTGGGAAAATGCCTTTGGTACAAGACCGATCTTTGGACTACTTCAGCCTTACAGACATAAAAATCTCAAGAAACAGCTTTATTTTCTTGAATAGCAAGAGCTCTTCACTCCCCACCATGTTAAAAAGATAAAATAAAATAAAAAAACCAACATTCCAAGTGAGTTTTTGAATGTAGAAGGCAATCAGATACTCCTTGAACAGACTTCCTCTTTCTTTGTGGGAAAGAGAAAGTGGGATTATTGTAATGGGGCAGACTTAAAGCTAAAGACTAAACTGCCAGCCCCATTTCGATCAAGAATTAGGCACCTCCTCAGAAATCAGCACAGGACAGACCTGCAGAGTTACTGTCAGAGACAGGGCCATGAACTACCTGGAGCTGGGATCTGACCCACCAGAAATTCCACTGTTTTGAAGGAGACAAAGACCTCAACCGCTTTTGATTTATATTTTTTCTTCCCAGTCATCTGTTGAATTTATTATTTCTACAGTTCTGATCATTAAAACATACTTGAACCTCCAGAAGTTGCCTGGATTGGGCAAAAGCGAATGGCACCATGCCCCCCAAAACCAGGACTGGCTCTTCGACCACTGCAGGACGTGGGTTTTGACCAACACAAAGTGGCTGCCAGGCTTCTGCAAGAAAAGGCTTCAAACCCCCATCACCAGCCCAAACTGCAAGCAATGGTGGCTGTTTCACCAAATTAGAGGAAAGTGCAAAACTTCTGGGTTTTGCTCCATCCTGCTTGAACCATTTGCATTGTGGCAGGTCCCAGATCACTCCTGTTTTCCATGAGCTGGATTCTACCCTGAGCACAAAAGATTTATAGCTGGTCCTACATAAACAACTAGATGCTGGGCAAAATGAACACTGCACAAAAAGCAAGGCCACAGGAAAAATGACGAGCCAGCTCTAGACCTCACTGTCATGAAAAAAGCACATGAGCCCAATGTGTGACTTGTGGAGGGATCCAAGCTCCTCTGTAGAATCACAGAATGGCAGGGGTGGGGGGGGACCTCTGGAGATCATCCAGTCCAACCCCCTGCCAAAGCAGGGCCGCCCAGAGCAGGTTGCACAGGAACGTGTCCAGGAGGGTTTGGAATGTCTCCAGAGAAGGAGACTCCACCACCTCTCTGGGCAGCCTGTTCCAGGGCTCTGCCACCCTCAGTGTAAAGAAGTTCCTCCTCATGGTGAGATGGAACTTCTTATATTCAAGTTCGTGCCCGTTTCCTTTTGTCCTGTCACTGGGCACTGCTTAAAAGAGCCTGACCCCATCCTCTTGACACCTGCCCTTTAGATATTGATCAACATTGATGAGGTCCCCTCTCAGTCTTCCCTTCTCCAGGCTGAACAGCCTCAGGTCTCTCAGCCTTTCCTCATAAAGGAGGTGCTCCAGTCCCTTGACCATCTTCGTAACAAGCATTAACAATTCTCATGACACGTTGCCGTAAAACAGGATTTTACTGCACGTTGGGTCAATAGATACCATCCTCAGACTGAACAGTACAGTCAGTTATTTTCTCTTCCCCTATAAACAAGTACCAAAAAGATTTATAGCAGGTCCTATATAAACAGGTAAAACTGGTTAAAAAAAAAACAACCAAAACCAAACAGGTTAAAAAAACAACTGGGTAGAACAAATGCTGCATGAAAATTGAGACCAGAACAAAAATCACAAGCCAGATCAACACCTCACTCAGCCCAACACAAATCCCAAGCCACCCTTCTACATTTACAAGACTGAAGCTGCTTTTGGTGCGACAATAAAATCTCAGGCTGGCATGGGATGCCAGGAGTCCCTCCCGAGGCTCTCCTGTTCTTGCTGAGGTAACACCAGTGGTGCTGCAGAACAAGCAGGAAAAAAAAAAAGCTCCAGTACTCAAATCTGTGGACTATTTCCAGTGCCTACACTCCCCAAAAGTAGAAAATTATTTTCGGAAAAGTGCCACCAGAATCCCTGCTCTCTCTTCGCAGGCTGAGATAAACAAGACTTCATCCAGTCGGGTATGACACAGCAGCACTGAGGCCCCCAGTGAATTTTCCCTCCTCTAAGTAAACAGAATTACTGTTCACCGGGAAGCAGAGCTGTTCAGACCCGAGCCCAGCATCACTTCGCTCCTCCGCGAAACGTCCCGTGGAAATGACTCAGCCTTTCCTCCGCAGCCAGCCCCGCGGCCGGACACGGGCGCTGCAGATCGGCCAGTCCCCGGGTGCCAGTTCGCTGCCTACTTTTACCTAGAGATGAGCCAAATGAAGAGTCAGCCCCAGGTTTATTTCCGAGTACGAGGCGGAAAAAGGTATCAGTGGAAGAACTGGGCCTTCAGGCAGCTCGAGGCCAAGAGCTCAAATTTGAGGCTATTTTAGACCAACCGGGCTACCTAAAAATCAACCTTAATAGCCAAGACCAGCCTCAACAACCAGCTGCAGACCTTTATACAAGCTGTATTGCTGTAAACAGAGGTATTTTTACGCTGAGACTGTAAGGGCATTTGTAAATAGTAGCATGGATGTTCATGTGTGTGTCTGTGCCATGGTTCTTTGCCAAGGTGCACTGGGGAGCCCTGCCCAGTAACAGGGAAAAAATAAAACAAAATAAATTCCTTGGACACGTCACCTGGACCCACTTTATCAAAGAGCTCACTCGTTGTTAAAGGATTAGGTGGCTGGTTGATTTTTGTCTTCTCCAAGTAGAGAATCATGAATCCTAACACCAGGAGAGACTCCAGTACAACTGGTGCAGAGGACTGGCCCCCATCCAGCAAAGCAGAGAAACACGTCTCCGTCTTCAACATCTGAGTCATCTCACTAAGACTACTAAGATATTTAAGAAATAATTATGTGCCTGATGCATTACAAAAGGTTCTCATATCTTAATCCTGTTCTCTTATCAGAGCTGTGCGAGTTTGCTATGATAATGTTCACTGACTCTGATGAAAATTTGGGTCTCTTCTTCATGCGAAATTCTCAGGATGACCATGAGACCGCACATCAAGAACACCGGTTTCCTCTCAGGTTCCCCGAGAAAATACTAATGAGAGAAATCCCAGTTCTGCCCCTTCCCAGCTGTGAATTCCGACTTCTTTACAGCCCTGTCTCCAGTCAAAACCAGATTTGATCTGACCTGGTGGTGCAGGCATTTTTGGAAAAGGAGGGCACTGTTTGAAGGTAGAAAAATGGAAATATTTTTGCCTAGGTTAATCCATATTCAGTCAACCCAAAATGTCAACCACAAAAGATCGTCTATCCGGTGCATAAAAGATCAGTGCCAATCAGCTGGGAAAGGTCACAGAACAAACAGAAGAGATCAGCTCCCACGGCTCTGCGGGCTCCCAAATTGGGAACATGTTATTCTGGTGTCTCCGGGGGCCCAACCTGAGCCAGGAACTTGCAGCAGTGACCGACCGACTTCTCTCTGCCCACCTCCAAGCCAGAGCGAAAAATACTCAGGAGCCTCCCACATCAGTATGCACAGAAGTATCTGTTCATTCACCTCTCAGCGTGATGACTCTCAGAAACATCAGTGTAAATGACAGCATATCATCCCTGAAATATTTACATCTCAGCATGGGACACACGGGAAGTGTGGGCTATATGCCGCTGTCAAACTTAACATAAGGCCACTTCACACATGACAACACACATAAATGGTCCTTCACAGACCCAAAACAAGTTGCCTAGAGATTGTCACACAACTCAAATGGATCTTGCTCTACCTTTTCAGAGATCTGATAGTTCATTCTCTGTCAAGAGCTTGATGAAAACAGGCTCACTGGGATCTCCACTGAGTTGAAGCCTCTGAGAGTTCTCCTCCCACCTGCACCCAAACATTCCTACCAGCTTCTCACAGCCATGGCCCTCGCCAAAGCGAAGTTCTGCCCCGTCCCTTGACTTCATGTAACTGCACAGCCCAATTCAGCAATCACGTGATGAATGCCAAGCTTGCTGCTTCCCATTGCTCTGTTAATGATGTAAGACCCATCTGTTTTCTAATAATGAAACCAAATTACCTGCGCTGGGATCAGAAGAGCCTGGCCGAGGTCTTCTGAGACTTACATGACTGCTGAGATCATGGCACTGAGTTCACACAGGACAAACGAGAACGTGAACAGAGCTGGCCACGAATGAAAGGGGCTTTGAGGAAGAAGTACCATGTCTTGGATGGAGGCAGGGCTCTCCAGGAGCTGGAGCTGGTCCCTGTCCTGTTGCTTCTGCACATGTACAAGGAGGGACCTTGCTCCACTCATGGTCATGGAACTGGAACCAGTTTACTTGGGCAAAAATGCTGGTCTCAGTTTCAATAACCAGAAGGAAGGTATATCCTTGAGTATTAGGAAAAGGGCCATGAGCCCGAACTTCTGCCTTCTGCCTCAGTTCACCAGGTAATAACCATGATGTTACTAGTGACATAGCGAGACATATCTAACCTAAGTTCAGCGATGTAACAGTGAGGTCTAGCTATGCTCATCTGACCAAATATGTGGGCTGTGCAACCAAGAAAGGAGAAAGAAAGGCACCCCCTGATGGCAATTCTCTCCCATCCGAAAAAGCAGCATTATTTTCACAGCTGTACGAAGGAAAACACTACCTCTGCCTTACTGTAGTATCAATGCACGGGGTTTCCAGCTGTCACCTACATAATGCATCTTTATAATAAATAACATTTACCACCATCAAAACTAAGTAATCACTTCAGAGAAGCCCAGGTAGCTCAGTGTCTTGCTTCTGGCACTGCTTATTAATAAGTGTGAATATAAAACCAGCCCAAGTAGTTGCACTTCCCACATGCACACATACCCACCAGCAAGTGGCCTCATGGCAACTCCGGGCTTGGCAGGAGCTGCTGCTGGCAAGCACAGAGCAAAGGTGACATCTATAAATCCCACAGGGATTTTGAGGAGAAAAATGCAACGTATCATAAGTAAACAGAGAAAAATTCATCACCATATGTTAGATGCACTCTTTTTGCGAGCAACACTTAGAATTAACATCAGCTAATGAAACGGGAACAAGAACCACCAGCCGGCATTTGCTGTATTGGATTTAAATAGGTCTGGAGCCCAGAAAAACTGTGTATGAAAATTCTGCATAAGCAAATCAGAAGAAATTCAGAGAAGTCAATTCAGAGAAGGAGGCTAATAGCAGAACATCTGCTGCTGCTCCCAATATTCGCGTTAGGCGGCTGGGTACGTTTCTGGGGACGCAGGCATCATCAGAAAGCACAGAAAGGTTTTGTTGCTATGCAGAGAAACAACGCTCCGAAACCAGAGAGCCAGATACAAACCTGCCCCAGCTGAGCGCTCTTATTCCTCGCTTAAGTCCAGCTGAACTACAGTAGGGACCCATTTGCTCGTACAGGGACCGGGTAACTGTGCAACTTGTAGTTGCATTTCTACCTGAAACCACCACAGAACTAGCAGATTAAGCTGCAGAAGCAGATACAATTATAATACTGTTATTTTAATTACATTCCCAGTCCATATGTATGGCTTTTGCAACTCCCCAGTCATACTGCTAAATCATGCTGAGCTAAACGCGCAGCAGAGAGACACCATATTTAGCAGATGATGATACATCATCAGGATTTCTGTCCCCTCCCTTCAGCCCTCTTCCCTCTGTTTATCATCCTCATTTTCCATCTCTTCCTGCCAGGATCTTCTTTCCTCATTTCATTAAAAATTACAACATGCTTCTAATGAGCAGCAGCCACAAAAACCATCAGAATCTCGATGTCCTCACCCTGCAGTTGAGGTCAACTCAATCTTGTTTACAAAGAAATAAAGTTAGTTTAGCTTCATCTACAGTAAAACATTCCAAGGCCTGGGAGCCTTTTCTGGGAAAGAAAGAGCAGAATTAGATCCCAAGGCACAGAACTAAGCCTGCTGGTTTGTAAGAAGTTCTCTTGGCTGATCTTCCAATGGTACCGCATTTGACCGATTCCACTCCGCCCATTCCATCTAACCGCAAGGAATGAAGATCTCCTTGCATTTTCTTGTATCCTATATGGGGCAGTTATGAGAGTCTAATTGTATAATGGCACCTATACATACAGCTGCATGGGTAAAACATGTAGCCACACTGAATTCATCAAATTCTGCAACACTTTGGGAGGGGTTCCCAGGCAGTTCCCCTCATATGACTGGAGCAAGAGATCCTGCGCCCAGAGGTTGCTGGTGTCTGCACTTCCTCTGGACTGGAACTGGGACTAGATGGCTCAAACCTCTGCAAATTTGGGTTCTACATTCATAATACGGACACTTAAACACAGGCATAATTTTTTCTACCTTTCTTCTTCCTGACTTGCAAATATGAGCAAACCCAAGATGTTTCAACCATGCTGAGATGCACAAACACCAGGGAATCAGAGCAGAGCTGTTAACGCTGGGAGAACCTTCCACCTCCCCCAGTCCTTCTTATTTTTCGCAACTCCGTAATATATGAAATGTCTTACTCAGTGACTATATTTTTAAACCATTATTGCCATAAATTTTAGCCTACTTAAAAACTTCTGATGTAAAGCCTTTCGGCAAAATATAGAGTTTTCTGCACAGGAAGCACACTGTAGAACAGCAATTTGTAAACAGTTACAAACCGAACAAACGGGACAGATTTCCAGTACTTTCAGTCGAAAAACCAAAACGTCTAAAATTACTGCTAAAAGCAGAAACAAGAGGGACACCTAGGGTTAGTTCTTGTAACTGCCCCAGCAAGGTCATTCACTTTCTTTTCCAGTTCTGTTTCGGTCACTGGCGATATTTAATTACAACCAACGCTCGGGGTGCCTCCGGCTGTTAATTAAGCAGCAAACTTGGAAGCGGCAGGATTGGGGCAAGCAGGGGGAGACACTGTGATTCTGCGTTTAATGCTGTGCTGTTATATGCACCCGGAGCTCAGTGGAGCCTCCATCTCTCCCTCTTGGTGGGACCCCAGGACGGTGTCCCCCCGGGAGGGTGTCCCCCAAGGGGTGGCTGATCCGCACCCCGCTCCGCTCCGCCCTCGCACACCCAGCTCCGTCAACGCGCCCCCGGGCCTCGACCCCAGATTTACAACCAAAGGTCCACCATCAACCACCACGTCTTGAGGCTGGGCAACGTGCTCCCCAAAAGCTAACCCGCAGCAAAGTCTTCTGACGGTTTCAGACCCGCTTCATCTTTACCGCTACCGCGCGGCCAAAACTTGGCACTTTTGCAAAAGAGCAAGGCATTTGGTAGTTGATAATCTGGATTACATATTAAGTGATTATATTTCATAAACGCATTTTTAACCTGCAAAAAAAAAAAATGCACTTCACGTTCTACGCTTTACTATATTTAGATTTACTACATTAATTTTGAAGAGGAAAAAAAAACATGGATGCCGCATGCAATGTCATAAAAGTTGTTTACTAATCGCATTATTTCTTCTAAAGAACGATATATGACCCAGACAGTTAATATCGAACTCTCACAGTTAATATCCAACTCTCTGTACACACTGCCCATCAAATTATTGTTTGATATTGGGGCATTTTCCAAGAGTCCTTGGATTTGTTTTTCTCTTCTAGCCGTAGGGCGTTGGTTCTTAGAGTAATCTGATTGTTTCACGTGCCAAATGCAGAGAACATACCTTTTCATTATTAAAGAAAAAAAAATTGCACCATCACAAGCCTTCAGCTAAAACATTTGCAAAAGAATAGAGACATACTAATGGTTTTGTATTTAAAATGTTTTCAAATTATTAACAACATAACAAGGTTGTCTTAATGTTAGGCACAGTACCCTCATGAAAGGCAATCAGAACAGAACTAGAATCATTGTTCTTTTTTTTCTTTAAAGCAACCTTTATACCTGACAAAAAGCTTGGGTACAAAATTAACTAAATACATGGCACAGATGTTTAAAAGGCCATAAAATGAACCTGTACGACATTTGAAACGCATACTCAACCAGGAGAAATTTGCCAGTTCGGCAGCATATTCAGTATATTTACAGTTCCAATCAGTGGGAATTAACCATAACGCTTCCCTTTTCCTTCCTAAATAGTGCATTTTTAGAGTTATCAAAGAAAATTTATGAAGTCAAAGAACAACCACGTTCTTAATATTAATAAATATTAAGCTTTAATTTCTTTATATAGTTTATCATCTCTACAGAGGATCAGTTGCCAGGAAATACCTTCTCATTTTTTCCTGTAAAAATATTGCTTAAATACATCTTACCTGAATAAGACTTTCTTAACCCCAAAGCCATGCTGCCTTACAAGCTGCTCCTATCCAGACAATTGCAGTGTACATTTGGAGCAGACACACAGGGAGTAGATCAGAGAAAGTTTAAGGCATATTTAAAGTATTCTCTAAGGTACTGGCCAGAAACATCAAGCCCATACTCGTGGTATAGAGAGATCATTAATGGGCATTAGTGACAGACCATTATGACTTTCAGAGATCATTAAAGATTCATAATGTAGCTGTATTGTTCTGGCAACATCTGACCATTTCTTGGACATAAATGTACGTTTCTCCTACATGATTTACCTAAACTTATTATTTTTCAGTGTCAAATTTTATTTTCTGCCTCCTAGAATTACAAAGAATGCCTGTAACAGGATACCGTAGTGCATTACGCCAGCCACAGGAGCCTGGTGCTTGGTTTAGTTGATACCCTTTATTCTAAGGCATTTTGCAGTATGAATAGCTCAACAACTTTCATGAGGTAGAATATGTACCATACTTTCTTTCTTCTTTTAATAAGCTGCCTTATTGATGTACCGTAAACAAGTATAAAAAGCACTTAGAAGAATTACATTTGCTAAAATTCTGAAATAATTACCATTTGAAATGTTTAAGATTTACCTCTGCATTTCAGAAAAGCTCACTGCTTGATATTTGGATTTAGTGAAAAATATTGAAAATATTCTTGTTGGGGTCAACCAAACCAGCTACTCCTAATGCAACTTTGACAAGTGAAGGGAACACTGAGATTTGGATTTGAAGACGGATGGTACTGCCAACATTGTGGTCCAAAGTGTGGCTACAGTTACACTGCAGTTGTGCTAATCAAGGGCTGGATTTGAATTCTTCTCTTGCTGAACTTGACTGAGACCGTGTTTAACTCATCCTTCCTCAGCACAGCAAGTTAAGCCCATGCTCGCGTATTATGTAAGTAATGAGATTTAGGCAATTTACAAGCAGAGTCAGATTTCAAAGTCAAATGCCGTCTCTAAGCGCGATTTGGTCGTTGTGGAATCATATAATTATGAGTAGTAGAGAAAAGCTATTAAAAAAGGCTCTGCCTCTTCACCAGGAGTTACCACTCCCTCCAAGACACGATTACAAGCCACGTGTGTGTGTGTGCTTGGCTAATTTTGCGGTGCAACAGACCCACAATGAGCACATACCAATTTGCATACCAGGAGGAAAATCACCGAACCCCAGCTGAGGAGCAGTAACTTCTTAATTCCTCTAACACAATCACTTGCAAATGCATGAGGCGTATTGAGGATGCGACCCTTAAAGTCATAGACACGTAAACGTCTTCCAGATGCTGGGCTTTAGGCACTAAAATGAGACCCAACAACCCAAGTCACTGAAGCGTTTTAACATGGTTTAGCATTTGTGTTTTGCTGAATCTAGACCTGAAAGATAAAGCACACCCATTTACTACCAATAAACAGTTTTCCCAATGTAATATTTCAGTGTTTACTAGTACACACTAACATTTATGTACTTGGAATTCACAATAAGAAGGATGCAGAAACAAATCATACTGTGAATTGCACAATTTTAGAATGTTCCCTGTTTATTGTGTCACGGTTGCTTATAATCAAGCTGTGAATATTGCTGATATCCAAATACACCAAACTATTTAAAACATCCTTAAATATTGCTGAGAGAACCAAACAGTACCACACCAAGAAAACTGCAGTGGGGCAAAATATGAAGTCAATTCTGAGACCTTCCCACTTGGAAACGACACCATTTTCACAAAAAAGAAATCAAAAACCCATGTGGAAGAAGATTGTACTCAAGCCCGCTTCTAATTGCCTGCTGAATTCTGTTGATTTCTAACAACTGACCTTGAGTTGATAGGTTTTATGTCACCCATGTCAATTATTGACAGGCAGTCAAAAGCCAGCAGTGGCATCGCTTACTGCCTTGCAATTATAAACATGGTTACTCTGCTTTTAAATGTAGTCCTTCTTCCACAAGCCCCAGTGCATTTAACTCCTTTTCCCAAAGCCTACATGAATTTGTAATGACAACTCCCTAAAATTTACAGGTTTCTTATTAAAATTTCAGTATTCCGTGCTCTTCAGCTACCTCAAGAATGGTTTAAGTGATTCGGAATAATTCTTAAGGTTTTACAATAAAATCGGAGTTGTATATTGAAAACACAGCCTGTGTCCAGCTAATACTTATTACCATCTACGTACTAATTCCATAATAACTTGGTTTATTGTTTTCATTAATCAAAGGAAAAAAATTGCTCGTGTCTAATCTCTGCTTTGTTTTAATCATTTTCTGTCAATTATGTGCCCTCGGTACATGACTGGAACCACCTGGTGTAAAGGAACACATAAAGGATCTCCTCTGGGATCCCTGCATTTAGACCAGCGAAGATCTTACCTCTACTGGAGTTACCAGTTACCTCTGTGGGGCGTCAGTTTAAAAAAGCAGCTTTATAGCATGGCGTAGGACCTGCGGCAAAAGCACTAAAAGTAGAATTTGTAATAAAACAGCCATTTTATAATTTTTTTCCTTAGGTATCAATAAAAATCAAGCTGCTGTTTACTAGGAAGTGCTCACTGGAGGCTGCCACGTTATAAAAACTGCAGATGACAACTAAGAGAAAGGAGAAAAGGTGGTTTGGAGAGGGCATTTACATTCCTAACCACCCAAAGAGGAAAACTCAAATTAGTCCTCCAAAAGGGACAGCAGTGAGTCAAACCTGGCCCTTTTAAGGCACAATTTGATCAGTTTACCCATGGTATTATGTACCCAACCTATTTGCTTTTCAAGCGACCTGAAGAGATGGTCACCAGAAGAGGTGCCAGTAGGATTTGTGGCCCCGTGTTCCCTTGCTGGCTGGAATGGGGATGGTGCAATGAGGACTGTATTAAACACCCAGAAAACACAGCTCTACCTTCTGCACGTGTTCCCCACGACAGACACGCGTCCTCTAGTTTGCATGTAAGCAATGATTCATGCTGAAATAAAGGCCCAAAGAAGCCACATCCAAAGAAGTTAGTGTGGGGACAAGAGAAATGACACACATTGTTGATCTGCTGTGGCAGAAAAAGAGCCCCTTTCCATCACTGCAACGTGGGATCAGATCGATAATCTTCAAACTACCAGGCATTCCTGTTTCAATTAATCCTACATTGCAGTTTTCAACTGATCTCATCCAGAAAAAAAAGCTCCCAACAATCAGGCTTGGCCTTTTTCTCTGGAATCTGAGAAGAAAATCCCCAGCTGGCAGGAGGAGGCTGAGAGCTGCGGCTCCAGTTCCGCTGCTGCTGCTGTTATGACCAAAGAATCTCAAACACAACGCGAGCAAGGACAGAGCTGCTCGTGTTCCGCAGTCCCGCAGCAGCATCACGCAACGCTGAACAGCAGCTGCAACACAGACCTTCCAGGGAAATGCTGATGACGAGCACAAGAAGGCTTCTGCCTCCTTGGAAAAGGAGGGGTAAGGAGAAGAGAGTGCTCTGACCTGCCCCCCAGCCAGACAAAACCCCCATTTGGGGTTCTAGGGCCTGTCGTTCCTCATAGACTATTTTCCTATTAGTGATCATCATATTTGCATAGCATCATTCAGCTGTTTAAATTTTAGCCCCCAAACAAAGTGACTCAATTAATTCTATTCTATATGATATTTCTGATTAGCAAAAATATCATATATTTGTGTATTTACACAGGAGAATCTGTGATCTCATTCCCTTCTTTTTTTTTCTTCCCCCACTCTCTTTGACCTGATTGTACGACCCTGTACAATCCAAAATAAGGAAGAAACCCCTTAAAGAGTGAAACTATTTCATATTCTGATGCAGGGAATGTTTCCCTTCCCAGGTACTGAAGGGGAAGTATGAAGACAGGGCAGCACTAGCGCTTTATTTCCTTGGCTTCATCTGCCACCTGGTGGTACAATCCCAGGGAGCAGAAAACAGCATTTTTCTGGGAGGACCCTGCATGTTCCCAAAGGCCCCTGGAGTTAAGCGCTGATTTTAAGGCTGCAAAAAGCAATGAGCAGCGCTGCAGGTCGTGCTGTTGTGCCATTAGAACAGTGTTTTAACAGAAAGGGCAAGTTGTAAATTCAGATTTTTCAGCCGATGAAGCTAAACAGCTGCAAACTCCCAAGTGTCAGAGATTGTCCCAGCAATTTATAACACTTAGGACAAGCTCCCGAGCCTAACAGAAGCTCAGTTATAAAAGCAGGACTCACAGGCAGATATAGGATTGAAAAACCTGCCTGCAAATACCTCACGATGCCCCGCTGTTACGCCATGAGAATAAAGCAGGAAGGACAGAATAAGGAGCAACCTAAACTTTTTAAGCTATTGTATTTGGAATACAATGTTTATTGTATATTCTATTCAGAAGATTTCAGTAAGGTTGCAAAATGAAGTATAATCAAAAGTAACTCCTATTTTCTCACTCTGAAGCCAACAGCCCCTGTTTGCGTTGTCCCACGTGTGGCACAGGGACAGGGTGACACTGAAGCTGTCCTGCTGGGGTGACCTGGTGTCCGCGTCACATCCCTTTGCAGCTGTGGGTAGGAAAGTAAATATTTACTACCAGGAGCTGGCCCCTTGGCGAAAACCTAAAGGCCAAGTCTGCTTGGCACAGCGTGACAGCGTGCAGCGATATTCAGGCTACATTGGGTCCAGCAGCATTTCTATTAATTAGCAGACGGGATGCTTTGTCCCTCATTCCCGAGATACCGGAGAAAGCACAGGACCTTCGCACGGCCACACTCATGGTAGGTATCTTGAATCATTTCCGTCTCTGAAATATGGGGAAAATGAGGTGAATATCCACCAGGTTGCTGGCCACGCTGCCTTACAGCCTGTGCATTTACAGAGGCTTTTGGCAGATGACCCTACAGCAGGTCAGTGCAAAGCCCCCGCTCCTTCCTCGGCTCTTATCATACCCCAAGGACAGACACCTGCATAATTTGGGTAAATGCTGATGAACACAGAGCAAACCTTTAAAAAAAAAATAAGTTACGAGTATTCTGACAGCCACCTGTGTATTCACGTGAGCCCTGTGGGATGACATCCCTCTGACAGCTGGAAAGCAAACTTCAATTGTACAGGCAACCTTCTAACTCAAACACAGTTTTTTACCCGCTCAGCAAACACAGGAAAGAAAACACAGCAAATATCTAATCCAACTTCTCATGACAGCATGAGCCTGCTCATATGTGGTACTACAGGAGACAGTGAAATTTTTAAAGCTATAAGGAGCTTTTTCCCTGTCTTCCACGACAAACCAAACCTAAGACTAACCGCTAGCTTGCCTGTTGAGGGAAGATGGATGCTGCATGCACGTTTGTGATGGGGTTTGCAAAATACCTTTAGGTGTAGGAGAATTGGGAGCATAAAACTGGTTATATTTCCCTGATATACATGTATCCCACTCCTTAAAGAGCTTTTGAAAAACCCCACTGAAAATCACCTTGAAACAGCTGCAGGCAAATAGAATCATAGAATTGTATAGGTTGGAAGGGACCTTTCAGATCATCTCATCCAACCATCAATATTGAGATGTCAGGGATGAGGAGATGGGCAGAAACTCTACCTCCATCCCCCTGAAACGAGGCCCCAGCAGCCCAGATAAACTAGGTCTGGTAGTGGTGGCTACCAGGAAAAGTGGCTGAGGAACCCCCAAAGACCCTGGTCCAAGTCAGAGCCGAGCATGAAGTACCCTGCTCCGGCCAAACGCGGCTGCAGCGTTCAGTAACGAGCAGATTTTTTTGGAGTGACAGAGCCTCTTGCCAAGTCCAATCCATTCTAACTGCCCTGGTTCTGCATCACCTATGCCATTTCCAAATGCTCCGCACAAACTCAGCTCACCATATGGGGTTGGAAGGCAGCAGCCTGCAAGATTTATGGCCAAAATCAATACACACATCAGTGCTCGTAAAAGTAATTTCATTTATGATAATTAAATAAATTTGCTCTAATAAAATCATGATTTCACTATTTACCAGAGGAAAAGAATGGGTTGAAAGTCATTTAATTTGACATAAACTTGGGGTTGGGTCTAATCCTTTACGTTTTATTCTTCATTTCTGCTCGTATTTTATAACAGTGCAAACCACCATTATTTTATTTTCCTGTGATAACTCATAGAATCACAGAATCATATGGGGTTGGAAGGGACCTCTGGAGATCATCTAGTCCAACCCCCCACCAGAGCGGGACTAGCTAGAGCAGGTTGCTCAGGAACTTGTCCAGGTAGGTTTTGAATGTCCCCAGAGAAGAAGACTCCACCACCTCCCTGGGCAGCCCGTTCCAGTGCTCTAGCACTCTCACAGTAAAGAAGTTCCTCCTCATGTTTAGGTGGAACTTCTTATACTCAAGTTTGTGCCCATTTCCTCTTTTCCTGTCACTGGGCACCACTGAGAAAAGACCAGCCCTGTCCGCCTCACACCCTCCCTCTAAGTATTTGTATGCATTAATTGGGTCTCCCAATTCTTCTCAAGACTAAAAAGACCCAAGTCCCTCAGCCTCTCCCACAGAAGAGATGCTCCAGGCCCTTAATCATCTTTGTTGCCCTTTGCTGTATCCTCTCCAGCAGTTCCCTGTCCTTCTTGAACTGGGGAGCCCAGAACTGGACCCAGTGCTCCAGATGGGGCCTCCCCAGGGCAGAGCAGAGGGGCAGGATGACCTCCCTCCACCTGCTGGCCACGCTCTTCTTGATGCCCCCAGGATGCCATTGGCCTTCTTGGCCACAAGGGCCCATTGCTGGCTCATGGTCATCCTGTTGTCCACAAGAACTCCCAAGTCTTTTTCCTCAGAGCTGCTCTCCAGCAGGTCAGCCCCCAACCTGTCCTGGTGCAGGGAGTTATTCCTCCCCGGGTGCAGCACCCTACGCTTGCCCTTGTTAAATTTCATTAGGTTTCTCTTGGCCCAACTCTTCCGCCTGTCCAGGTCTCTCTGTGTGGTGGCACAGCCTTCTGGGATGTCAGCCACCCCTCCTAGTTTTGTGTCATCAGCAAACTTGCTGAGGGTACATTCCATCCCTTCGTCCAGGTCATTGGTGAATATATTGAAGAGGACAGGACCTAGGACTGACCCCTGGGGAACACCACTTGTTATGGACTTCCAGCTGGATTCTGTGCCCCTAATCACAACTCATGAAAGTAAACTACAGACAATATTGACCTAAGCCCTGGAGAGAGAAGGGTGAGCAGACATCCCTGGAAGTCAGGTCCCTAAATATACATCAGTAAAAAAAAAAACAAATACTTTCAAGTGGACTGAGATCATGAGATCATGTTCATACCTGGGAATTCCTGATGTGAAGACGCAGAAGTTGTACTGTATTTGCACAGGTATAAAGGAGATGGAAGTCTCCATCCTTACCAGGTAAATCAATGCCTCAAAGAAGTTTGATCAGAGCACAAAATTCAGTATTTTTGTGTCCCAAACGTCCATTCCACAGACAAGATGTGCCACTATCACCCCCTCAGGTCTTCATTCTCATTATTAAACACACTGTCCCAGCACTATGCTTATATCCAGTCGAGGAGCTGATCACACAGGAAGAGGTTTGTTAATAAAAGATGCTGGGTGGGTTTACCACAAGAACAAGAAAAAACCTCTATCGGACAAAAAAAAAAACCCTCTCACCACTTATTTTGCAGACATCATTCTCGCCTACTTCCCTCATTAGGGAAAAAAGCATGAGTCAAGCTCTTGAAAAAAAAAAGTCAATAAAACATTTGCCACTAGAGGAGGCTATTTCATAATTTTTCTTCCAGTGACATACCTGTACCAGGGAAACGTCAGCGGAGAGTTTCTGCGAAACCACCACTACTGTTTCCCACCTACGCCTGTTATGACTAACTCTGAAATCAGCAAATTCCTCAATACCTGCATTTGTACTTAATCTTCAGCCAAAGGAAAAATAAATCCACGAAACCCCAGAGTTCATAACCTGGATAATTTCTGTCCGTGTTAGTACGACGGTACATTTCGCTGCCTGTAGAGCTGCCCAAGGGAAGATGTTGGTGAACAAATTGGAAGATTTCAGGGACTCCACTGATCTGTAAATATAATAATCCTCAACAAGGAACTTCAGCTGAATGAATTACCAATCAAGCCTTACCATCAGAGAGTGCATCGGTTTTCTTCACTGTTTCCCACCTGGTATTTTTTTTTAAGTCTTTTGAGCGCCTGGCCCCAGATTAACATCCCAGATACCCCCAGCCTCAGACCACCAGACTCCAGGCCCCAAAACTAAGGATTCATTCACCTGGAGAATTGTGTTGTCTTGCATTTCATTCCAGACCTGAATAGAACCAAATTTTAACACATCCCAATTTTGCATGAAAGAGATTTGCCCTTTTCAGTCTGGTCTAGGTATAAACAGATATTAAGGGAAATGGGCCATGTAATTCTACTGGACAAATCTTGCGCTCATAAAAGATCCCTGGCTGACGGTCCCAGAAATAGATGCCCTTTTGCCATTGACAGATCAAGTACATCCCAGAGGAGATCAGCACAGCTACGGTACTAAGGTCTGTCCACCAATCCCACCTTTTGATGCAAACGTCATGGGTTGTTGGACCTTGTGGTATCTCTAGAGATTCCTTCTTGCTTGTTCTTTAACTTCAGCAACAGAGGCTGAAACTTGGGTTTTGGCCACGTTTTTGGCTACAATGCCCCGTAATCAGGTAACGCTCATGGTCAGAGAAGCCTTTGACAGGGAGTGATACCTGCTAACTTCAGCCACGCTTCCCAAGCTCACCTTGAGCTTTGCTGGCTCCCAAAAGACCTCCCACAGATAGAATCAGAGAATCATAGAACCGTCCAGATTGGAAGGGACCTTTAAGATCATCAAGTCCAACCATCAGCCTAACGTTGCAGGTTCCCAGGTGGCAGCCCTGCTTTAGAAACAATCCCCCAAAAAACCTACTGGTGCCCTCTGCCACAAGCCAGGCTAGGAAGCGCCTCCTGCACTGGGAAGGGTTGGAAATAACATTGCATAGGGCTTAAACGATGTGGGTGCCACAACTCTCATCGTGCATCTGGGGCTCCAAGACACTAAACCCCACCCCTCCCACGGCAGCACTTCAGAGCCCCAGCGCTTCAGTAGGAAGCACCCAGGATCATTTTTGGGTACAGAACCTGGAAGCCAGCTGCTTAGTGACATCTTCTGTGCTTTACCTCTGGTTTCCAACTCCTAAACTCCAAATCTGACTCTGCATCATTAAACATTCCCACCTCAAGTTTCCTTTGCAAAGAAGCAGCTGTAAAACAAAGTAATTTAATTTAATTAAATTTTTTTAATTAAACACCTATGTAACTAAGCTCTCAGCTGCAGTGGTGAGAGTTCTAACCCACCTCTCAGCATTAGAGGGAGTCCTGCTCCCGTTTAATTCTCTTTGCAGAGACAAGGAGGAAAAGTTGGACGCGTGGCTTCAGGGAACAGCATCCCAGCAGCCAGACAGCAGCGCTAGAAAAAGGAACAAGGAGAAAACCCGAGAGCAGATTTCATGCTCTGCAGTGGACCCACAGCAGCCTAAAAATCTGGTTCCTCTCCTCACGTCAAGCATTAGCATTCCTGCTCGAAGCAACCCTGCTCTGGGCTGCGGCACCGGAAAGACGATTCACGCAGATATTCAGGTTCAGTGACCTTGGAGATCCAAAAGGACACATCAGCCTTTCAAGTGGTTAGCTTTTATGTCAACGGGCTTGGAGAAATCTGTCAGACGTGGGCAGACAGACAGGAGTCGCCCATCTCTGGTTCTTGGATATTATGGTAATGACTGACGAAGAGAGACACCCATAAATAAATGGGCAGATGACTCCAGTGACATCATGTTCTTAAGTACCACAGCGAGAGAGGCAAAGAAAGTAGACAGGCAGATGGGAGACGATCCAGTCATGCCCTATCTGCGCATTATGGAGTGAGTCATTTTACCTTTTTCCACACAGATATTGAGGGTTGCACCTGGAGAGCTGCTGAAGGTGTGAGCAAATTTGCCAGTGCCTTGTCAGTGGGAACATCATCGGGCCATAAAGACTGCTGCATATTCAAGAATCTGGACCAGATCTTGACGTCAGGGCTTGGACTGAAGAGCACAGACAGATAGATCCTCAGAAATATTCCTTTCAACTTTATTTACCCAATAGATCCTGTGTGTTGTTCCTTTTTATTTTACCTTTACATACCCTGGAACTGGACATACATTTTGCAGTGCTCCATACCCAGTAAGACATGGCAACAGGAGCCAGCTAAGAACCTGTTTCCAAAATACTATTCTGGACTCCACTATCATACAAGTGGCTCTGCAATCAATAGCTCGGCAAGAACAGCTTCTTAAAACCAATTTTAAAACAAGAGCAGCAGCAACAACAACAAAATACCTCTGTTAAGGACACTACAAGCCCATTGACATAAGAGGTCTCAATTCCTCTAAAGAAGCGAGTTCCCCCAAGCTTCTGAGCTCCCAACAACTGAGCAGCTCATCTGTTTGAGCACCAAACAGCTTCTGCTGAGCTAACAGAAAAGAGGAAAAAGTTAAGCTGAGGGAGAATAAAAAGAGCAGATAATTTCATCTTCTGTTTGGGACACTGGGAAAATCCACTCAGACCAATAGGGGCACTGAAAGAGCAGGACTAGGAAGATGCTCTTGGTGCAATACAGGAGCCTGTGCTTTCCTGTTCATAGAATCATAGAATGGTTTAGTTGGGAAGGGACCTTAAAGATCACCCAGTTCCAATCCCCCTGCCCTGGGCAGGGACACCTCCCACCAGACCAGGTTGTTCAAAGCCCCGTCCAGCCTGACCTTGAACCCCTCCAGGGATCGGGCAGCCACAGCTTCTCTGGGCAACCTGGGCCAGGCTCTCACCACCCTCAGAGTGAAAAATTTCTTCCTCAGATCTAATCTGGATCTACCCTGTTCCAGTTTGAAGCCATTACCCCTCATCCCATCACCACATATCCTTGTGAAAGGTCCCTCCCGAGCTTTCCTGGAGCCCCTTCAGATACTGGAAGCATTCTCTTCTCCAGGCTGAACAACCCCAACTCTCTCAGCCTGTCCTCACAACAGAGGGCTCTAAGAGGTTCTCTGAGAACAGGCTGCTTATGAAACCACAAGCATCTGTGAGAAATGATTTAGGGGATTTGAAATGGGAAATGGAGCTTCCTTTCCCTACCTCCTGTTTAAACACAGTCACGAGCATCAGTGCCTAAAAGCTGTCATCGTGCTGAGGCTTTTTGAAAAGCCCTGTTGAAATAGCCCTGTTTGGTGGCCCTGTTGAAAACCAAAGTGCTTAAAGTCAGGCACCTAAACCTACATCTGCGTGCCCAACTTGGAGCAAGGTGAGCCCCATGCCACAGCAGCTTCCCAGATCACCAGGAGATGGTCTCAACCCGCAAGAGCCACTGAGGACCAAACCTGCTCTCCTGGGGACAGGCCACCCAGGCAGCTGCCACCAGGACCACCGCCAACTCAGAAGACTCCGTTGGAAGTCCCACTCAGCCCCATTTTCAAACAGGAGGGCTCCGGAAGTCAACGCAGCAGCCAAGAGATCTTCTCAGGTATGGGACTTCCCAGGACTTAAAGGTGTCTGGTTTTTGGAAATACTAGGTCTCACCTGCGTTTCTCAACGTGGGCACAGAGGCTCCATTGGGTGTTGAAATACCCACAAACATCAGAAATCTCGGTAAAATGCAGAAAAGAGCTACATTCCAGTGAAAAATTTTCCATCTAGAAATTCTAAGCACAGATGAGCAAGCATTATTTTTAAGAGCATAATGACAAGAACATATCATCCCTAATGTCAGGATCCTAAACAAACTGCAGATTGTGCTACACTAAATTACTGTCCAGCACATACGGCTGTTTTGGGATGTCTCTAGGGCCATGCCGCCTTACAATTACTTTAGAGAGAAAACAGTATGCTACATACCCCGAAATAAATATTTCAGAAATACACAGATTTCTAGCAGTTTCTTCATTTTAATTTAAAAGTGGTAACTCAGGATAGAGTTATGTCTCTTCTTTTTTTTTTTTTAAACTGCTTCATGTATTTCAATGATCGCTCGATTTGGGGTGCCTTTGGTCAGCAACAAATAACTTTAATAGGCTTATTACTTTGTTATCAGAGTTTTGGCACTTCCATAGAGAAGAGGATTTATCCCTTCACCAGGTATTATGTGTTAATTTAAGTGACCTTTTGAAGTTTTCCCTGTATCTAGAAGAAAGCAGCGGGGGGGGTGTTAACTATCAATGGCAGTTAAGTGCTATTACACAAGCCCAATGTATTTCTAAATTAGTTTTCCTGCAACTTCTTATACTGTCCTTTCTGTCAATCACCCTTTTTGGAATGAAAGGTCCATCCTCCTCTCCAGCTGGTGTCTCACAGGGTATTCAGTTGTATTTTGGAGCCAAGGTTCTGGCTTCCAGTTTACCCACAGTGACAATTCCTTCCCTGAACCTCCGGCTTTGATGTCGCTGCGACACAACCCCGCTGGTGTGGCCATCAGGGCTTAATTTCTGGGAGGAAACATTCAAACAGAGCAATGCTGCTGATCTGGTTGCCCAGAGAAGTTGTGGCTGCCCCATCTCTGGAGGGGGTTCAAGGCCAGGATGGACGGGGCTTTGAGCAACCTGGTCTGGTGGGAGGTGTCCCTGCCCAGGGCAGGGGGTTGGAACTGGATGGTCTTTAAGGGCCCTTCCAACCCGAATCATTCTATGATTTTCTGATCTGCTCTTCACACAACTCTAGACCCAGCGCAGGTGGAAACTTCCTCCTCTAAAATTCACCCTCATGACTGTGTAAGGAACCCTGAGTAGTGCCACCACAGGTACCAGGTAGCTTTCTGGGGCATAATATAGGAAGTTTATTAAACCTTCTCCTCCATAAACCAGTATTCTAAGGAAAATTTAAGAGATATAGCTGACTTTATTCTTACTGATTTGGGTCCTGGATAACTCTGAAATGGGTGGGAACTATTTCTCCATTGCCAAAGAGCTTAGGTCAGACTTAGCACAACTATTTGATGGGAAATGGAGAAGGACACCTCATATTCTGCCCTTGTTCCAGACTCAACCTGGCGTGTTCAAGTCAGCAGTGGAATATGGAATTTACTGGGGAATTTGCTGCCTTCCAAGGTCTAAGAGTACAGGATTTTCTTAGCAAGGGGAACATTCCCAGGGTTATTCTTTTAACTCAAGCTTCAACTGCCCTAGAGAGAGGGGGCAGGGGATGGTGCAGCCTTACTCTTCTGTGCATGTTCTCTCAACGCTGATGACACATCACTTAGACTGATGGGGGTATGCACTTTCTGCTATTTTTAGGCTCCTGCAAACCAAAACATGGGATAAACAACACGACCCGAGCTGGATAAAACAAGGTAACACCGAACAGAACAGGTCATATGAGGAAATTGTGTGGGACGCTGATTTTATCATCTATCTCCTTAATTTAAAATACATGAGAGCATATTCTGTGCCTCAATGCAGCTGTCACTCACAAGGGTGGCCACTTGAAGATAGGACTGATGCACAGTAACAGTAACTCCTTTTTTGGCAATCCAGTCAAAGGAGTCAATGGGGAATTTGAGTACCTACTTAAAGCACTAAAAATGGCTAAGTGCCACTGCAGACACACACAAATATTTCACCCCACTTTGAGGAAGAAAAGTGGCTGGTATGGAGAAACCAGGCACTGATGACTGTCTAATACTCTTTTAACCAGGAATAGCTTGTATATTTGACTGAACACTCGGTGCTGACAGGTTTTCCCAACTCTTTTCAACTTTAAGCCACAGAACCGATGAAAATAAAGGTGAAAGGCAGATTACTATTTAGCTCTTGTTATGTCAAGCTTAACAGTCTGCTAATAAACGAATGTCAAGAAAACACTTAGAGCCAGTGCTCCTGTAGTTTCAGCAGTAGGCTGTGCCTACAGGTAAGTCAGATGCTTTTGTTTAATTCACCAGAGGGAGAAATATTCTGGAATAGAGGAGGAAGGGCTGGTTTGCTCCTGATGACTACATAAGGTGGCTAGTGCAAGCCACAGAGCTCCCTGATGCCGTGCACTTGGTCCGGCGGCCCCAGCCGGTGGGGCAAAAGGTGGGGACTGGGGCACCCCACACCAACCACCCCTCCACATCCTGCTTCATCAGCTGTGGGACTCTCTGCAGCACCATACAAGGATGATCTCCTGTGCAGGTGTGACTCCAAGAACACAAAATACCTGTTTTCCTACCTCTGCTGCTGCTAAGACAGTATTTTAACAACCAGGCTGCAGTTCCTCAATATAATTTGAGAGGCAAGATTAAAACAACATTCTTTTTTATGCTCCACTCCACGTTTTGCTGAGCTCTTCCAATCAATCCATGAAGCATCCAGTGTTTGTTTTTATCTCTGGCTGCAATTAAACCTACAGGAAACATGTGGTGAACGTAACCTTCCCACGGGGAATATTACTCTGCAAGCCACTGACTAACCACTAGATAAAACACCTAAATGACACCAGCATCAATTTTTCACAAAGCAAGACTAAGATGAACATCTCACAGTAATAATGTTAATTACACTTGGTGGATAAAATGAGGAGAAAAACACCCAGAGAATTCAGCGAGGGATGCTAAGATCTGTAATGCTTAAATAGCTAAATGCAATTAAAAGACTCACTCTTTACTCATCAGCACTTTTGCAGCTCTACCGTAGGACATAAGCACTGGAGCCAGTGCACTGTGACAAGGGAAGAAAATTCTGCTTTGCTCTGCAGCTGACAATCCTTTATCTGTAGGATGTTTGGCATTTTATGTTTGGGATTTTTTTAAATAAACTTGGCAAAACTGGACAATAGGATGAGTGTAACAATTAGTAGCCATTTCCCAAAGCAATCATTCATCCCATCAGTTCATATATGACTTTTAGATGTGACCAAGAGAATTTTAATGTCAAAAAACAGTTAGGGATCTTTACGTGAGGCTAAACCATACCTGAATATCCAACATCTGTATGTGGTGAATATTGAATATTCCTTTATTATAAACATGAGACTGGCTGTCATTCTGCAGAGCAAGTGCATATGGAAATGACTATTTCCCACCCACAGGCACCATCCAGGGCAACCTGTCACCCATCGCCACCTTACACGAGCCTGTCCACTTTATCTCATCCTTAAATAATGCCTTGTTGCTACCTTGCAACATACACTCCAGCTCATCTGCCTGAATTGCTTGTTGAAATATGCATGTATTCTTTAATTACCATTGTTTCGTTATTTTTACAGCTAACTGTGCAATCGGTTGCTAATCAAAATCAATTCTGGCACGCAGCTCGCACAATTATTTCTTGGGAAAATATCCTGACTTTATTACTGCTTTTCATCCAAAACCCAAACAAGGTCACTATAATTTTCTGGATATTAGGTTGGCTGCCACGCATCAGCATACCCACAGTTCATTTACTAGAGCAAACAGCTGAACAGTAAACAAGCAGGACTTCTCAAGCCCTAGTTTTCCCTGTCTATATGTCCACAAACTAAAACCAAAATAGCAAAATCAAAAAAAAAAAAAGAAAAAAAAGTCCACACCTTCTTTAGGTTTCTACAGTTAAATTAACCTGGTAACAGTAACTATAAAAATTATCCCCTTATCTTCATAAAGTCCAGGTACGAATTGCACAGGTACAGAATACAAAGCAGAAACCTCTTGTCAGACTCGTAGAATTACCTACAAGTGGTCTCAGCAAGATTAGATTACAAATCAATGACAGCGATGCCCAGAGCCAAATTATGGCTGACCCTGAGTGAGTATAAAGATGTGAAGTATGTGCAATACCTTCTTTTTTCCTCTATTCGGTTTCCATGTCATACCATGCACAACTGAACCCATTCAGCTTACCCAGGCAATTGATTTGTTTCAGTTTCACATTGAATAAAACATTCCTTTTCTCCTTAAAATGAAAAGTTTTGTTTTAATGTGTGTTTTCAATGTTTGCACACAATCTGCAGCACTTCAGAACAATACCTCATTTTGAATTAAAAAGCCAGAACGTCCTGTTTTAAAGAACTGCAACACTTTTTTCTTCTAACCAGGCTTAAACTACTTACTGAACATCACTCATTCACCTCCAAACTTCAGCTCTGCAGGAAAAATGGTTTTGTACCATTTTCTTCCTAATGTTATGGTTAATCACCCAGGAGGTTCCTCTTCCTCATGAAAATTTTAGGAACTTAATAAAGTTATAAAGGTAGTTGCAAGGAACCCCATGTTATTAATCAAAGGAGACCAGCTCCTCCATGGAGGGAAGAAACCCAAGTTCATCTGGGTGTGAGTGCTCTGGCTTGTCCAAGGGGATCCAGCCAAGCAGGGGCAAAGCCAGGATTAAATTCCGAGTACATCCTGGACTGCAGTTAACACACTCCCGCTTCCATGACCTGCTTTCCCTATCGCACTGCTCATTTTCCAAAAGCTGATACTCTCAACCCACTGCTGCTTCTGAACAGCCAGGAGGGGTGGCCTCTTGGCAAATTCGAACTCAAGCTGATAAAGGCACTCACCACAGTAGCAACGTCTGTCGCAGACAGAACACGTCATCATAGAATCATGGAATGGTTTATGCTGGAAGGAACCTTAAAGATCATCCAGTTCCAACCCCTGCCCTGGGCAGGGACACCTCCCACCAGACAAGTTCCTCAAAACCGCGTCCATCCTGGCCTTGAACCCCTCCAGGGATGGGGCAGCCACAGCTTCTCTGGGCAACCTGGGCCAGGCTCTCACCACCCTCACTGCAAAGAATTTCTTCCTGAGATCTCATCTCCATCTCCCCTCTTTCAGTGTCAAACCCTTCCCCCTCATCCTATGGCTCCCCTCCCTGATCAAGAGTACCTCCCCATCTCTCCTGTAGCCCCTTTAGATACTGGAAGGCTGCTATAAGGTCACCTCCAGCTTGGTACATTATAAAAACCCCCAAATACTCTCAGCTACCAAACATACACTGTTAAAAAGTATGATCTGTGCGGCCCAAGAGGCGAGTTAGAGGAGAGAACTCCAAGGCCCATGCTTTGTCATTTCCAGCGTCATCTGCTCATTTCACCAAACGACTGAGCGCACGGAAGGAAAGCCGTGGAAGCTTTGCAAAATAAAGATTCCTACGTCTGGCGACAGCTTCTAAGCACTCACCAAAAAAGAAGTCATTCGTCTTCAAATTGCACATTAAGGTTCGGAAGGGATGAAATTACCATCTTTGCCATCAAATAATGCAATATTTGTAATATGGTAAGATCTAGAAGCCACATTCAATTTCACAAACAGAACCTGCGACGGGATTGAGACACAGATCCTTCTCAGAACAGATAATTAGCATTGCAAACTGACTAATCATTGTTTCTACCATCAATAACTTGACTTAAATTGTGGATGGAGACACAAATAGCTAGAGACAAAGCCCTGCATCTTTTGGCACTGTTCTGGCTATGCACCTAGAGTTTTACAATTAATGAATCCACTCAACTGGAAGAAATGGATATCTACTCTCAGCTGAAGGAGAAAGGATTTTGTTGCTTCATACAGCCTTTCCCTACTTTACATCTTGCCTTCTCTAAGCCTCTTTGGAGCACACAGAGTGACAAAGGTGTGATGTGCCAGTTCACAAACCCTTCCAGAACATGGACAGCCTAGAAGAATTTGATTTAAAAACAAAAAAATGACCCCCCTTTTTTTTTTTTGGCAAATTAGAGTATCTGCTAATTTAATTTTCATGAAATTCAGCTCTTTGCAAAGGTTAATATTTAATTTTCCATTTCCAGCACCTGCAAACGGTGTTCGATGGATACAGCTAAATGAAAGGTTTCCACGTGCAGATTTTTTTTTTTCCCCCAAGATTTCTTTTTAAAGGAATATTTTACCAAAATCAGGAAGAACTCTTGAAATGTTTCAGTTTCATCAAGACTTCAGCCCAAAAGATGACACGGTGACAACGACTGAAGAGTTTTTGTACCCTTAATATATGCCCTCAGTAAGTGATGGAGCTGAGGCAGGACTGAGAGCCCCGCAGGTAAGAAAGACTTGTAGATCGGGTGGCACAGAGAGAGCACACTGCCATCTCCACAGGGTGGTAGCAGCGGGGACTAAGGGAAACCCCACCTCAGACAAGATGAGTGAATTAAGTTTCTTATTTCTGTGGTTGTCAACAAGACCTACACAGCTGTGAAATTTCAGCTGTTACAAAAGCTGCCGATAGGTCCGTACGGGCTATAAACAACTGGCTCCTTTCAGAAGTAAGGAAGGACTGTCATTTTTATTAAGGAGAAGCAATCAATAAAACATGAGAAGAGACACTGAGAAAACTTATGTTCCAGCTACTATAGCAACATCTCTTTAATCAATAGGGAGAATGCAAAGAATATGCAAAGCAACGGCCAACGCAGCTGCAATTACTGCTTCACGTGGGACCAGGCTTCATTTGCATTGTGACGTCCAATCAGTCAGAATTAAATGTTGTGTGCTACCCTCTGTCCCCAGATCTCTCCTTCAGCTACTCTGTCACATCCTTTACAGAAGTGTTACAAATCAGATTTATCGAGATGACAAACGGAGCTTTCGTCCCCACTGTGCACCGCACCCGGCGTACAACCGGCAGCTCAGCTGCTAAGCAACAAAAAGAGAAAGGAAAATGACCCCCCTGCTTCATCTCCCCAAACCCCATCAGAAATGCCCATCTTTCAGCAGAAGGAGTAGGAACCACCATCGTGACAAAGGGAATCAGTTGCACCACGGATGTTCTGAATTCTCACGCAGAGCGGGGGAAGAACGAAGTTACGTTTATTTGCCACCTCTCAGATTAACAACAACCTTTGATTAACTGGGTCCTACAGCAAGTTCCCGTTTTCAAAAACATGTTCTGTTCCTTCTTTTCGAGGCTGACTCATAAAATAACTGCTGCCTGGGGCAACATAATGCCTGCTGTTGCCCTCACCAACACGCGGCTCTGACACTTCGTACTCTGCCAAGGTACCACCCTGACGCTTGTGTTCCCTCCGTCAGGAGAACACACAGGCAACGCACGTAGCATGGAGCTCAGCAAGCACACTTCAGGGAAATCTGCCTCTGAATGACTTTTAAACCACTATTACGTTCATTTCAGATTTCCTCCTCTCCAGTCCTTGTCAGAATTTACTAAGCAGCACATACTACACATTCTATTTAATATTAATATTCTGCTTTGTACTACTTTATTTCCACTAACCCGGGCAGTGAATTTAATTGCCAGCCCTGCCACATATTTTATAACAAAACCAAATGATGTTTTGCTCTTCAGCCCAAACCCTTCTTACCACCACAGGAACTGGCAGGGGAGAGGTTTGAAATCTGCCATGGTTTGTACCTTCAGGCCTAAAACTGCCCACAGCAACAGGCTTTCATGTTACAGATTTAGGTTTTATAGCCAAAATAACTTTAGCTCCATCACAATGGCTGCGATAGTCAAGTGAAAAACTTGTAGCTGAGTTTACGAACAAGTCATGGCAAGGAAACCAGTTTCGAGTTGCGCTAGGGGAGGTTCATATTGGGTATTAGGAAAATTTTTTACAGTGAAAGGGTTATTAAGCCTTGGAAGGGGCTGCCCAGGGAAGTGGTTGAGGCATCATCCCTGGAGATATTTAAAAGACAGGTAGACGTAGTGCTTAGAGACATGGTTTAGTGATGGGTTTTAGCAAGGTTAGGTTGATGGTTGGACTAGATGATCTTAAAGGTCCTTTTCAACCTAGACAATTGTATGATTCCTTAAGCCCATGGATCCAAGGTTCCTCTCTGCCCTCGGTCTTTGTTCCTAGAAAATAAGGAACAATGCAGTTAATTTATTCTGTTTCTGTTAAATTTAAATAAATTGGATGGGATCTATGTACTTAAAATTTCCACCACTTCAGTATCATTTATACGAGAACCTGTGATGTATATTTACTCTTATTTTCTCAGCTCAGCTTTTATTTATGTTGTATTATATAGCAGACTTATCACAATACTTATCACAGGTAAAAGAATTAACTCCAGTAGAGCAAAACAGATGGCTCTGTCTACAAATATTGTTATGGATGTGATAATTTAGTATAACAATGGCTTAGAGACACATTTAAGAACCTGAATATTACATAAAGGGCTACGTGAATGCTACCTGAGCATTAAGTGATGGTTCTTAGCTGGCTCCTAACAACCAAAGCACAGATCCATCCCTCATTTCAAATGCTGAACAGCCCAACCTGTTCTTCCTTTAGCTCTGATCCGCGCGGCACCCAAGTGCCTCCCAGTCTTTGATATACTTATCTTTGCAAGATTCCTTTTAAGCAATTCTGCCCGCATTGATATATATGTGGAGGGCACCTATTATCCCACACAGCTCTCCAAACGGCCACCTCGCCTGACTCTGACTGCTATCACTAAGCAGCAGCCAGGCTGCAGTACCCGAGGTAACTACTATTACCTCAGAGCTGAAGAGTCTTTGGAAGCTCTGCAGACAGAGGAAGGGCTACTAAATGGGACAGAAATACAAAGTACAGCCCATAGGTCATAGCCAAGACAGTGATACAACACCGTAACCACATTCAAAATAATCAGGACTTTAATTTTTCAAGCACAGCCTCATTTCACAGAATCACCATGGTTGGAAGGGACCTCTAAGATCATCAAGTCCAACCTTAACCAAACCAAACCAAACCAAAAACCCCAAACAACAACAAAAACCCCCACAAAAAACCCCACAAAACACAACACCCCACCACATCACACCCACCCACAAACCAATAATCTCAGGCACTAAAGCATGCCCTGAAGAGCCACGTCTACACCTTTCTTAAATTTACCTATAATGGGACAACACGTATACTATCTAACAACAATGTGTACAGTATCTAACAAGCGAGTATCAGAAAATTCTCTACAAGGCTTATCACCATTAAGAATAACACGAAAATACAGGAATTACCATACCAGGTAGAAACAGAAATCCACCTACTCCAGATGCTAAAAAGAAAAATATATGCACTCCACAGTAACGATACCTCCTCTTCCCTCTCCTGCCAACTCTGTTTGATGCTATGAGAGTGGTTTAAATCCTAAAACATCTGAATATGAATCCCTGCCAAAACCTAGTTGCAATTAATCTACAACTAGATATTTTGATCACTGGCACTTCCATGGAGGCACACGGATACCAGAAGCCCAAATACACCACCTCCCAGCTCTGCCCACCTGAACTCCAGTTGCTAGAGGACCCAGTTCAAATTTACTTTATTTTTTTTAACTAATGGAAAAACCAGAACTTTCCATAAAAGTTCAGAAAACCAATGCCCCGCCCCTAATTGAGCAGTCTTAAACAGCCTTGGCCAACACTTTATCAGTCTGAGGGAAACCGAATTCCCATCTCCATCACCAGCTTTAACTACAGACACATTCTTTTGTCAATAGCCAGAAATAAAGTGATGGTCACCCAGACTAACACCCTCCCACACCTGAAGTCTCCAAGCAGCCACTGCTTGCCAGGGCCAAAGCTAGTTGCAGCTGACGGAGTATGAAGGAATATCTATGCTCAGAGTTAACCTCAGGCTCAAAGCCAACTTCCAGACCAGGTTTGCACCAGCCACATTCCTGGCACCCTCTGCCTGCACCCCTGAGAGCCCTGGTCACACTCAGCATCTTGAGACACCACCAAGGTCCCACCTCTGCACTCTGAACTGGTCGACATGGATGGACCTGACGAGGATACGGCCCAACCACGCAGCAGGTATGTTGAGCTCTTCCTAACCACAACCTGGGTGATCTGAGCTACAGCCAAATTAGCAACCACCATGGCAGGCAGAAAGAAACCATGAGGCCCAAGGTACTCAACCCTTTTTGGACATACTCTTCCGTTCATCTGAAGACTCAGCTTTCTTGTTTCAATAGACACTGGATCAAAACACTCCCAAGGCCATCTGGTTTGACTTTGCTGCATGGTCTGCATCAGCAAGTAGCTAGAGAGCTTCTTTATTGAAATTTCTACATATTAAAAGTGCCAGAAAGGTACCTTTGAGTCATGTTGATAAATCCTTGTTTAATAGCTGTCAAGGGAACATGACAGATTAGCCAGAGGGAGGATCTCTGGGCACCCAGCACTCACAGGCGTATCATGTACAGTAAAATGCAGATGTAAGGAACAATCACATCACACTGCCGGGCAGCATCATGTCTGCCCATAACATATGGATATCAGCCTGCATAAGAAAAACGGCATTATAAAGCTCAACGGTTGGACTACTGGAACTCCAGAATAGCTTTTAAGCAAGGATCTATTGACAATATTTGGACAACTTTTCCTCCTGTGCTGTATCTTTCTCACGTAACGCTCATGGTCTTGCATATAAAATGACTGAGTCCAGATGTAAAATTTGCAGATAAAATCTTAACAAACAGTAGGCAAAATCCCCGTGGGGACACGCCACGAGCCTCTGATGTATAGCAAGTTTAATCTTCCTGAATAATTGTTCTCTTTCCCATCCCACACTGCTGTAGTTTTCTCTATCTTAATTTATTTTAATAAAACATACGTTTGTTTGGAAACAGCATATATTATTGAGCTGTTCCTGGTTTAGAAAACAGAATCATTAACATGATATAACACACAAGTGCATCTCTAGTTCATGTTATTTTCTGCTTTGTCAGTTTGACTCAGTCTGTTTTAAATTGCACAAGCTATTTTTAATGGCCTTTTTGCAATTCAAATCTGCATTCTGTAAGTATAACTGAAAAGATAACAGTTCATTTTCAGTCTTGCACTCAAATCTGTTGAAGGAGGCTTTAGTAACTGTTGAATATTCTGTTATTTAAACTGCCTTTTTGGATTGTATTAATTTTAAAACAGAATTGTCTTAAGAAAGTTAGATTTATGAAATGAAGAAAAAAGGTGAGACTTGGCTTGCAGCCTGAAGGCAGGTTCCAAGAAGACCAATGAGACCGATGCTTCATGTAAGTAAGTTAGTTTGAGCTGGAGCTCAGTGAGTGGAGGCATTTATCCCAAGCCTGTTGTGTCAGGGTAATAACAGCACCTCGGTGGCCAGAGCTCTGAGGTTAGACCCTGAAAACTCCCCTTTGATGAGTCTCTTCTAGATTTTTTCCAACTCCATCTTTTCTCTCCCTTGTCCGTATCACATACCTGCATTTTGGAAAAATCTCTGTTTTCACTTACATCTCTTGGACCTACCATAAAGTTGCGTGAAAGCGGAAGAAAATCAGCTGCCTCCTCGCCCATGTTACTGTTCCTTTGGCTGGAGCCTTGGATCAAGTCATGAATCACAGAGCATTTTGTCCTAATTTAAAGTGATAACTGTAAAAGAAATTTGTAATGTATATAAAATTGCCTTGGGTAATAATGATTTTCCTGACTCTGCATAACGCGGCGTTGGAATAATTACTACATGATTGGTGCTGCAGGGCCAAAGAAGAGCTGGTGCTGGGGAACGAGCACTGAACAAGGCTCGGAGAAGAGCTTGCAGGAAGGGGAGCTGCTGCAGACACTTTGGGCATGGTCTGACACGCTGTTCTCACCCATTACTCTCCAGTTACAGTGATTACCTTCCATGGACTGTGGAAATCAGGGGTGCCTCGGTGTCACTGAGAAGTCAGTACGCAGGTTAATCTCCAGGTTTACTGACGGGCTTTCGTGGCAGACTCCAGAATTTTGATTTATGAGACTGTATCAATAATTAGAATTACTGAATCTCATTAAGGCCACACGACTCAAAATCTCTGTGGTCTACATTGCTCCTGCTGAACTGGAAGAGACCAAGAAGGTTGCAGAAAGCATGGGATAGTATTTGGGAAGGGCATTCATGCTGGTGAGATACGCAGCATGATAGTTTTGCAGAGCATTGGGCAGTAGACTGGAGTTTGGATGCCAAAGAGAACAGGCGGTGCTCAGCCACTCAGTCTTATCACCAGACCAATGCACAAAGCTCAAACTCCTCCAGCCCATGGTTCCACCTCCTCCAGAGGAGGTTCAGACCTCCTCTGTTCCCTTTAAGCATTGCTTAGCCTGAATAAGAGATTTTAACATATGAGATCAAACCCCTTACCATACTGTTTTCTATCAAAATGCCTTCACAGCTGTATATTCAAGAGGTGAAAAGGCAGAACACGGCTTAGTAATTACAGGACCGTGTTAAACTCATTCTGGGTTACTCTGATTTAGAAGATAACGTTGAAAAAATATATAATTGAAAAGTGCCTTAGTACAGCAGCAGGGCTCCTACACTCTCTGGATTCCCAAGGTACCTGCGGATGGAGAAAGCTTTCATGTCAAGACTCTCATTAGACATGCACAAGGCTTTATAAAAATAAAGTTTGGTTTTGAATTCTGAAGCCATAAAAATATAATTAGCAGAAAAAGAGGGTATAAACAAACCTGCTTGGGCATTCATGTATTCAAACTGATGTGTGCACTGAGAGCCACACGAACCGATGAAGATGCCTTGCCCAGCCTGAGCACCGTCAGGGATGCCTGGGGTTTATGTCAAAGCTCACTGGCACTTACATTACACCCATTTCACAGATGTGCCTTAAACCATCACGTTGCTGTAATGGGCCGTGGAGAGCGAGTCTGCTGGTAACGGTCCTTCTTTCAGTTTGACGGGTTGGAGAGCCACCAGGCCACATTGTCCCCACAGGGATGCGCGAGCGCTTTACAGCCCAGTCCCAGCTCCTACATTTAAATGAGTTTCCACGTTTTGGTGTTGACAGCCGGCGTGTCTGAGGCATTACGAGAGTACTATTCTAGAGGGGAAGAGAACAGTTGCTGAAACTATTGATTTTTAATCAATGTTCATTCTTTAATTACTTGCCTTTCTAATTATATCACCGTAAAGTTGGAACGCTGGAGCATCCGTAGAGGTTAGTATGTTGTTCCTGCATGTCTTTTACCTTTAATATTTTATCCTTAAAGGTAAGTTGGACATCTTGAGAACACTCATTAAACTTCAGAATGTAATCCAAAATTTTTAATGGGTGTACATTGCAGGAAGATACAGAGAATAATTACCGGACCGACCTCACACACAGTTAAGAAGTCTCTTTCTAACACATTGCAACAGGGCTACTGATCTCCTACCGCCTGAGAATGGCCAGAAAAATCGTGTGTTCTCACTGACTCTCATGTAGATTTATTATTTGACAGAGAAGGAAGTATCTACTGAGATTGCCACGTTTTGGGGTGGCAATGAAACAGCTTTTGTTATATGAGACAACACTAAACCATGAAGAGATGTTACCATAATCCAATTACAGTAATAATAGACATCATCACCCTTTTTGCTTTATTCTCTAGCTTAGAATATAGACAGTCTTAATCAAAAGCACATACTCTACTGATCTCAGTTACGGATCCGGCTCTGCCGCCTGTGCTAACCTTTCAAGAATGGTTACACAGTGGGTAAGCATGAGATCCAGACTATTTATTTCTGCCACAAGGAAACACAGAACCAAATGACGTCAGGAAAGGAGACAGGAGTCTTACCAGGTGGAAGGAAATACTGAAAAAAAGGGGTATTTATGGCATTCTTTAGGTATGAAGTGAGCAACAACTTTAAGGAGAAGCAGTACCTTTCAGTATGAGTTAAAAAAGCTGCCTTTTCCTTCAAACCATGTCTGACTTCTTATTGATTATGGTTACAACAGCACTAATATTATGCTATGAATGCATTAGAAAACCTAAATTGGATAAAGTCATCACAAGACATTCTAAAACAAGAGGAAAAGTAAAAACACCAAAGGCCAAAATGTTACAGATGTAAGTAGACAGAGTAAAGGAACTTTTACCAAAAGCAAGGCTCCCACAAGGTCGCCATAGCACACACTGTATTTTCCTCTCTTCTGAGCCTTGTACCTCGGTTCCTACCACCATCCTGCTCCACACTTGTGCCCAGTCAGACACTGCTGTAAAGATGATTCGCTCTCACGATGCCAAAGAGATAAGTTCTCAGGAGAGCTCTGCTCCACAGCATGGGCTTCCCCCTTTGGGATCTCTCTGGAGATTGCCTTTGGCAAGTTCCCCAGTTTTTCCCTGAATTTCATGAACATACAAAGCCCAAATTACATGAATCAAAATTTCCACCTGGCGTTAGTGGAAAAAAAAAAAATAAATCTACGCATCTTTTGCCAGTGGGCTACAAAACTACTAACGCCCTGCGTCTCTCAAAACCAGGATCTGGGTTTTCTGTAGAGATTTCTGACCCTTAAGGACTATTTCTGTCCCTCTGGAACTTGCTCTCTGCCTTTCTCGCTGGCCAGTGTTAACCACAGAGTGTGAAGTCCTCTGCTACTCCCCTTCACCAGCAGCAGCGGTTCGATATCCCATTTCCTCTCCTTGCCTTTCCTGCTGAATAGGCAATTTTTCTCCAGTAACTTCTCATTATTTCCCCCGCATCAGCTTGCTGCAGCATCTATCTCAGCAGTCATTTCCTATGGAGTTCTTTACTCCTAGGCTTATTATCTTCCATTTATCTGCATTGAGCTGTGCTGCCCTGTTACAACTGAGGTACTCAAAATTAATCCTTCTCATGTATCAGATTAAATTGTTCCTCATTACCTGCTTGACTCTCAATTCAGTACCATTTGTAAAACTAAAACCTACTTCTCCGTATTATTAATCAAGACATGGCAAAAAGCCATTGTGTCCCAATCTGAATGATCTAACAGTCCAAGTACTATTTCTCCTTCTAGCCAAGCTTGAATGTTTCCCTACTTTTCTTTTCCCTTCCTCCTGAATTCCTCCTCTGTAATCAGCCTTTCGAAATGTGAAATTAATGCATTTAATGCATATTTCTCTAACCTCTACTGTCTCCTTATAGCTAAAGGTTCTTATGGATCAATATTTTACATGATCAGATCGATCATGACATGTGCAGCTGTTCTAGGAGCCCTGATAAAACAATTTCCTATTGCTTTTCTAAAGTAGATTTACAAGGCAATTTCCTTACTTGCTCGCTAGTTGTATCAGCCTTCCTCCAGACTTATATGTTTGTTTATGCCAATTTCTTGAACTTTATTGTGTTGCAGACTGGGGGGTATGGGGTTTCAAATATGCGTAATTTTAAAACGAATTGTGAATCACCTTTCAATTTGCCAATGTTTGAATTCTATTTGATAAAAAAGACAGTAATAACCCTTTAGTAAATACGCACATTCCCCTGTTTTGATTAACTGCCTTTAATTAAAACACTCCAATTAGTTACTCCAAATTCACCACACTATTAAATCTGAAACGCATGTGGCCTCCTTCCCTGACCCTCCCCACCATCTCATCCTACAAAACCCTCATTTAAATGCAATTTTCTTGCTTCGGAGATCTCTCCTGGGGCAAGAAGAGCAATGCAAAGGCTAAGCCTTCTTCATGTGCCAGAGATGCAACAAGAGGAGAGTACCAGGACAGCAGGTTTGGAGGAGATAAGAAATGCCTCCTGTGGGCAAACCAACAGGAGATTTTGAGGGCCACAGTATTCTGATAATGTTCCCTGTACAGATGGTGGTCCATGATCATAGACAGTATGATTGTGACCTTGGAGACAGGATAATTATAGAATCATAGAATGGTAAGAGTTGGAAGGGACCTTAAAGACCATCTCGTTCCAACCCCCCTGCCCTGGGCAGGGACACCTCCTGCCAGGGAAAGTTCCTCAAAACCATGTCCATCCTGGCCTTGAACCCTTCCAGGGATGGGGCAGCCACAGCTTCTCTGGGCAACCTGGGCCAGGCTCTCACCACCCTCACGGCAAAGAAATTCTTCCTGAGATCTCATCTAAATCTCCCCTCTCTCAGTTTAAAAAATCTTCAATTATAAGATACACAAGATCCAAGTTTGAGAAGCCCTCAGGGAAAGCCTGCTGACACCTTCGCCCTCTGACTTCAGAACTTACAGGAACATTTTCAGTGCCTTAATTTTATACTCACGATTCCCATTCCCTCCACTGTATTTATCCCTTTTTAAAATGGAGGAGAAGGGAAGAGGAGAAATAAAAAAATGACACATACTTGAAATTTAATTTAAGAATGGCTTCGTTCCAGAAAAGAACGGCCTTGGTTTATTCAGTCCCTTGGTTATCAAAAAGCACTTCAGCCCTGACTGAAGGGCAAGTTTGTCTCTCTCTCGATGCCTCACCATGGGAGGACTCTCACGAACACATCACCCCTCGAGCATTTCTTAGCACATCGCTTCTGCCCACAGACCTTTGTGGACAAATGCAGGAGTTTGAAATCCCCTGACAACAAATTTCCAAATTTAGGTTCAGGAATTAGCCTGAAATAATTCCCTACTGGGTCCCAAATGCTTTTGGAGTAAACGTCATTAAAAAAACCCACCCCAAACCTAGACCAGTCCTCAGGAGACTCTCCAAGGACACTGCCAGAGCTGGAGCAAAGGCTGCATACCCTCCTTGGGGGTGGGGAAGCCATAAGTGTCCCCCCATTGTCCCCTCCTTCCCTGAGTAATGCTGGCGCACACACTGTCCTTGGACAGATGCTCTGCAGCTACATCAAATGCAGCCGGGGAACTTCCCCCCTACAGGACTCCACACAAACCAATTTTCCATCAACATAGCATGCTATTCTACATACAATTTACTGTAAATCTTCACACCCTTCTTTAAATATACCAAAATCCAGTCTGTCTAGAAAATACAATTCAAATACGGAGAAGACAAACGAAATTTCACAGTAAGTGAAGACGATTGCATTAACCATTTTTCAGAGTAATTTTTGTCTTTTGGGAGGAAAACAGACCACCAAGAAGATGGTGCGTCTTGAAGATGAGATTCCATTTAGAGAGACGTATTTGAGTCAAACAAAGTGCTGGACTTAATACCACAGTCTGGAAGAGATGCTGTGGTCTCCATTATTCAAATGGTCTAACGTCACTTCTGCATCGAGTCACAGCAGCCCACTTGCAATTCAGAAAAACCTAATCCTCTCAGGCTTGAAAACAAAGTAGAAAACTTACTACTGCGCTCTGTGGGTGAGGTTATTTCCACGCTTCCTGCTGTAATACTCTTCCATGCAGAACGCTGCTCAGTTCATATACAATTCATGCCCAGAAAGATCTTGTCTCCTTGCTGAATTCCCACTTTCCATTGCCTAATAAGAGGCATGAACTTACAGCAGCTTGACACTATTCACTTTCCACACCTAGTCACAACACCTCTGCATTAATTGTCCTAATCAAGTGATTTTGCCGGAAAGAATAATTTGACTTACTGTGCAGAATATATAATCTGGTCTCTGCGTTGACATTTTCCTTCATTCACTGTGAGAAAGAAGAACATATTCCTGGCTCTCCCATTATTCAACACTAATAGAGTTAATTATAGTATAGAGGTTACAGAAAAAATCTCAAGACTGTCTTAAGCCATTTCACATCTTTGTTAATTATTAAGAAAGCACACAATTCAATTACACCTGACTTTTATTTGCCCTTAGTGCAAAAGGAACTAAAAGGTGATGTAACATTCTAAAAAGAATAATTAAGGTCACTGCAAGGCTCCTTCTAACCATCAAAATACGTGAATGACCTAGTACAAGGAAGAACCAAGTCTATTACTTTAATGAAATCGCATCCATAAGTGGTAATACACTGTCCTGGGACAACAGCAATTAATGTCACCGGGTAGCTTACCCAGTCAATAAACCTTGAATCTTTTAAAGCTGAAGCTATGCCAGTCGAGTCAGCAAGCACAACAGACTCTTCTCTATGAAGAAGGTGTTTGCTAGTGTTTCTGCTTGTTATCCTTTAAATTCCAGTCCATGAACCCAACAATCGAGGAGGAAATACAATCACTGCTAAACACAGGAATTACACTGATTTTTGGATAGTATACTGTCTTTCATTTTCCTCCACACTTTAATTTCCTATCCCTTCCTTTGCTTATAGTTTGTACTTAGTAATTGTATTTTTCATTTATACCCTTCTCTCTGCCAAATGCTGTCAAAGTGAACATGCTCGGTTGAGGTACGAGCAGAAGAGACTTTAGAGTCTGCGTTTGCTTATACGAAATATAACTTAAACTTACTGAGTGGATATGTATATGGAAACGTAAAATTTGGCCATCCTTTACCTATGAGATGATTACTTGTTAGCAGTGAAAGAGACCAAGAGATTCCACTGATTTGCTCGTTTTCGTCTCCAGGGGGAAAATTTTTTAGAGAGAAATGGGATTTTTTTTTTCCAGGGAAAGTACTTAATATTCCAAGGAAAGATATATCTTTGGGTAGAGGGGAATAAAAAAATGTAGACCTTTGTATCAACTATTAACATAATACATGGCTTTTAAAAATAACACAGATGGAGTTGTCCTATGCAGAAGGAGCATGAAAAAGAGACTGGTAATTCAGCCTAGACTGAAGGCAATGTAGGTATTACACTTCACTTCTCATTTGCTGAGATAGACAGACAACCCAGGATTCCGATTCCTGAGTATCTGAAGTTTTTCAATATGCAAAGCCCTGACTCATGCCCAAACTATTCCTTTCCCTAATATTTCAATAGTTTTCTCTATCATGTTGGAAAAACTCTCACATCTTCTACTAGTTCTAGCAGTCTTGTTGAAGAAGCCAGGTACTCTGAAGATACATTGATGTATAAGTCTTCAGAGCAATATTTAAGGGAGAGGGAAAGGTTTAGAACAACTTTGCAAGCAGAATAGGATGATTTCCCAACTTGACCTCCAGCCTTGTTATTACCGAAAATGGAGGATGAGATGGTTTGTAGTGAGGAACCATGAAAGAAGTCCACACGGGAAGCCTCCAGTAAACACTCCTGCAACTGCTCAGGACGGAAAGAGCGACAGAAAGAGAGAGAGAAAAACACTTTGAGAGGAAAAGGTAGAAAGTATCTTCTTGGCTTAATTCTGACCCCAAATGGAAGTAATCAATTTACGCAATACAAAGTTAATAGCGAAATGTGACCCTTGTAATTATATGGCACAGTCACAACCCTTTTATTGGTGAACCATATTTCTTCGTTAATAGAAACCTTTCTTGAAAGCACTTCCCTCCTAAGACAAACTGCAGAAGACTCAGTTCCAGACAAAATCTCTGGTTTGTGCATACGGATTTCTTCTTGTTCCTCCCACCTCCCTTCTCATTTGTTTTTTAATAGACTGCTGAGAAGAAGGGCTATTAGGAACAGCTGAAGCAGGCAAAGCCATTATTACTTGTTCTCTACAGGACCTTCGTTGCAGCTACGCTTAATGGAGTGGCAGAGGATTCCTAGAACATTTGGCAGCACCACATATAAAATCAACCTTGAGTATTTAGTCTCTCAAGAAGTTAGAAGAAAGCATTAGGAGCCAGGTTCTCGGCCAATACTCACTCCACTCCTGCAGTCCCTCCCCTTCACAGATTCAAGATCCATTGACTTCAAATGGGGCAATGCCAATTTGAACAAGTTATATTACACAAGAAATAACACGTCTTGTTATTACAATGACAGGGAAATCAGGCATCAACTCTCCCATACTCTGCAACATTGGCACCACTAGATTTTTAAAGACCATAAAGAAGTCCTAATCTATCTGTGAATTTGCTCAAACTACCAACTGCAAGAACCAATCTGTTTTGATCTTTCCCTGGAGTCCCATCCTAAATCAAAGTAGCACAACTGAACCTTTTAACTGAAGTTTCCTTTTTGCCCAACCTACAGCAAGAGAAGTCTCCTGAAAAATTTGGTGCTTGAGTTTAATTTGCGTGTTTTTCCTTATAAACCTTGACTTACGGATTATTAAAAAACCCCATTCCTTCAGATTTGTGTCCTTTAAAGTAAGTGTTCATCACAGACATCAACTCCAGGAGACTGAAAAGCTGACAGTATTTTACTGGGTGCTCCTTACCACCCCAAACTCCTCCTGCCTTCCAGCCAGAATCCTTTCCCTAAGACTAAACAGAGAGAAGATGGAGTTCTTAGAGCAACAATAGATTGAGCTCAGAGGGAAACAGAATGACTCATGAAACACAGGCTATACAGAAAGATTGCTAGAAATAAAAGAAGGAATGAAGGTAGAGAACTTGGCAACCGAAGAAAAAACGGCTCCTGTTAAGAGATGGGAGCTAAATATAGAACCCCTCTGCAACACCAAGTTAAGTCACTGGTGCCTTTCAAAGGTACAGGATGAAATCTGTGGGGATGTATTACAGAACTCAGACAGTAAGTTGACCCGAAGCCAACTACCACTCTCACCTCATCCATCCCAGGATGACTGAATTCCAATTTTACCCATAAATAAGAGCTTGGCCAAGCACTTACAAAGAAAAATGTCGGCAAGTATCCATCTCAACTTCATTCTGTTGGAAATGAGCTGACTTTAAAAGTTGGCAATAAAACTCCTAAAAAAAAAAAAAANGAGACATTAGCTTTTAAAAGGCACCTTTTCAATTCTGTTGAGGCAGTACAAATTCTGCTACAGGAGAGATTATATCAAGAACAAATTGTCATAGTGCTGCCCTGGGATTTTTCTCACTTAATCTCTTGGATAAACGATTACACCCATGTTTTCATTTGCATGTGCAAATTAGAGAATCTGCCCATAAAGACACCTGATCAGATATAAATTTGCAGCAGTCTACAGAAGTCAATGTACCTCATTAAATATAAATATGTTGAGGATATGGACAACTACTTGTGTGGTTGGAATCCACTGTTTAGATTATTAAGTCATTTAATGCATATGAGGGTACGTACAGAGCTGTGAACACAGAGTTAGAGAAGAAGCTGCTGTGTTTTGTGCATCTGGCTGGTTGGTTCATGGGATCAGATCTTCACAGGGTGAAGCAGAGCAACTCGAGGAGAACAGACTGTGTTTCTCTGGTGGTGTTGGCATAACAAAGATGATGTTACTCAAAACAAAGTGCAGCTGAGTAACTCATCTGTATTTCTTTGGAGATGACTGTCGTCTCGTGGTCATTTTTCTCACTTTCAGGTTGCCACCCAGAAGGGGCTTCCAACCCCTGTCCAATGCAGTAAACTTCTAAGTCTGTTGGAGCTCAGTGATCCCTCTCTTTTTCAATTTTGGATCTCACCTCTCACTCTGATCACCTGCCCATACCACCGGCTTCATAACCACTCTCCTAGCAGACTTTTCTTCCCCATCATCGACCTCACCTTCTCCCATATCAATCTCTCCTCCTCAGCACCATGATGCCTTATGGTTCAAAACCTGTCCTCTCCTCCTTACTGCTCTTTATACCCATTCTCCTATCATTGTTTGCCAGCCTACTCAATACACCTTTCTTCTTGATGACTAGTCCACACATATTTGCAACTTGTACCAAAATTAAAATTAATAGGAATGGGGAATAGGAGTGTTTTTCAGCAAATGAAAAATCCATTTATCTTCAAAAGTGTTTTCAGTGGAGATGACCTGTCAGCTCATCAGAGTTCTCAGGGCTTCTAATAGTACCAGCCTGCACTAGTTAAGCATCTGCCGCCATTATGTCCTGAAGATGTTCTCCTCTATTCTAAATTTGAAAGAAATATTATTTACACACAGAACAGGAAAGCATGTACCTTAGTATGTCAAAGAACAAGCAGCCAAGAGAGACCTCTGCAAGAGATATTGCCATCCTTTAAAACAACCTACTAATTTTTGGTTAGAAAAACATTAAAAAAAACTCTTAAAAAGGAGGAGCCCACATTAATTCAGGAACCTTTTGGTGATCTGCTTAGTCTTCCTCAAGGCTAATCACTATGTCTTGGAGGTAGCTGGCTCAGCAACCCAGCAGACAAATGATTTAAAATAACCTCCTTGTCTGTTATTCAGAAGGAAACTATCAAGAGGCAAAGGCATTTTTCAAGCAGAGCATCCATGTGAATTTTAGAGAATATATAACTTCCACTTGAGTAGCAATTGCATATCATAAAGAATATGTTCTTCAGCACCAGCAGGAAACCTTGGTTTGACTCAGAGCTTCCCTCAACTTTGAAAAAACTACTACTGTATTTTTTTTATATATCCAGAATCATATCAGACTGACTGTACCTTTCACGGCACATATCATTAAATGCACTACATGAAATTCTTTTCAGTTAAAACAGTAATTTCTGAAACATGCTCCTTTGTTACTAGTACAAAAAGCAGCAAAATTTCTTGCTATTTTTACATTTATCTAATTTATTCAAGTGATTTAAGAAAGTGCTTACTTGCATTTGGCAGCTCCAGACCCATTCAAATTTTTGCTTACTACTGTTCTGACAGTGTATTTAATCTAAATTTATCACAAAAAGTCTAGCTGCATGAAGTCTACTGGGTTAATGCTGACAGCTCATCATTAGAAGGGAACATCCTATGGGAAGTTTAAATATTTTCTACTAACAGTAATGGAGAGACACCAGCGACATTTGATGTCAGCTTTGCCACCTGTCTGAAAATGAGAGAACAGTGATACTCACCAGAGGTAAAAACAATGGGAGCAAAACTCACATCTTCAACTACTGACTCGAAAGAGTGGGAGGTGCAGAGGGAGAGAAACAGGAGCAGGCACCAATTAAGCAAAGGTGCACAACCGAAATAAACTACATTTTCAACAGCTCTCGCAATTAAGTGTCATATTTGGCATCACCTGTAGCAGAAATGAAAAACTGTATGACTGAGTAGAGGAAAGGCACGGTTAGAGATCAGATTGAAGGTCATCACAAATGTGGTTTATGCCCTAAATGCCTTTCTCAAAAGGCAGAAAACTTAACACCGCATTCACTGCAGTCCCAGATTCTTGTCCTGCAGATGGTCTTCCACGGCAGACTCTTCTTCTGCAGCCCCAGTGGTCTTCACAACATTGAAGTCCAAGTTGGTAAAGCTTCCAAACCAATGGTGTCCATAAGGGCAGGCAGGAGATACAAGTGACAACACCCCTCTTCCTGAAGTCACGAGCCCATGATTTACTGGCATCAGAGCCCTCCACGCCCTCAGAAGATTCATGACCGTTTATTGATGCCTCTTCAACAGATGCTAAAGTACCAGCTTGCTGTATGGAGTAAGTTCTGCTGATTCAGGGATATAAATACTTTTTCTAGAGGAAACCTCTGAGATTCATCCTCTAAGGATGTGAGGCTCCTGTTCAATATAAGCCTCTAACCTTCTCAGAAAGGCTGCAAAGATCACAGCTGAGGAATGAAATGTGCTTCTTCTGCAAGATCCAAGGAAGGAACCCAAGACAGGTGTATTTTAAGAAGAAGAAAAACCAAGTGTAAGGAGGAAGGTTAAGCTGTTATTTAGAAAATATTTAAGAAACCCAAATCTCAATCAGAGCAATTAAGAGGAAGAAGTTATGTCACTTCATTTGTCTTCTGTACCAGGCTCCAGCAAAACAATCAAAATGCTTAGATATTTGTGTAACATTTCACTCAGTCACCACCCTATACACCAACGCTCTTCTGACTTCCCTGTGCCATAGGCCACAAAAACCAAATTAAAATCTGGCTGAACGATGCTGGCACAAATCTGAAGAGTGGTCACTACATTTTCATTCTGTTGTGAGAGCTAAATTTGACCAGATAGTGTAGAATAGTGAGAACTAACACACCTACACCAATAACCTTTCTGGAAGGGACTGTTGTGTAATGTGGAAATGTCAAGTGTGAAAGACAGCTGGTGCCTAAAGACTTCCTGTGCAGTAAATTGTATATATTCTTCATTTTTTCCCTTGCTAAATCAAAATGCAAGAATTCAGTGCACTTGAAAACTGTGGCAGGCAGTTTCAAATCAGGAGTATCCAAGACACCTGAGAAAGGGTTTCTTCTTGTTTCCAAAATGAGCCATCATTTTCTTCGCAGCAGGAGTTCAAGGAACATCGTGTCACTTCAAGAGGACTTCAACCACGTGCTGGACACACCTCTGCAGGTCAGAACCTTTGCAGGCGTGTGGCACTTTTAACCTGTAGGGTTTAACCTACCTCATCTGTAATCTCAGTCTTTCAAGAATAAAAAGATCCATCTGTTTCAGTGTTTTCAAACACGTGGTAGGAAGAAATAAACATGGGATGAATAGCCAGCAATCTCCTGCTCAGTCTTCCTGACCACCACTGCTGCACAGTACACCCTTCTGTCCTGAAGGACAAGACCTGGCTTAAAAAGAGACGTGTAAGTATTTTGCACTGTCCTACAAAAGCTGGGTTTTTTTTTTTTAAGCATATAGGCAACATCAAAGAACTTGTATACAGCAGGAAAACTCCATAGATGGATACCAGTGGGCAAAAAAAATGAATATGAAATAGTCTGAGCACTGACTTTTCCCCAAACACTCGGATACTACTGAAAAAGCAGTCAATAATTTTACATAAGTGTTCTAAGAAAACTCTGGCCTTTTGCAATCTTTGGACCTCTGTTGTGCTCACTGATGCCTGGGTAAAGCTTCTTCAATTTCTTCAGCTTTACAGGTCAGGGCACTTAAAAAAGAATGAAAAACAGAGACAAAAGTCCTACCACCAAAAGATAACTGCTTATACAATCACAAAAGATCCCTAACCCACATTCCTGCATGGCGTGCTCACCATGTATTTGAAATAAAATGCGCTGCTGTGCAAATGCTTCAGCTTTCCTCTGAAGGCATCCATGGCTCTGTCAGAGCAGGACCCGGAATAAGGAGAAGCATAACAGGCTGAGAGAGCTGGGGTTGTTCATCCAGGAGAAGAGAAGACTCTGGGGAGACCTTACAGCAGCCTTCCAATATCTGAAGGGAGCCTACAGGAGAGATGGAGAGGGACTCTTTGTCAGGGAGTGTAGCAATAGGATGAGGAGTAACGGTTTAAAATTGAAAGAGGGGAGATCGAGATGAGATCTCAGGAAGAATTTCTTTGCTGTGAGGGTGGTGAGAGCCTGGCCCAGGTTGCCCAGAGAAGCTGTGGCTGCCCCATCCCTGGAGAAGTTCAAGGCCAGGCTGGATGGGGCTTTGAGCAACCTGGTCTGGCGGGAGGTGTCCCTGCCCAGGGCAGGGGGTGGGACAGGGTGGGCTTTAAGGTCCCTTCCAACCCAAACCATTCCATGATTCTATGAGAGAAAAACACTGAGCTGAGGAAGTACAGAGAGACCAGGCTAAGACTGAAGCAAGACTTAGCTCCTCCTCTTTTCCACGTAATCCTAGAGGTCTGTTAGACTTTCTGATGAACCTTGACCACTTTAGAGATATCACAGCTGCTGGAACAGCTGATGGAATGAAGAGCAGAACCCCCTGAGTAAGATACGGGCTGAGCTAACTCTAGTACCAGAAAACATGGACATATTGCAACATAATACTGTGAGTTACTCGAGCTAATTATCCCTGAGATTACCAACACCATGGTGCTGCACTGGGCAGCCCAGATGTGGGATGGTAGCTCAGGGATCTCCACAGTACACTCTGCTGCACCAGATAGACATGCCTAAATGCTTTTGTACGTGATCGCCTTGGGAAAGGAAACAACTTTCCAATGATAACTAAAAAGTTGAACACCTGCTTGTTTCTGGAGTTGTCCTAACCTAGAAGAGCATGAAAAATTTGGCGTGTTCTCAACCCAAAGGCCAATATTTAAATACTACAGACGTTACCACTGATAAAGGGTCGTGCAATAATTATGATGGGCCATGTAGTTAAATAAGGTACAAAGAAGAACCTTCATTATTAATAAAGAACTACATCATCTTATTTAAAATGAGGACAGATTGAAGAGCGAAATCTGGTGCTTTCTCAGGAGAATCATGGAATGAAAAAGCAGCAAGACAAAGGCCTTCCTCCATACAAGGAGCACTCTTTGAAGCTCTTAAAGAGTCCTTTAGAGATGAGATGAGATGAGAAAAGAACACCACTGTGACTCATTTGGTCTAAATGTCCTACTTCAGATATGTCAAGTGCCAGATTCTGTCTCCATAATGAATATTTATTCTGAGAGGAGCACAAAATAGCAAAAGGCATAGATAAAAGATTTGCCTTGAAGAGTACACAGGTAAGGTAAGAGATGAGAGTTGTCTTTAGGTTGCCATGACCTGTTCAGTGATGAGACCAGCTCCAGCTCGAGAATTAAAGCCCATTGACTTGCAACAAAAGCACTAAAACTGCTCCTAACACCATTACTTAAACTTCTCCAGTGCTAGAGTGCAAATTTGGATAACAATTACAAAATTCACAATTCCAGCTGCACCTTTGAATTCTTCCACCAGGAAAACCCAGCTCCACAAATCACTTAATTCCCAGTTTGTTACTTGTGGCCAAGTGGGAAGGCAGACAAAAGCACTGTGAGGACTCTTAGTGCCTCTCCTGCTGCATCTTTCACCTATGGACTTGGGGACCACCCACCTGATGACTCCCTGAGGACGGTTACCCAGAAACACAGGTCTGCATGCTCTGGAAAATCAGCAGTGACTAGAAGGTTGGAATCTGACCATGCTTTACAGAGGTCAGGAAACATCTGGGCACTAAAGAAAGCATCTAGTAGAAAAAATAACATAGTCCAAAAGGGACTATGGTTTCAATAACAGGAGTACACGCAAAGGTACTTTATAACAGTAGGTTTGATCAAAGGATATCGTCTGCAGGAACTATGGCTTAAAAATCAGCTCCCCTGAAGGGTGCTAGCTAAGAAGTGACTGGAGGGAGAGCATCGGTCTCCTGATGGTGGGGAGGAATAACCCCATGCACCAGTACAGGTTGGGGGCTGACCTGCTGGAGAGCAGTTGAGTGGAAAAAGACCTGAGAATCCTGGTGGACAACAGGATGACCATGAGCCAGCAATGTGCCCTTGTGGCCAAGAAGGCCAATGGCATCCTGGGGGCATCAAAAAGAGCGTGGCCAGCAGGTGGAGGTAGGTCATCCTGCCCCTCTGCTCTGCCCTGGGGAGGCCCCATCTGGAGCACTGGGTCCAGTTCTGGGCTCCCCGAATCAGGAACAACAGGGGAGGGTACAGCAATGGGCTATGAAGATGGTGAGGGGACTAGAATATTTTTCTTATAAGGACAGGCTGAGTAGACCTGGGTCTCTTTAGTCTGGAGAAGAGAAGACTGAGGGGGGATCTCATCAATGCTCGTAAATACTTAAAGGGTGGGTGTCAGGAGGATGGAGCCAGTCTTTTTTCAGTGGTGCCCACGGACAGAACAAGAGGAAATGGGCACAAACTTGAATACAAGAAGTTCCACCTCAACATGAGCAGGAATTTCTTTACTTTGAGGGTGGCAGAGCCCTGGGACAGGCTGCCCAGAGAGGTGGTGGAGTCTCCTTCTCTGCAGATGTTCACATCCTGCCTGGATGCATTCCTGTCCAGCCTGCTCTGGGTGACCCGACTCCGGCAGGGGGTTGGACTAGGTGTCTCCAGGGGTCCCTTCCAACCCCTATCATTCTGTGATTCTGTGGTCCATTGGTGCTGGACACCGTCTGAATTGCCCCTCTGCAAGCTGCTGGCCTGGGCAGCAGCCTGGAAAGAGCAGCGGCACTTTAAAAGTTGAAATCCTTCTTCTATCAGAAGGAGGGTGTCCGGGCTACCTTTATTCCTTATCTTTTATCTTTGTTTCCTCCAGCTACACCATTCTAAAGATTTAAGTCTGACAAACAGACTAAGGCGTGGACCCTATTTCCTGGACTGAGAGGTGTGTGCACACACAGGGAGAAGGATTTTCCAGCTGTAATCCTTATTTCAGGTCACGTTCGGCTGACAGCAAGAGCCACAGACCTTTGAAAAAAGTCTGTTTTTCAGGCCGGTAGGAATAACCTGGCAGGTGTATTAGTTAAAAAGGAATTAGCAAAGCAAATCAATAGGATGCAGGAATCAGGGCTGTGTATAACACACTGATCTCTAAGCCTCTCAGGAGCTAAGTAAAGCCCTAAGGAAAGCTCTCGCACTCTCTCCTGGGAGGTGGCAGGTACATGTGAATTCAGGAACAGAAGACATTGGCAAGCCATTCAAAATACTACGTTCAGGGACTTGTCTTCAAAATCTAAATGCCTTCCTCAATACACACTTTGGAATCATTGCAATACCTGCTGACAGAAATGTTTTATCAACAATTAGATGCCTCCTGCTCAGGACTTTAACCACTGAACCACTGCCTTATTGTTTAAATCATGTCCAGACACCTTAAAAATAGAGTGCTGTTTTTTTATAAGGCAGCACACAGCCGGATGTGTAAACACTCAGCACAGAGCCAAGAACTTGGCGAAAAATAAATAAAGTGCAGAAAATGAAAGAAGTGGTAGAGAATAACAGTTTAGGGTAAAGCTGAAATAGCCTAATAACCTGTTAGCGCTGGCTGCTCCTGTCCCCCTGTCCCTCACCATGCCACACCACCCTTCCCACCACAGCCAGAACTGGGTTCTCCTAGTGCCGAGCCATTTGTTAACTTACATGGTGAGAAAGGAAGGTATTTGGTGATTGGAGGTGATTCAGCCCCTCTGTTCGGCTCTTCTTAGACCCTGGAGTCCACCCGCAGTGCTGCGTCCAGCTCTGGATGCCCCCAACATAAGAAGGACATGGATCTCCTGAAGCAAGTCCACAAAGATGCTATGAGGGCTGGAGCCCATCTGCTGTGAGGACAGGCTGAGAGAATTGGGGTTGTTCACCCTGGAGAAGAGAAGGCTCCAGGGAGACCTTAGAGCCCCTTCCAGTATCTGAAGGGGACCTATCAACCCAAAACATTCTATGATTGGTGGTGGACCTTGCCAAAGCATGGGTCAAGTGCAAAAGCATGTGGTAAGAGGAAGGGAGAGCTGGAGGCAGCTCAGTTAGCACGGGCTGCCGCAGAGAAGAGAAAGACAAAAAAACCCAGACTCCAAATTTAAATCTATGGAGAAATGGTGAATTCCTAGCTCTGCTCTATTTTCACATGCCTAGAGGTGTCACACCCCAGAATCTTCCAAAGATACTAGTTTGGTACTGAACGCTCAGCTGATGCAGTGGGCAGTGCTACTGTAATGCTGATGAGATGTCCAAACAAGTTTTGAGAGTCAAATTCTTCACTTGTCTCTTTATAATGGGACACATTAAACTTCCCTACCGCAGGGCAGTGCTATAAGGACAAGCACTTTCCATCCTGAATGGCTGTAGCAACAAGGGCCATATAGACTCCTAAGAGAGTAGGAAAAGAAGAACTGAAATTAAGCTCTACGTGAGGGTTCTGATCCCATTTGCAGACAAGTAAATATTGAGTAAATCTTGGATTTTGGTGGAATTACTCTGGATTTGCACTGTCTGAGCCTGAACCCAAGCCAGGCCCAGACTGTGTTCAGGTAAGCTCATTAAATACATCCCAACCCCTCTGACTCTGCTGGGAGCACTCACATGTTTAAAGTTAATCGTGTGCTTAAAGGCTTTGGAGGATCAGGGCAAGAGGGCTCAGCCACTTACAGGACTGAGCTATTCTGCTTTATGTACTAAGCATCTGAAGAAAATAAAGAGTGCAGTTGTCACCCCTGCCTCCCAATGCCCTGAAATAGAAGGTTATCACTTAATCACTCAAGTCAAAGTTGGCTTCTTTTTTGGGGGAAAAAGCCATTATAACAGTGGCAGCTCCAGACCTTTGGCTTTTGTGGTCTGTGCCACTCCTTTCAGATTATTCTTCACTACAGATATGGTCCCACAGCTGCAGCAGCTCCATGTGCATCCAGACAGACAGGATTTAGAGCTTATTTTCATTTGGTATTGGACAAGGCTCAGGCACTGCTCATTCCTTCTTCTTGCTAGTGCCAGGACTCAGTGGAGAGGCAAGGTGAAAGCTTCACCTTCCCAACAGAAGGACCCAAGTGCAGGCAAAATCCGAGTCAAGAACAAGGTTTTTCTGAGGGAAAGGGTGATGATGTGAGCTCTGAGGGCTGTAGTGCTTGACACCAGGCAATGACAGACTGCCTGACCTCCCTGGGATGAACTGCTCTGGGCCAGAAGCTTCACTGCATCAGGAAAGGGGTAAACACTCCTGTTAGCAAAAGCCATGGCAAACGGGATACCAAGTCTTCACTTTTCACCTCCACTGAAAGCAGAAGACATGATCAAAAACATCATGAAATATTAGGAAATGTGATTAATTTAGTACCAAGAGACCATAACACTGATAAACTTTCTAAATAGGATCATATATCTTAGTAGGAGCCCCTGTTCAATCAGCCAGTGAGCTCCTCTCAGGTGGCTGTTGGTCCAGGTTAAATCTGAGGTTCAAAGCACCCACATCACAGATGCAGAACCTCCTTGCTGGAGTCCCACAGCCAAGTGTGCTGGGTCTCAACATCTCAGACATGACCAGGACAGGCAAACATACCTGTGTTTCACATGGCTCATCTCTATTATTCCCCACTGCAATGCAAATTCTTTTTCAGTTCTGAACAATATCTAAAGTTAAAAAACATCTTGTGGTTCTCCACGATTTCAAATACAGGTTCTCCTCCCCCTTCTTCTTTCTTTTCTCCTCTAAAATGCAGAAATGTACATGTATTAACATAATTAAATAAGGGAGCTGGGCTAACAGGACTGATTTGGTCTAGAAGAAAAGTGTATAATTAGAGTGCCAAGTAACAGTACTACCAGTGGTGACACGACGCTTGGAGCTCCAAGGGGACAGTCAGTATGACAACAGAAAGGCTCTGAAATTCGGCTGGTGAGACAAAACCGCGTGTGCACATGGAGGAGGCGGAAGAACCAGCCTCCCACATCGTGTGCTTAAATGTCCTACCTCTCCCTCACCCCCGGGACTGGCTCTGCCACTCATCCCACTGCTAGGGATGAAGATAACAAGCCATTGTCAAGGGCAACCGCAAAGCTGCTTGTTTCACATTAGCATCCTTAACATTTTCTATCTAATCAGATTTCCTGTTGGTTGAGGAAAGCTGCCTTTCCTCATTACCAGCTGCTATCCCCAGATTTCCCTCTCCCAATACATATTTTGCCATGCTTGTCTGCTTTTCTGTGTAAAAAGGTTATGTATGCCCGGAGGGAGACTAAATGTTAACAAAAAAAAAAAAAGGCAAAAAAAAAAAACCCACGTGAAAACAGAACGGTGGGCAAGAGGCCAAGACTCCTGATTATGTGACTGTGACTAACCAATGGGTGTTTTTAAAAAACATTTCTCTCATTATATTCCCTCCTCTGGATGTAATAATACAACTCAAATTAGTTTTCCAGGAGCAGACTTCTTTTTTATGTAACCATGTTTTATACAGATAGCAGCAGCTTATGTTTAAACTATTTAAGAGAACAAATAGCTGCGAAATGTACTTCAGATGGCCCTTCTCCTGCTCGCAGAGTATTCCTGGCTGGAGGGAAGCTGCAAAAACACCCTGTACTTTGCTGCCGCTTGGATGTAACTGTAAACAATGCCCAATGCCCACAGGACCTCGCATCCAGGTAAGGATGTCAGCTCTGCTTGTTTTATTGAATTTGAGAGATCCACCACATTGTAAACTGTAGAATGACTTTGACAAAACAAAGCTGGAAGGATGCAGAATAAAGCAGCAGCTCATCTTTTAACGTGGTCCAAAGTTTCCTGCAGCACAAGGAAAGGCAGCATCCTCTCTGAACTGAAATCCGGACTGACAGACATCACCCTGCCGGCACTGGACCCAAATGGGAATATCCACATTTTCAGAAGATAAAATCGTTGTGATTTTCTGTTGTTTGCCTCCTTCCTTCCACTTAAAAAAAAAAGACTGTCTTTACTGTAGATCCTGGACTAAGGACCTTTTAGGGGTCCTCCAGGTTGATATCAAATGTACTGGCCCTGGACCTATTCTATTAAGGAATATTTGAGGCATATGAGTGCTGTGAAAAAAGATAACATCACAAGCAGCCAGGCAGAGTGTCAGAAAAAGAACAGGAAACCAAGACAGTTTAATTTAGGAAACACAGATCTAATTTTCTCATTCCTTCCCTTGCTTTTAGAAATGGGCCTGAGATACGAGAAACGATGGGCCATCTGGTTCAGGTACCAGACTGAGGTGGTATTTAAGTCTTTCAGCAAATAGAACATTGCCCAAACACTCCTACAAAAAGCCAGGAAAATCTTTTACCTGGTATCAATATACATCCCTAGGGAGTTCAAATTCTAAAGTGTTAAGTGAGATTCCTCAAGCGTTAGCCCTCTATGAAAGGGGTTATAAAGTGCAGAGAAGAAATCCATCATCTAAGTGAAATATTTAGACACAGAGCCGCAAATTTAGAAACAAGCAGGATTTACTATGTGTTCCCGTGTCATTACTCAGCAGATAAAAAAGGTACATTTTTTTATACTCTCTGCAGAGTCTCTCAAGTCTGCAATTTTTCCATAAAACTTCCATTATGACATTTTACTTGGAGAGCTTTCCTAATAACTTCTTACTTGCCATACTTTCCAGTACCTTCAAAAATGTGTAAATCACGCTGCAGTAGCAGGTTTAAACATTTCTTTTCATTCATCCTCACAGCACATTTGAGCTGTTAACTCTGGGTTCGCTCTACAAGGTATTCAGGTAGGGTTTGTTTCGGCCACTCCATTAACTTCAGTGGACTGTTTTAGTGTTTGCACTGAAAGCACAGGCCAGATCACTTCACACTCAAAATTTTTCAAGCCTCTCGCCAATAAATTTCTGAGGATGACACACGTCAGTCTTCCGGTGGGTCTAACACCGTGGCCAGGCAATTCTTAGATTTTGAAGAAAGCCCAATGCAGCCCAGGGAATTTAAGCTGCAATAGAGATTAAGAGGACTCTTAAATACATATTTTCCCCTCTCATGACAGAGGCATCATCTTTCACAGAAACACATAGAGAAATCACGCAACAATAAAACTGGATACCCCTATGAATTCCCATCAACTCAGATGGTTGTGGGATGAGTCAATAGAGCCATAGCTTCTTGAGCCCTGTCTAGCAATGCAAAATTCCTGAAGGAGAGGAGGAGGGATAAAAAGGGGAAGGGGAAGAGACGTTCATCCTTGTATACTGCAGTAAAAGATGAAAAGCTTTCCTTTCAGAACTGAACATTTTCAGAAAGAATGATGAACAATACCATATGCCATGGAGGGAGGTGTAACACAGCTGTTGTTGGGAGGAGACAGTATGTAGATTTACAGAGAACCTAAGAAGAGCAACTGTTGGCTTCCAGGTGACAATATGGCAGAACTGATGCTCTCCAGGTCTTCACTTAGACCTTGCAAGCTACTCCCAGCAGATTCTGAATTCCTCCACATTGAACCAAACCAAGTTCCCAGGAGACTCACGCTCTGGAGGTAAAAGGCTCAGCACAACTCCGCTTCCCTTGTTCCTCTTGAACATTACACGCCACCGCCGATGTGTAAATTGTTGATTTATTCACTGAAAATGATCAGACCTAGGTAAGAGCTAGTCCCCAGGAGGAATCCAGCTCCCAGTAGAAGTTCTACTGAAATGAGACCACCAGCTTCTGCTGGAGTTACACACGAGCACACGGAAAAATTGAAATATAGCACGTGAGTCAATGCCAAGTTTAGGGCCCTTCTCTTTATGGCTCATGTGGAACCTTTCATTTCATCCCATGTCACCTCCTGAGGATTTTGAGCACCTCTAGTAGCTCAGTTGTCATCATTGTCCTAGAGGAGCTTGACACGAACAGTTCTGGGCTCATAATTCACTAACGAGCAACACAAACCCAGACAGATAATAGGAAATTCACTGTATTTGCTAATCCACAAGAGTGGTATGGGATTCATCTTTCCTTCATGTTTACTGAATTCAGAATTATAAAATCATAACTTCTATCGAGTCAGCCCCAGGACTGAGAGGAAAATTAGACCTTGTGGTTTCAAAACCCGATTGTAATATTCGGTTATCTCATCACTGAAACAAAGAACCTCTCCCCACACCTTCCATCAGTGTTTGTGTCAGACTTAGTATTTCTGCTGAGATGAGAAAGAAATGCTATTTTAATAAAATACTTTTTAAATAGAAGACGCAGATCTCCCAAAAGCGGTCCAAAGGACATTCATGCAAAATTTGAGGTATGTGACAGGAGAAAGCAAATCGGCTGAATTTTTTGCGCTAATAGTGACAGCTCAGCAACTGATGGCCATCATTACACAGAGAATAACAGAAGTGATTTGTGAGGAAGGACTCCAACCTCCCCACTTTGCCATTCCCGCAGACTCAATTGTGGCAGAATCCAGCCCTGAATATTTCACCTTAAAACACATCTACCGGCAGTAGCATTATTTGTCTTGGCAGATACGGGAGCTTATGCAAAAAGCAGAAGGCTTACCATGTGGAATATGAGGCAGTAACGCAAAACACACAAGGAACAGTAAGAGAAAATATTAAAAAATATAATACCTTAATCTTATGTATGCTAGACAAACAAATTAAGATATAGATACCTCATTAGTAATTTCATATTAGTAAACACAGCATTAGAACAGACCATACCTTTGCTTTATCTGAAAAGGAAAACATTCTACTCGTGTTTTTCTGCTCTGCATGCATTTCAGTTTCCAAAATGCAACCGGGCGTGCATTGCAAACAGACTTCGTCCTGCTTCCCCGAAGTACAGCTGCCATGAGCATTCTCTAGCGCTATGCAGAAGCCTTATGGAGTGAAAGGTGTTGGGGACAAGCCGAATCTCAGTTCTAAGTGCCAGATTTGCAGCAGAGTGCAGCTTGAGGAATGTTTTACTGGAAAGAATCGACTAGGAATTGATGCTGTTTAAGTAGCAAGCAACTTTCGGCAGCCAAAAAAAGGGCAGTGTGTAATGATGAGAGCTGAAACAAACAGACTTTATTTAAGAAAAAGCAGCGTCACTATACTTCTTGCCTAGAATGATACCGTACACGGCTTATATTATCGTGTCCCGTGGTAGCCGAACCAGACACTAACAGGCAAGCAAAGGGGGACATGGAGTGCATCACGCTGCCTGCACCGACACAGGCTGGGAAACACACAGCACACTCTAGGGACATACATGGAAAAAAAATAAAATAAAAAAGAAACAAACAGAACATGGATCCATAGTGCCACAAACCTTCCGGCTCTGTGTTCTCTTTGAGGTGCACTTGCTTCAGTGGGCAGCAGAAGATTTCGTGACACTTAGCACGAAAAGGGGACTCTTTTTTCTTTAATTCCGCAGATTGGATCGAATCTTGCCGTAACATAATGTACTCCTGTGTGCCAGGGGGAGCGTCATCCATAACTGTGGTCACCACATAACAAAATGAACTCCAGTTAGAGCTTGAGGAAAGCAATCTAGAGAATTAAATCAACTACATAATGTCAGGGTGGGGAAAAGAAAGGAGGGGAAGAAAGGTGTATAGGAAAGAAAATCGAATTTAAAGTGCAGAGTATCTTAGTCATGGTGGTAGAAGGGTGGGGATAATATTTACTTTTATAAACAACGCTTCTCATAAACATCAACACTTTATATTGTTTCATGCAGCTTTAACAAAGAGTAGAATAACACCCGGCTCCAAAAAGCAACAAGGTTCTCTCCTATGTCTTAGCTTTATTCTCCTATAGCAGCACCTATATCTATTCTGCATGCAGACTAAGAAAAAAAGCAAACACAGCATGCTGTTATTGCCCAGCCACAGGCAATCTCCATGTTAACACCAGGGAGTAATCATTCCACATCTGCAGGTAACGCAACATCAGTGTATCTATTCCCCAAAGTAAAAAGAACGTGCCTTTATCAGGGTATGTATTTACACACAGTTCCTTAGGGCGAGGATGATAACCCAACGACATTTCACTTGGTCATAATTTTCAATGAATAGAAGAGTAGATGTACAAAGAGAAAGCACATTAATCCTTTGGATGGTTTTCTTGTAAAACAGCAAGTCATTTTTTCAAGTTGATCTTATAAATCAATACTGCCATTAATAATATAAATGATATGCAGCCTGAAATGTTTTTTGAATGGGGTCAGACTATTAAAGGGTAAAAAGATAAAACATACAGCATACAGAAATCTCCAGCTACTTCAAACTATTATGTTACCAGAAAGAATTTAAACACTTTTCCACTATCTAAGAAATGGAGCCTTAATAACGGAGATAGTGAGATTCCTCAGCTTACAGCTTTAAGGCACAGATCATCTCTCAAGACCAAAAATTAAATGCTTTTTCAAAACGCAGTCTCTAACCACTGCTAGATATTTATAGTGTGATGCAGAGATACAAAACCACTGCCAAAACCAGGCTGAGATTCTCCAACTCTATAGAAAAAAATACAAAAAAAGTCCAAAGACCGGGAAAGTAAAATTCCAACAATCAGGAAAGCGGCTATTGATAGGCTGGGCTAAAACCGCAGATGCATTAGCCCTGTGCAAGTGCATATGGGTCTAAAAGTGTTGGCCGTTAATTCAAACAATTTAACTGTTTCCTAAAGACCTGCCAACATATAATCATTTTTAAAAAACTGTCAGATTTAAATACGGGTGCCCTCAAACAACTATGATCCTTTCGCATTTCCATGCACTAGGTTTTTTTTCTTCTCCTATCAAGAATGGTACTAGTAAGAGTCATATCCAGGTGCCAAATAAGTGATTCAATTTGATAGTCTTTCTTTTCATGGTGGGCAACCACCTTCTTTCAAGACCTCATTAATCTGTAGGAGACACTTTGCACCTTGGCTGTTGTTGCTTCATTAGACTACAAGCAGCGTCAGTAACACACACTAATAATCCATATAATGTGTCATTAAAAGGGATGCAGGAGCTAATAGGAAAGCACAAGTCATTAAAAAAAAGAGCAGCAGGTCAACGGGGCACAAGGTCTGGGTTGCTCCCTTAACAATGCTAGTTTTATTTTGGCTTGTTTGAAGGCTACATACGTGTTCCTGAGACATGTTGACAGCCCTGAGACTGAAGGGCAACTGCTGGGAGTAATGACTAAGAGTCATCACCCAAGTTAAGCCAGAGACCAATAAGCCCTGATGGGCCAAGGTCAACTCCTCCAAAAACCAAAGCTGCTGTTGCAAACATCTGTGCAAAGCCACCATCGAGCTGTGTCACCGATGTCATCGGTGCCGGAGCCCAGTGGCACATCCCTCTGACATTTACAGGGGGAAAGGAGAATGGCACCGTGACACCAAATGAACAGCTGGAAAAAACCCAGCTTTGGGCAAAGGGAACATCCCTGGACTGACCCTCTGGGAGACAGAGCCCTTCCTGAGAAGTCCCATTTGACTTTGTGAGGATGACCCACAAATCCCAATGCTTCCACTTTAGTGGGAAAAAAAAAATAAATTAAAGAAAAGGCAGAAATCAGGCTGCTAAACAGGGTCTGCAGGGGAGAAGGAGGCTACTGGAGGTGACCCAGTAGGCATAAGGACCTGCTCCTCTAGCCACAAGACCTGTTTTAGGACTGGGCTATGATTTCCCGGTTCTTGTAAGCCCAGAGGGCTCCCACAACATCTGTAAACCAACTCCACCGACTGATTCCATTCACCCAATGTTTGGCAAATAGTTGGCTGACATCATTAGGTAAGCCCACCCCTATCTAGGGCGAGCTCACTAAGGCAGGTGGAGAAGGCATAGCTGGTCCTTTACCAGTCACCTATAAACTCATATCACCACCTTTTACTTAAATAGGAATAAACCACAAAGAGTACCACACCTTCAGTAAGTGAAGAACATGCTGAGATCAACAAAAGCACATCAGGTCACCAGAATCCAGCACAGCAAGGGTAAACAAGCCTTGGTTTTGAGGACCATCATAGCACTGACATCTGGAACAAACCCCAGGAACCACAGCTCTAATAAAACCTTAATGCTGGAATGATGTATGGATAACTTAATCGATGTCAGTGTTTTGAAGGGAACAGCTAAAACCTTTTCTTAGCATGATGAATGGCCTCGAGTCAGGCAGAGAATTTATTACAGAACCAGGAACACCCCCTGACCCCCATGCCTCCTTTTACCTGCTGTGATGACAGCCAGACACCCTCATGGAGCCACTGAAATCGCAGCTACGGGACCTCAATTATGGGTCCCACAGACCAATCCACAGGGAACTTTCAACACAAAATCTACTCAAAAAAGCTTTAAACCCTGATGATGTCCATTTTTGATGACTAAAAATAATCAGCGCACAACCACGAAAGGATCATTATTAAAGGACTGTGAACGAGCATTTTGGAAAAAGGAGAAATATCACCAGGAATCTGTTAGGATTTTGCTAACGGGATAAAACCCCACACTTACAAAAGAATGACACATACACCAGAGTAGGAGAAAAAGGATAAAGTTTAGGGAATTAACAAAAATCCAAAGCAGCATTTACACACTGTGCTATATGGAGCAGAGGACATTGTTTTCACTCATCTGTTCCCCCCGTTACAGACTCCGCTAATTGCAGGACCTCAGATACGCTGAGACTCCTCTGCATAACTCATGGGTGCATGAGCGAGCTTTAAATCAGAGAATTTGGGTAGCAATCACAAGCCCGCACCAAGCTCAACAAGGGCAGCACAAGTCATTAAGATACTAGTAAATTACTTGCATATTCTCAGCTGGAAGATGATAATTAAATACTTCCTGGCTTAAAAAACCCCACCAACACATCTTTTCTTGCCCTCATCCTCTCCCCATAATTCAATGGAGAGACAGAAAACACAGCAACTGTGTATATGAGAGAATTTGCTCAGCATTTAGCATAAAATAGCTGCAATAACTATCACGTTTCCTACGTCAAAACACTCAGCTTTCTAAATATCAGCCTGCAGCATACTCTTTAGGTTTTGGTTTTGTTTTTTTAAATAAAATAATGACAATAACAAAAACTTACTGGCAAGCCAGTAGGAAAAAAAATAAAATCCTTTTTCCTACAAGTCTTACTGAGGCAGAGGAAAGTGATCCTTAGGATGACTGCCGGCACCAGGATGTTTTTCAAGATAAATTCAAACATGTTTACTTTCTATAAACACACCAGCTAAACACTCTGCTGGTTTGTGTTTGTCTTTTATGTCCAACTGCATTTCAGTCCCATCTAGAATTGCCAGAAACCATAACATCAACCCTGTCCATAGGCCTTGGCTCAGGTCCCGAGTGAATAATCTTTGATATAATTCAGAGTTTAATAAAGCTGTAAGGAAGTATCCTTCCCCCCACTGGTTTTAGAGGGAGAGGTTTCAGCTCTGCTGGGTAAAGGCGGTAGCAAGCATAGGTTAAATACATATTGATACTCAGGCAAAAGAAATCCCCATTTTCCTGTTAGACTGTTGTTTTTGTGTGTATGACACAATTTAACACAAAAAATTTATACGTAAATGGATCCAGCCCCTCCTTGAATGACCTTTCAGGTCATTACCTGAAACAAGAATTTTCTCTCTCCTCCTTCAGTTCCTTACTTTTCTTAAGTCAGGTTAGTTTTACATGCTGTGAACCCCAGGGTACCTACACTTGCAATAAATTACTTTTTCTGGCATTTTAGAAGGACTGAAGTCATAGCTCTACACTAGATCTTCAAGCCATGAAGAGCACTAGAGTGCCTCTTCAGTCGTGCATCCACAAAGTGAAGAAAATCCCCCTCATTGGCACAAGTTGCAAAAAAACCCCCAAACATTCCCCCCAGTACGACTCTTTTTGGAAAAATAAAGGCAGCGGCACATGCCTCGCCGCTGCAGCCTGCCAGGCTGTGCCGCCAAACAAAGCGATGATGCTCACCGAGCACCTCCTGCATCCTCTGCCTCCTCCACGCACAAAAAGGAAAGAAAGGTCGCGAGTGACGGGACCCAGGCCCCTGGGGCTGCTGAGAGTCATGTAAGAAATGGTTTTTTTCCCTTTTAGAGAAAACATTCGGATATTGTGGTTGCTTTCAGCTCCTCACAGTGACAAAACTGGGAAAAAAAACCCCTCCAAAATAACTTGCTTCAAGTGAGTGCCTGCAGAACAGGGAATGAGCAAGAAAGTGGGGTATTTTTCTGTAATAACCCTTTCCCCATTGAAGCAGCTCCTGAGAAGCTCTCAGGTATACATGTAAAAACAATTCCTTTTGCTTCACTGCATTCTTTTCATTACTGCTTTGTTTTCTCCCTGATTTATTCCCATTGAAGGTGTGGGTTTTGTCAGCCACCTGAACAACATAATGAGCTTAGGGCACAAAATTACTTACAAGCTAATAAAAAAATAAGTAAATAATTCTATTCTAGGGTTGTAATACACTCAAGTCCTCTTCATGGCAACACAGTCTGTCCACACCATTTCCCCAGCCAACTTTGCCAAAATCCCGATGAATTTTTCTTACCAAACAGCCCCAACACTACTGACTCCCCCAGAAACCTTACTTTCAGCTCGCATCTGTGTGCTCCCAACTTCAAAGCTTGTTGACCCTGACTTGCAATTTTCCCAGTGAAGACAGTTGCCACAGGAGATACAAGCAGGACAGTCTCTAAATTTTATTCACAACAAGCTGTTTCTGGAGTGGCTCCTTTTGCCCTGCTCCTTTCTCCCCAAACCCAGGCATCGCACTGGAAACGCACCCGCTCGTTCAAAGTTGAAAAATAACAACCAACGATACAGCAAAAACACCTTGTGGGAGGTGTAACTTTTACCTTGAGTTTCTTTAGATGGTGTTTCAAAATTAAGACTCTGCTCGACATGCCAACTCTCTCGTTAGGGCTGGAGGGAGGCTGTGACAGACAGCGACACGGTGGCACAGCTCGCTCTCACTGGGAAGCAGCGCCTGGTCTTCTGTTCTCAAACCAATACTACAAGTTTCCTCTGTGGCAACTATTTCTCCATGCTTATTTTTGAACTGATATTAAAAGGACAGTTTTATGGCGTGCATGAACAGAGCATAAATTCTGAGATGGGCAAGAATCGTCTCTAAGAGCCCAGATACTTACAGTCTTGGGGAAGCAAATTCCTTATCCAATAGAGGGCTTTTACTGCTTGAACTAATGATTTTTCAAACTGCTGATCTAAATTACATGGCGATTGGTTATGAGGAATTGAGACTTTTGGGATTCAACAGTGGTCTAAGACCTCTTTTCTCCGTCTGGTGGGAAAGGGAGGTTAAACTCCTATTTATGGCATAAATGTCGCAGGAATATTTAGCATTCACTATTGATGTCCAAGTAATAATCCTTATGGTAAAGCCAACAACCCAGCACAATAAAGGGGGCCTACAGGAGAGATGGGGAAGGACTCTTGATCAGGGAGGGGAGCCACAGAACAAGGGGTAATGGCTTTAAACTCCAAGAAGGGAGATTTAGATGAGCTCTCAGGAAGAAATTCTTTGCTGCGAGGGTGGTGAGACCCTGGCCCAGGTTGCCCAGAGAAGCTGTGGCTGCCCCATCCCTGGAGGGGTTCAAGTCCAGGCTGGATGGGGCTTTGAGCAACCTGGTCTGGTGGGAGCCTGTCCAGAGCAGGGGAACTGGAACTTGATCTTTAAGGTCCCTTCCAACTCTAACCATTCTATGATTCTATAAGCACCCCCAAAGATTTCTGCTGAATTCTAATCCTACTTGGGGGCCTGGAAATAAAGCGGTGAACTGTAATTCCCTCTGCCAGAGGTGATGGGAAGAGATGGAGTACCATCCTACTCCCAGGGCTTGTTTAACCACATGCAAGGCAGAAGGCCCAATATGGTACCTCAAGTGCAACACTTTCCCCTTCCACCAAGAAAGTACGAACAAACTCCACTTAAATCTGTTCCAGCTCATCCACAGGTGGATTTCTCCTCTCCAAGACAAAGCTCCTCCCTGTTTTAGATGGACCATCAGAAGTTACTGCACAGTCCCTTTCTATGCACTCCATAAAGTCCTTATTAAAGAGCCAAGAACAAAGCGAGTCCAAATGATGCGGTTAAAACCTGCTTCAGGCAAAACGATTCTTAATTAATTCTTAAGGTTTGCACAACCCTGCCTCCACACCCACATCAAAGAATTTCACTGATGATTTTAGATAGTGATTTTCCGATTTGAAACTACTTTCCATTGTGAAGTATCTTCATTTTTCAAATAAGCAACTATTGTCTCGCAAGCAAAATTGAAAGCCTGCAGCCCTTTTGAACAGACTTCTTTCAATATGTGTAAGAATTTCTAAACTTTTTTATCTGCTGAAAAATTCCGAAATACATTCTCTTTGGGTCAACCACACAGAATAATTTTGTCAGATCTGCCAAAAATATTTGCACAGAACACTCCCCCTTGACCTAAAAGAGTAATTGGATTAACTGCCAGCAGTAATAGGCTGTTATCCTCTAAAAAGACTAGCCAAGATAAGGCTGCATTTAGATCTTTGTGCATAATAAAGACAATGACATCCAACATCAAAAATTTGTCGATAAATTCTGCTCGGAGAGCATCTCCTCTTTCCCCTGTGGAGAGGGCACTAACGCTGCTGCACAAAGCCTAATTTCCCAGCTATTCCAGGCACCCACCTACTACCAAACAACCTTTGATTAACTCTAACCTGGCCACTATTCACAGAATCAGAGAATAGTTTGGGTTGGAAGGGACCTTAAAGATCTAGTTCCAACCCCTTGCCAGTGATGTGGCTGCCTATAACCATGATTTTACTGTGCCCACACGCAAGAGGGTGGTTTGGGAGGGTGCCCATTTCCTCTCTAGATGTTGCCACATCCACACCAGCCTCCTGCATCCGAGCTGGGATAAAGAGAAGATCCAAGCTCCTGCTCATCCAGAGCTAAATAACACCCACAATCAGGGATAAGTAACATCCACAACCAAGGCCAGGCTGGATGGGGCTTTGACAACCTGGTCCAGTGGGAGGTGTTGGGGGGTTGGAACTAGATCATCCTTAAGGTCCCTTCCAACCTAAACCATTCAGTGATTCGAATTTACTCCCCATGGTGCAGACCCGCTGCCTTTCCCTTCCCAGCCCACTAAGCTCTGTGGTTTTGCTGTGCAAGACGCGTGCCCACTCGTATTTAACTCGGTGGCTCAGCGCACCACTTCGCCATGCTCACCACTGAATGGATAAATATCACTTCCCTGCCTACTCCGAGTGGCTTTCTGCTTTTCCCATCTGCTGGAATAAACGCAAGCTGGCTGCTTTCCAAACAGGTGGGTTGCTCCAGTGCTCCACAGCCGACAAGATAGTAATTTGCAGTGTACTATTCATTTTTTTCTGGAGTGCTCGTATCAAGAGGAACAGCCACGCGGACCAGCCTACGGCAGAGCTGCGAGCACACCAGAGTGTTATCGGGGACACTCCATTGGGAAGTAGGATTTGGCTCAAGGACAGACCTGCTTGGCCAGCTTCAGAAGATAACCCATCCAAACTGCCCAACCACCAAAAGAAGTCACATTTTCATGTGAAGGTCTGGCTGCCACCCAGTGGGTAGACGTGGTGCTGAGGGACACGGTTTAGTGGTGGGTTTGGCAGTGTTAGGTTGATGGTTGGGCTTGATGGTCCCTTCCAACCTAGATGATTTTCTGATTCTAACACACCAGCACGCAGCTTGTGGATCAACCATTCCTTTTTCTGCTGCAAAGACGCAAGGAAGGGAGCCCTGGGGACACCAGGAGGAGATGGGAGGCAACCCTGGATGGAAACGAGAGCTTCCTCACACCCTTCACTCACCATCGACCAAACCCCAAATCCCCTCTGATCACCTCAATGCAGGGAATATCCTGAAGTAATACAGCAGTGAATGCATATTTCCTTCCATGGAAGAAGTTTGGGAGAAAAAGCAAGGAATGCCACTGATTTCTAAGGGAATATCCTTGCAGTGGGGTGAAAATCAGGCAAGCAGAGGAGAACTGCCAGCAAGGTCCAGGGATGAGTGGGAAGCTAACAGTTTTTTAGAGAGCTTTGGAGAACTATAGTTCACTACTTATGAAATATTAGAATGCTCCTGTGCAACATAACTTTAATAACAATTTAATTATTAATCTAGCCCTATCTGGAGCTAGAAGAATCATTTCAAATGACAGAAGAAGTCAAAAGAAGCGGGAATGCCTGTAGCTTTTTCTTCCTATTTATAGAGCATCTAGTGACAACAGAAGGGCTACAAAAGGAGACATAAATTTCCCTAGAGGCGGGGAGAAAAGAAAAACAAAAACACAAAGAAAGAACTATTAGAAATCAGAATCATCCTGGCAGAGCAGAGGAAGGAACAGAAGCCTGCAAAAGGCAACAAAATCATCAGATGAAAGACTGAGTCCTTCCTTGAAATCTGAAGAAGGACCAGCCATACCTGTTGGGGGACAGGAGATGAACAGCAGCACAACAGGCTAAGACACTTGTCTCAGAGACTCTCCACTCCTGCAGCTCTCCGGCATATCACTTAGAAGAAAGGGACAAGAACAGAAGCACCATTCATGAAAGGACAGGTGACACCTCCCAATTATTTGCCTCATTTACTGTAGATTAACAAAAGGAAGGAGGCAAGAAACTGAGTGGTTTACAATTCAAACTCATTACAGAGAGAGCCGTTCTGAGACACGGCCTCAGAGGAAATCTTTCAAAGCAAAGCACAGAAAAAAAACNTGTCAACAGGTTAAAAATTACACTTATACAAATTGGGTCTCTGCACCTAAAAAACGTACGTGTACACAAAACATTTTATTTTTAAAACAGTCAAAAGAAAGGCCACAACATTTTCTCCTGTTCTTTTCTTAGTTAAATTCACCTCCATCCACAAATGGATGCAACCCCCCCAAAAAATTCCCAGCAAGTTATTCACCCTGAAAAATACTATTTATCTGTAGTCTCAATGGAGTCATTGAGGGAAACCTCTGCCCACACTGTAATTTCTATTCACCAGTGTGTTACCTGCTGCAAAATCCACTGCTGGAACAGCCTTCCCCAGGCAGCCAGGGGAAAGCTCTGACATCCGGGTCGCCAACATTGCGACTGAATAATCCACCTCAAATAATTTGACAATTAGCCANCTCAGAGGAAATCTTTCAAAGCAAAGCACAGAAAAAAAACCCCCAACTAATCAGCAGGAGCAAAAAAAGCCCTGGTGAGGCAGGGAGAGGTGCACAGCCTGTTCCCACAGCCCCGGGAAGCTGCAGAGCCCTGTACGATGCTCTGGTCCGGCAGCTGCTGGATGAACAGCAGAAACATCATTTCAGAAAAGAAAAAAAAAAAAAATAAAATATATATATATATAATTTAACCTGAAATTAACACTCCGTTTTAAGGGTGGAAAATATTGTCAACAGGTTAAAAATTACACTTATACAAATTGGGTCTCTGCACCTAAAAAACGTACGTGTACACAAAACATTTTATTTTTAAAATAGTCAAAAGAAAGGCCACAACATTTTCTCCTGTTCTTTTCTTAAATTCACCATCCACAAATGGATGCAACCCCCCCAAAAAATTCCCAGCAAGTTATTCACCCTGAAAAATACTATTTATCTGTAGTCTCAATGGAGTCATTGAGGGAAACCTCTGCCCACACTGTAATTTCTATTCACCAGTGTGTTACCTGCTGCAAAATCCACTGCTGGAACAGCCTTCCCCAGGCAGCCAGGGGAAAGCTCTGACATCCGGGTCGCCAACATTGCGACTGAATAATCCACCTCAAATAATTTGACAATTAGCCAGCTTTCCCCCCACCTCATCTGGCTCATGAGGTGTTAAGTCATTATATCCACTTGAACAGCCTATCGATTGAGAACGATGTACAACAACACTCATAAAACTGCATGGTGTCCTGTGTCCCCCCCGCCCCCGCTTCCCGAAATAAAAGGACCACATTTCAGAAGCCTCCACTTGACACAGGTATAGCAACTGTACTTGAAATTATTTTTTGCCCTCTCTACACTTATCTAAGTCCCTCTGCACATCACATAAATCCATGTGCAATTATGCTATCACTGTTACATGCTGTAGCTGCAACGCACTTGCTGCATATACACAGGGGGGTTTTCCTTTTCACTGTTAATCAATTTAATCAGCACCGAGCCAAATTAGCAGAAGATTAAACTACCTGTTTTCCTGCTACCGTCCACCGTAATGACCGTGCTTGTAGAGTCCAGCTACACCTTCTGTATACTGAGATCCTTCTCAACTACCCAACAACTTCGTCCTGTGCTTCCACATGGTGGGCAGCACAACCACTGGGTACTGGAAGCTGAACTGCACCAGAATGACAGTAATTTTCATAAAGCATGACTTTAAATGTTACATTATTATTTTGTGGCATCTTGCAATTCAACGAGCCATCTGAAAGGCAAGGTGGGAGAAAAAGATAGCGTTGGGTCACCAGCAAGGCAGGATTTCACCGGCGGTGAGCACCAAATATGCAGCAACGTCGCTAACACCACCACCAGACAGATCAGGGAGCACACAAGGAGGACTTTCACTGCCCAGTTACTCCAGCCAGAAGCTCACAGCAGAAACTGGAGCCAACTTCATCTCAGCAAGCATGAAGCGACCAGATCCTCCCTCTCCAAGTGGACTCCACAGGTCTTGGCAGCCCTCTTCTTCTCCCCATCCTGCAGGTAGGTGATGAATGAGCAGGACCAGGGTGGGACATGGATGAGCAGGACCTGGGTGAGCAACAGATGAGCAGGACCCAGGGTGGGCGACGGAGGAGCAGGACCTCCTTGGCTCCTCAAAATAGAGAAGCCAACCTACCCCACGCAGACACAGCCTGGAGGAGGTACCCAGACAAGCTGCTTAAGCACAACATTACAAGATTGTCTTGTTCCTCCCACTGGTTTAACCTGCCATCACTCAGGTAGAAGCCCTGCTGCTGCACTGAAACTCAGTTCTCTGAGCAGCTGTGGAAGCCGTGAGGGAAGATATACCAAGCAAAGTGCTGCTGCTGTAGCTTAGAGAACGTTCGCAATGATGTCCACGACACCGAGATGGCTGTGCACACAACCTGGACCACAAAAGCACTGGCACTCCAGAGTAAAGCCTGATACGAAAGGGATTTTAATACTAAGTGTTCACATACTAGTAAAAAAAAAAAAAAGTTAAAAGCCCAAGAGGTGCTGTGCTTAAACTGAACTGTAAATAACTCACACAAGCAACTCTGGCCCAGCAGGTCACCGGTCTGCTCAAAACAGTCCAGTGAAGGCCAACTCACCTTGCCATTCTTTATGACTGAGTGACATGTTGTCACCAATGGGAAGGGCGCAGCGATGAGGTCGTAGAAAAGACATTAATTCTAAATTTTCTACAAACCGGCGCATATTTCCACACAACTTAGCATGAAATGCAGAGGTTGCTACAGGTGATCTCCATGCCCAGGTAGCTGCCATCCACTGCCGGCCACGGGAGATGGCTCTGCAGCAGGAACTCCTACAACACCCATCAATGTGCGCTCCTAAACACACAAGCTGCAACACACTATATGGAATTAACTTTTTCAGAAATCAAAAGGCAAAATGATCAAATAAGGCTGTTCCACTAAGGCAGAAGTAACGGTGGAGTTGATTGCCTTTATGTCTATTTTTTACACTACACTGCATAATATGCTCACATTGGTGTTCAGCGCTGTAAATGACATAAAAAATGACCCCGGGCAGCAAGCACAGCAGAGCTCGAAGAAAAAATCATCACATTTCCCATCCCACTGCAGTCCTCTAGCTTGCAACAGCATATGAAAGTTAGCAAAGACAAATGTCTGTCTCAGAGAAAAGATAGTTTCAATACCGAGCTATAAATTAGCTTCTAGTGCTTAGGATGTAGTAAGTGATCTTTATTTTAGCAGAAGAAAATGCCACTCTCTTCAAACTTAGTAAGGACATTGCGTGCTGCAGATGGGAGTTGGGGATCTGCCTCTGGGGATACCACAATCACTTCTTGTACTGCTTTGAAACCATCCGAATTAGAGACAAGTCACTACTTCATGTCACTATCGTATTTTATGCCTACTGGGCCTTCGCATAGCTCAAAATAAATTAAAACATTTATTCTGGAAGTCGGTTCAGAAACTTCAAAACATGGAAAGGACTTTCTGTTGCTGTAAACGTCTGGAACTTGTGGATTCATACCAGCTCCAGTTAAATAGAGAAAAAAAATCAAGAAAAGCTTCAGAGCAATTTGCAATAGCTGAATACTTGGCCCATACAACTGTCAAAACAAGTTCTCGAGTACATAGGTCCTGCAAATGCTCATTACTGAGTATTGTGCTGTTTTGGACCGCTCAATTTTGCAAACTCTGTGCTCAGCAGTATTTGCACAGCTCCTAATCACCAGCGGAAGGGGCCGTTCTATTGCTCCCTGCCCAGGATGCCACATAAGCACCTACAGTATTTTTAATATTAGCCCCCACAATTCTGCTTGCATCTTAAACGAGAACACAAAATACATTTTTAAGGGGTTCTCACAGAATTAATTTAAGAAATGAGGTCATTGCAGGTTGAAAACAAACCCACCTTTCCTTTTACTTTTGAATCTACTGATCTGTAACTTCCACGTTACCAATGTTTTCTGCTCCTGAACCAAAATCCTAAAGAGATTTTTTTGCAAAAACCTTATTAGCATTTTAGCCTGCCTTTAACTATTCATTTCACACCCCATACACAATTGTCACAGGCTAATGGGCTCGCTGTCACAGGCACCGGTTGTGGTGAAGGGGAGAAGAAGGGGATAAAGGCTCACAGACGTGCCACCCCACCCCTCCAAGCCCCTGCCTACGGGTCCTACCTCTCACTGCCTCGGTCTTTTGGGATCAAACCCACCTGAAGCCCTTTCTGGAAAGGAGAAGACAGGGACTTTGAGCTGCTTCTCCTTGTCCCGAGCTGTCACGCAGACGTGGGACTGAGCCTGTCCTGGGGGCCTGTGGATCTCCAGGCTGCTAAACACAACGATCAGAGATGACTCACTGTCACTCTCACATACATTAAATGGTTCTGCCAATTTTCTGACTTGTATTATCGCTGTAATTGTTGTCTCTCACAGCTGAGGAGCTGACACTGGGGCTGACTCACCCACCAGAGAGCTCCTGCAGCTGGGCTGGGTCAAGCTGCTCGTGATGCTGGGGTTCAGACCTTGCCCTTACCCATCAAAAGTCATTCTCTCCCACCAGGTAAGACAACAAAAGGGAGCTTCCCTCGGCCATATCTGACAGATCTGCGCCGAAGCTTCTCTCCAGGAATGCTTTGCATATCATATATTAATAGAGTCTGACTAACGGCTTTAGCTTCACATCATGTCTAGACAAAGTGTCCCGCTGTGGGCAGTTGCCTGGAAGGGCACTTGAAATAACTGTGGGTGAACAAAACAGAAACAGCGTGAAGAGCTGACACGTTGTGTGTTCACCGCACCTCATTTATTTATTCTCAGAAAAGTAAAAATAAAGGGAATCCGGGTGAAGTTTTAGGCAGGAGGAGGCAAAAGCCTCAGTATTCATTCCTTTCAGTAGAAGTCCACCACCCAACCACCCACAACAAAGGAAATAGCCAGCAGACAGGAAGTGAAGTAATTAAAAGTTCCACGAAAGCTTTTTGAGGGTAAAAAGGGTAAACAGGCACAAATTATACAAACAAGGTGTTTAACCAAGTGCTCCCCGGTGCTGAATTGCTCTCCAGAGCCCAGCTCCACTCATCAGAGTCCACCCTGGCTGGGCTCTGACCACACAACTTCTACCCCAGCATCACCCAAAACTCCTCAGCACCACATACTCCCTCCAGGAGAGGCACTGTCAACACACGGCCAAAAAGCACCACAACTGCAAAGTCAGGGTAAACCGATGCTGGAAACAAAGAACAAAGCATAACCCACTCGAGAGTCTCTACTGCTTCTCACCAACCACAGGACTTTGCCTGCCCTTGCCACGTTCCTTGTTGGGTGAGCGTTGCAGCTCGATATAAAATTGCATCACTTCTTTCCTTCATTTAAATGATCTATTTAAACTGAATGCGTTTAACTCCCTTTCAGCACCTTTTATTATCCTCCAACATGCTGTGGCACGATTACAGCTTTAAATATTTACTTGACATTATCTTGCATCTGGCAAATGTATTCTGATACTCCCGAGGAAGTCCCATTGCAGGATTAAGTTATCCACCGGTCTTCGCACAGTTGCGACGGAGCTGTTTATTTTATCACTGCAATTCTCTCCGCATCAGGCCTGCTAAATCTAAGGAGTTTTTTTTCACTGATTATGTTATGACAGATGAGATTTGCAGCAACCAGACTAATTTCTAAGTTTCTACAGAATTTAAGTCTTTTTTTTCCATTAGGATTTCTGGGTTTCTACGCTGCTACTCAAACCCCGATAAAGCCCAGCTAGTATTTTGTTAGTGCTGTCAATTTGCATGCACCTTCTCCGTTTGTTCTCTTTCTTATTGTTAATTAACTATTTCATGTTGCAAATTCCCATTTTTAAGATAAGGTGCCGTTGTCACAAGAGTCCTGTAAGTGAATCATTATAACTATAATGCATTCATAAATAACACATTACAAGACTTAAAATAAATATTTTTTTCCACAGTTGTTGCAACCCAATTGGGCTACGTCTAATAGAAATTGTGCACCCATGAAATTAAACTGAATAAAAAAAAAAATATTTTCAAAGGCGCAGTTCTCTGAAAAAGTTATTGCCTCTAATTCTTTTTGTGCAATGTTATTTTCTTTCTGATCCTAAACCAGAAATTAGAATAGTAAGATAAATAAAAATGACAGCCTCTGGGTAGAGAAGTGAAGCAATGAACGGCAACCAAGTTCCACCGAAGGCCAGGCAGTCACAGCGGTGGGAAGGAGAGAGGAAGGGGAAGGAGGAAGGAGAAAAGCAAACACACAAATATCTGCTAAGGAACCTGTGGCAGCGGAGCAGCATTCTCCAACAAGTCTTCAGTAAAACTTCCCAGCTATCCTGGTCTCTAAATTGGAGCAACACAGATGTGAAGGGTAGACCGCTCAGTGGATAAGGAACTGGCTGGACGGTCAAGTCAAAGAGCTGCGGTCCATGGCTCAATGTCATAGAATAGAATCATAGAATCATAGAATTGTCCAGGCCAGAAGGGACCTCCAAACATCATCTAGTCCAAGTGGAGACCAGCGGTGAGTGGTGTTCCTCAGGGCGTCAGTACTGGGACCAGTGCTGTTCAGCATCTTTGTTGGTGACATGGAAAGTGGGATCGAGTGCACCCTCAGCAAGTTTGCTGATGACACCAAGCTGTGTGGTGTGGTCAACAGGCTGGAGGGAAGGGATGCCATCCAGAGGAACCTGGACAGGCTTGAGAGGTGGGCCTGTGCTGCGAACCTCATGAAATCCAACAAGGCCAAGTGCAAGGTCCTACACGTGGGTCATGGCACAAATCCAGGCTGAGTGGAGAATGGATTGAGAGGAAGCCTGAGGAGAAGGACTTGGGAGTGTTGGTGGATGAGAAGCTCAATATGAGCTTGAAATGTGTGCTTGCAGCCCAGAAAGCCAACTGCATCCTGGGCTGCATCCCCAGCAGCGTGGCCAACAGGGCAAGGGTGGGGATTCTGCCCCTCTGCTGCATTCTGGGGAGGTCCCACCTGGAGTACTGTGTCCATCTCTGGGGCCACTAACACAAGAAGGACATGGACCTGTTGGAACGGGGCCAGAGGAGGCCACAAAGGTGATATGGGGGCTGGAGCCCCTCTGCTGTGAGGGCAGGCTGAGACAGTTGGGGGGGTTCATCCTGGAAAAGAGAAAGCTTTGGGAAGACCTTAGAGTCCCTTCCAGCCCCTAAGGGGGCTCCAGGAGAGATGGGGAGGGACTCATGATCAGGGAGGGGAGCCATAGGACGAGGGGTAAGAGTTTTAAACTGGAAGAGGGGAGATTGAAATGAGATCTCAGGAAGAAGTTCTTTGCTGTGAGGGTGGTGAGACACTGGAACAGGTTGCCCAGAGAAGCTGTGGCTGCCCCATCCCTGGAAGGGTTCAAGGCCAGGTTGGACGGGGCTTTGAGCAACCTGGTCTGGTGGGAGGTGTCCCTGTCCAGGGCAGGGGGGGTTAGAACAAGATGATCTTTCAGGTCCTTTCCAACTCTAACCATTCTATGATTCTAGGATTCTCCTCCCCAAAGGCAAGGCCAGGTAGGAGGAAATGGTCCAGAGCCAAGGTTTGCTCCCTCTTTTGCACAGTGCAAGGGCAGAAAGGTCTGCATGGATCTGTGACCATAATCTCATGAGTTGGGAGAGGGGGTGAGAGACTGGTAGGATGACACACACACAATTTATCCTTGCTGCTGGCAGCAAAACACCCACACTGGAAGTCAGCAACCTAAAGGGCCTCAAAAGCAACAGCACACATCTTCAAGATGAGAATTAAAAAGCAGGGTCCTGACCGCCAGTGATCTCCACACGTTTTTAGAAGAGGGAGGGCAAAATATCAAGTGTGGTTCATCACTAATTGCATCTCCACATTCCTCCCTCCTGGAAGAGACAGCAAATGCAATTACGCTTTGATGTGCTGTCACCACGCCTTTTGCAATTAATTCTTCTGTGCTCTCAAAGAACCCTCTGATAATGGAGAGCTCTGTGCAGACCCCTGGATACATCTGAACAGGCTGGACCGACATTTACAAAGGGCCCATTGCCTTTGTGCTCTTCTCTCTGCCTTTGCACAGGTTTCCATGCCCATAGATAACATGCACTTAATTGCTCACCTCCTTCTGGTGATCAGCCCCATCCCACTGATGACACAGACCTAATGAGCACCAGTAACAAAGAAAATCCCAGTTCACTGTAAGCTTTGGTTGGGTGTTCATAGCCCCACGAGAGGCAACAGGAGTTTAATTTGATCTCGAAGTGCAAGTTATGGAGCTTTTGCAGCTCTCTCATTTAACTGATCACAACCACAATTAACCACGATCACAACCACAGACAGCACTGGTGTGGAGCAGCTAGGAACCGTGTGCCCTGCGGTGCCAGACTGACCAGCACCAAGAGTCTCCAGAGCATCCCCCTTCCAGGGCTTCAACATGGATGCTCCAGCGCAGTCAAGAGGAGATTTTAAATGTTTCCATCACTCTTTCTGCTCCAATCCAACCTGAAAGCACTAAAGAGCACCTTTGCTTTCCCCACACCCCCTTTGTTCCTACATTTCCATCTCAGATTGGGAATGGCCTTGTTGTGCCCCCAACAGCTCATGCTGAAGGTGGACTTTGCTCCACACACATTCCTACAGCACTCCGCAGAGTGATTTTTTTTCCCCATTTCCTTGCCACGAAGAAACTCAGCCAACAACAAAATGGGGAGTGGGAGTTGCCCGAGAACAATTTTGTCAGGTTCTACGCTTTTTGCCCCCAAGCTGAAATAATTAGACAAGTCCACATTTTTTTTTTGGCTGACCCAGCTTTGTGTTTAGCGAAACACTCTGTAAGATGCCTCCCTGATTTCTTCTGAATGGCCTTTAAAACACTGGCAGTTCGGTCTGCCTAGTCAGCACCGCACACAGAAAGCTATTAAAACCTCTGCCTTCATAACTAATCCCCGGGACCCACTCATTCCTACCCCACCGAGCGCTAACGTCACATGTAAGAGTCGTTCCCAGCGCCAACCGCAGCACGAACAATGCTTAAATTTCCTTCATACCTAAAGCAGCAAGATTTTCATTTTATTTTTGGCTCGCCCTTTATCACAGGGCTAATAAATCCTGGTCAGATAAGGCTTTCACAGGCTATCCAAGGCTAAATCACCGAAATACACACCTCCAGCTCACAGCATTTTGCTGCTGCTGGCATATGGAGAGTTTAGATGAAAACGAGCAAATACTGGGCAAAAAACTATTCCAGAAAAAGCTGAATATTTATGGCTTGTACACAGAAACCTGACTGGCAAGTGAACGCTTCAGGTGGAGATAAAAGGAGTGACAGAAGAATAACTTTTATTTATGCAGTCTACATTTAATGAATGCATCAACATTTGCAGATGATTAAGGGCTAACCAAAGTACTTTGTTGTTCCTGTTGCAATTCTGAAGGGTTTGGACTTTGTTTATTCTTTTTCTTCTTTTTTTCCTCCCCCCATAGTTGCAACTAAATATAATTTTTGGCTTTGTGAAGGCCTATTTCCATTTATAGAATCCAGATGACAGGCTGGGGACGATATTTTCCTAGCTGAGGCATCTGCCTCCTTGACAGAGGGAGAGATAATCACGTTGGGTGAAACAGGCTCGGCGTCTGCGACAAGCTTAAGATGTCAGAAATGAGAGCATCGACGTCTTGTCCCTCTGGATATTTTTTTTCTGGAGAAATTTAGCCACATCTCATGTGAAAGGCAGCCAGCTCGCAGCGCTGCTCTGCCGCCAGCGACAGCGAGGGGGAGGAGGGAGGGAGGCAGGGGACCGTTCCGCTTCTGAGGCTGCCACAGTTTCTATTTAATTGCTTGCTTATTTATTTAATTATGGCAGCAACAAGAACTTCTGGTCAAGCTGCCAGCACGCTTTCCCTGAAACGATTCGCTGCTCTGAAATTACTTTTACTGGACAATCCTCCTTCCCTCCTGGATCTCCACCAGCAGCGACCAAGGCATAGAGCAGCTCCATCCTCTCCTGCATCCCCATCCCCTCCCTGCATCCCCATCCTCCCTCCCTGCAACCCCCATCCTCTCCCACATCCCCATCAACAAGCAGCGAGATGTCACAGCTGACTGGAGCCACCTTGCCTCAAGGCAGCAGAGGGAGGAATTCCAGGATACGAAGGGTTTTTGCAAGTGGACTGAGTCTGGAGAAGCATCTCCAGGTGGACTGAGTCCTTGGTTCCAAACAAACACCTCCATGGCACGTGTCACTGCCTACCGGGACCAGCACTAACCTACAGCACTTCCCCGCCTCTGCAGGGATTAAGTCTTGCATTTTAAATTATAGATCAAATGCTCTGCAGTCACAGACCAAATTATGATGATCAAATTAGTAAGATCAAGGTGCTACTCTTCTTTTGAGATGGGCCATTTGATGCTGCAAAACGCCACCAAATGAACCTCTCTGAAAGCAGATCCCTCCTCACTCTCACAACTAACTTTTTCCTGCCAGATGCTGAAGTAAATGCTCACAAATCACAGAAGATTGCCCACAGATGTGCCACCTTCAGTGGAGCACACAAGAACAAGGAGGCTTTTTGAATTCAAGAATAACATGAAGCCAGAAGTGACTGCTCGACGCAGATGACTGTTAGTATCAATATTTTAACTAATGTTCACCAGGGGATTCTTTTTTTCCAAGGAAGGATATTTTCCTTGAGTTGATTATTAAGCTACTGTTTAGTAATGAGTTGGAGTGGATTGCAAAGAAGCTCCCTCAGCCTGTCCTAACAGGAGTGCAAGTAGTACTCTTCACAAAGTTTGGAGCTAATGAGACTAATCAAATGCTCCCTCCCCCCCCC
>VXAK01008872.1:203488-221596 GCA_013399435.1 Arenaria interpres
TTCCCCTCCCCCCCCCCCCCCCCCCCATTATTTCCTAAGAAACTCAGAAACGGGCCCTGACTCAGAACAAGTGAAAAAAATGTCTTAGAAGAAATAATCCTGCTGAAACTAGAAAACGTTCCTTGAATCCAACACTTTCATTCCCTTCACAGCAAAAATATCAAAAGCCAGAAATGCCAATACACTAAAGATACATGAGGTGATACTGCAATAGTTTCTCCAAGAGAGACATACACTATTTGGCAAATACAGGCTCTGGTCCAACACAGTTAAAAGCACATACAGTAACCAACCAACAGACAAAAGTACCCCTTTTAAAACACTTAAATCAGACGATTCAGGCAAGCAGACAGTGCTAGAGACAGCAGACAGCTATTATTTGACCAGCTGTAGTCTATTTACTTTACTGCAAGCTTATATTTATTGTGTAAATGCTACCACAGCAGATGAAATTCCACCTGAATTGACTGAAGCCAAGGTAACAGCCACCATCCCACCTGTACCCCCCGCCTTTCCCTCTCTCTGGTGGTTACATCCCTGCAGAAACCCAGGAGGACCAAGGTGACAGCAGAGGAGAAGAGGAGCGGCTGCAACAGGTTTTGGAGAAGAGCAAGATGATGCTGAGAAACAGCTTCTTTTCACCCCAGCTACCTAAATGACGCGAAACTCTGGACTCCTCACCAGTCCTTCCCCGCTATAGCCACAACCCTTTCCCCTGGAGTCCTCCTCCCTACTCCTGCTTTATTTTGGGACCAACGTTTTTGTCCTGTACTACAGATGCTGGCACATAAGCTCTCACAAGGTTTGCCTTGCTCCGACACTTATCTAGCAGCTTCTGCAGGAAGATCAGAATGCTGTGCTGCCTACCACAGAGATTTCTATAAATATATTTTTAATCTCCTCAAATTTTCAGCTCAATATTTTAGAGGTTAATTCGAGCTCTGCTGAGGTTTGAGCTCTTGTGATCTATATTCACCAATTTAATTACAACCTTGTCAACTCATTATGGCTAAAGAAAAAGGTCCAAAACCTACCCTTGGAAGCACATCTTGAATTCTTCATCCTTCAGTCCAAGGGTATTTAAGTCCAAAGCTCTACAGTTGGGAAGATGAAGATGTGAAAGATGCTTGGAAAATGCGCCAATCATTTTTCACACTCTCGTCATCATTCACCAAAGAAAGACAGCAGAGCAATCTAGTAGAGGCCTTTGGCGCTTCTAATTCTTCTCTGTGATAGAACTTCTTGAGCTCTGCCGTCTTCTATCTCATCCATTTGGCTTAGGCCAGTGAATACTCCCACTGTAGAGCATGAATTACACGCAGCATGGACTCAATGGGGGGACCTCTGCTGTGAAACATTGAGGCACCAACACAGCCAAGTACTGAAACACACGGACTTTTGCTACAAAGATATATGCATAGATACAGTCAGATCCATAAACATATATATATTGTTTTTAGGTAGATAGATCTCCTAATGCTATACCTACTTAAAAAAGAAAAACATCAGGACTAAGAATATGGCCAGATCTAGAATCATAGAATTGTCTGAGTTGGAAGAGACCTTTAAGATCATCAAGTCCAGCCATCAACCTAACACTGACAAAACCATCACTAAACCGTATCGCTAAGCATACTCATCTTCTACATACCTCCGGGGATGGCGACTCCACCACTTCCCTGGGCAGCCTCTTCCAGTTTTTAATAACCCTTTCAGTGTAGAAATTTTTCCCAATGTCCAATCTAAACCTCCCCTGGTGCAACCTGAGACATTTTAATTCTTTGAAGACAATGCAGACATGGAGGATTAATCTCGATTTTAACATGCAGATGTAGTGCAAGCACCTGAACTATAACTTGTGAATAAAAGGGAGTTCTACGTGCTTGCTTTTTACTTGAAAGAGGTTATTATTTGAGTCTTAAGACTTCTAGCCAGCAACAAGCACCACCTCTAACAGCAAATGCACACATTCACAACAGTTGAAACCTGTAGAACATCACTAGCCCTTTTTAAATTCATAAAAGGACTTCAAAAAGAGGAAAGCTCTCTATATAAACTTCAGTGGTAGGATAGCTTCTCATTTGCAATAGATTCAATAAAATCAATTCAAAACCATTCCGTACGGATCAGCACATAGTAGAAAGCTGTATTTAGGATTATCTTGAATGACAAGTGGGAAACGCTCTTCAAGGAAAGCTAGAAAATAATAAAGGAAAGCAAAGATGCCTTTGATCCAACTACTTGAGGCTTAACCCAATAGTTAGGGAGGATGTTTCTTTCTTGCCATGCTCAGATCTACTCCTTGTCATCTGCCAACAATTTCACAATTAAACTGGAGATCATGAAAGCATTAATAAGCCACAATTAGTTTGTCCTCGCACAGCCAGGAACAGACTGGGAATCTGTTTCCCAAATATACTCACATACTGGTTTTTGCATAGTTTGACCACCCAGGTGAATGGCAAGTTTTAATAACTCTTAGCATGTTTCAGCCACCAACACAATCTAGGGTATAGCTCAGATGTTAAGATCTGTGCTGGAGACTCACCCCCTGGATGTCATGAAAACTCTGCAAAGCAATTACAGAAGCAAATAAATTATTAAGAGAAAAAAGTGACAGCTCTGGGAATTGATGCAGATCCCGGTGTGAATCTAGGTTGTTACTGACAGAAAAGTATTGTTGAGTAGGTGCTTGGTAATGCATAAGAAATGAGAGTTTGGTCTTGTTTTGAATCTTCCCCTCACCAGCCACAGAAGGAACCAGTAACATGAGTTACATTCAGGGTTTTGGTGCCTCTTCACCCCTTCAGTGTGCTTCAGACACGCAACCAGCCCAGCTACCTCTGTCCTTGCTCTGGCTCACAAGTTGAGCTTCCTGCACCCATCCCTCTCAGTTGTTTTGATGCCAGATGCAGAGTTTCCTCACCACCACCATCTTCTGCCCATCTCCAGCCCCTGTCATGGCCTGCACACCTGGAAACACAGCCTGATAGCAGGTGACATAGAACAAGCACAGGAAGGATGTGGACCTGTTGCAGTGAGTCCTGAGGACCCAAAGATGCTCCAAGGGCTGGAGTCCCTCTGCTGTGAGGACAGGCTGAGAGAGTTGGGGGGGTTCATCTCAGAGAAGAGAAGGCTCCAGGGAGACCTTAGAGCCCTTCCAGTCCCTAAAGGGGCTCCAGGAGAGATGGGGAGGGGCTCGTGATCAGGGAGGGGAGCCACAGAACGAGGGGGAAGGGTTTGACACTGAAAGAGGGGAGATTTAGATGAGATCTCAGGAAGCAATTCCTTGCTGTGAGGGTGGTGAGAGCCTGGCCCAGGTTGCCCAGAGAAGCTGTGGCTGCCCCATCCCTGGAGGGGTTCAAGGCCAGGTTGGAGGGGGCTTGGAGCAACCTGGTCTGGGGGGGAGGGTCCCTACCCATGACAGGGGGTTGGAACTAGATGATCTTTAAGGTTCTTTCCAACCCAAACCATTCTATGATAAGTCTCGCACCCACACGCTCCTTCCTTAAATTATTTTTCAGTTCTCTCACATTCAAGTAAAGTTAAAACTTGCAAACTTCTACTGCTGTCCTTGGCACTTCTGACATCTATGTATTCTTTTGTTTGGTCTTGTCTCCTTTCACTCCTGTTTTCTGCATCTGACACAAGACTTGTCAGAAAGGACATAAGTGGGAGAAAGCACTTGACAGAAGATGAATGAAAACATTCAGAGTAAAGATTTTCTATAAAAAAAACCCCCACAAACTTTCCAGCCCAAGGTTCCTCCTCTTTTCAAATTTTTATTTTTATTTTTTTTTTCTAATTGAAGCCTTTCCAAGAAAACAGACACTGGCCACAAAGCACTTGCTTAGTTGCAAACCCAGGGTGTTCCAGAGCAGAACAAGAGACAGAGGAGGAGAGGGCAAAAGAGGGGACACATTTTTTGAACAGCTGTGAATATATGCCAGCTCCCTGCAAAATCACCAGAAATCTTTCCATCTGATGGAACAGGCCTGGCCTGTGCCCCCAGAGCACAAATCATCTCTTGTCCTTCTCATCTGTTGAAATACCTATTTTTCTCACCTGAGTAATTTGCTGCCACTCCAGGATCCTTACTTCTCCCTCCCTCTCCTACGCAGTATCACATAAGACAGCTCATGTAAGGGCAGATATAATAGTCTGTCAGGATGTAAAGAAATTGATATGAAAACCTGATGTTTTCACTGAAAACAACTGCTCTCTGGCCCTACAAGAGATTGCTTAATACACAGCAACAATATCAGATAGTGATGGAGGGGTGAAATATCATTGCTAACGTTCAAGGGTGGAAAGGATGGAATAACCCAGGAAGGCTCTTTGGGTTGGGACATTCACAGTGCTCCTGGAGTTGATGAGAAGCTCATTTTACAGCTTATATCAAAGTTGAATCTTTAATACAACACATCAGCTAACAAACATGAGGCCAAAGACCTTGAGATGAAAAGAGGAATCTGCATGTTTTCTCTCTTCAAACATTAATGACATGGTTGAACTTACAAACCCGACTTAACCTGAGTACTCTTGATGTGTCACATTTATACCAGAGCTCCACACAGGCAAATATCCTTCCAATTAAAAATTTGAATGTAAAACTTCATATATATATATATATTGCTATGGATATATCCACACATTCCTCAATCTCTGCATTTGCCTCGTACATCTTTCTGGTGCCTTTCTTCTGGTGCTGTGTCGTCTATCACCTTCAAATGCTCTGTTTAAAAACCTGTATAATTTCTCGTGTTTCCTATCCTTCTCTTCCAGAAGTGGAAGAGACCTCTCAAATATAATTCCAGCCAGCAACAATGCCAGTATCAATGCTGCTGCCCCGACAGTCAGCAGATAGAAGTCCAAATCTGATTCTCCACCTTCTACAGCATTGCTTTCCGTAAGATCGTGTACTGCAGGCTCTCAGTTACACACTTTAAATCATGTCCTTTAGCAGAAAAAGTGTATACTCCAAACAATCGAACTATGATTAATTTTCTGTCATTTTCAGTCAATGTATCATGTCTAGCAAATATTGATTTACATGTAAGATTACAGACTTTGCAGTTGTATTTTCCAACAGAGCTATTCAATAATAGCAATGATAACCAAGAATTGACAGGCAATTTTTCCAGTATACACAAATTAAACTTTGCTAATTTGAACCTAAATGACTCTAAAGTTTCACGATTCATTTTCATGTGCAAAATTGCATACATTGATTCGGGACTTTTTGGTCCCATTATTCTTTTTCCTCCCCATCTTTTCCTTTGATTATTAAACTCTTTGATGGTATCTCATGCTTTCATTTTACTTGCTGTAATAGAAAAGCAGATTTTCTTTCTCCATCTCTGCATGCATTTTGTAGTTTTAATTCTCTTGCAAAGTATTTTCTCATCTGTTAAAGTCTTCCCATACATCCTCCTGTGTGACGGCTGCAAATCCAAACCTGATCATCCTACTCTGTAAAACAACTTTGGAATGATTTTCCGAAGAAAGAGAAGAGAAACCTCCCATGCCCCCACCCAAAGGACTAATCTTCCCACCAGCTGCTCTTGCCTCAGAGGTTTCTCTTCGCAGCCTTTATTATAACCTCTGCTCTCACAGGGACTGTGGTACCCACGTACTACCTACCACCACGTAAAAGCATATTTTTACTCATCTGGGTAAGACACGGTCCGAAAGGTTTTGTGTAAGTGAATTTGGGACTCGGTATGAAGTGTCTCTGTACTCTGCAACTGCAGACTGGATTTCCTTGGAGCTGGACACTGTACACCCTGCTGCAGCACTGCCTTAGTTTCTCCACTAAAACCTGTATACTGATTTGAGGAGACTCTGTTTGACCGTAAATTCCATTGCCTTTTTATTATTATTATTAACATTAAACAACAATTTTCTACTAACCTTCTCAGTTTTGAGTCTCTGATATTCAGTATGGTCTCCTTTCAAATTAGGGACGCCCATACGCCCTCCAAAATCCCATCTGATTCACGAGCATCAAAGCGCCTGTTAACGGTTGAGAAATTTCTTCTTTGATATTTTTTTATTTCATTTATGCTTTTAAACACTCCACTCACTTCAGCGGTGATTCTATTCTTTAAACTTCAATGTATAGTCTGGTAATGGCTTGGTTTTCCCACTAACTGTAGGTTGTTAAACAATTTTAATGGCTCAGGGTCACCACTATTCAGAAAAATACCTTGTGCTCACTGTCACTCCCAGGCTCTCCATTCAGCTTCACGAAGGGGGGGTGCCAAGCACCTTCCAGTTAACCCCCACACTTTGTTCCGTTTGCACTGCATTCTCAGAACTACTACTGCATTTTGTCATCTGTCACCTTTTCTCCTATTTCCCTAGTGCGAGTAATTACAGTCAATTTCTAGTATCACACAGTATTTTTAATAACAGCCAGGGAAAACTCTAGGCCCTTGCATCTAATCAAGAGGAAACTATCGTAGGTAAGCCAGAAACGAAAGAATTGAGAAAGGGGAGTTCTTTATATTGACTCTTCACAGCACAAATAAACAAAACAAAGAAAAAATGCACTAAAGTAAAAAATTAATAAAAAATTAACAGCTTCCAATATTGAATGGTCGCAGGTTTTGCCTTGACTGGGCAAAAGATGAACCCTGTGCTGACACCCGATCAACCAAAAATAAGGCTGTTTTGATGGAAGGTGACTATCCCAACCTTGCGCCATACCAGCCCAAGATAAAGACCACGTGCATTAAAGCTTCTGCTTTGGTAAGTTGCCATGTGTGCAATAAAAAAAATCGGGTTTTTTCCCTTGAGGGCAGCCTGGCTTCAACCTGGCAGTCCCCTCTGGTCCCATGTACACAGCTCCTGACAACCTGAGGAGGGACAGGATGCCTGACGCGGCCATGGGCAAGGCTGCCACCATTCAGGAGCTTTAGCTCACTGCCATTAATATTAAGAAACACCTTTGAAGTGAAACAGCCACCCGCAGTTATACATGTGGAGCCGGCACCCTACCCCTTGGGACTGGTTATTTTAACACCGATTTGCTGCAACGTGGTTGTTTTATTAATAGAAAGGATCACACGCAGCCCAAGGCAAATTTAAATTCAAATTCTGCTATTTTATGTCATCGTACAATATGGCAGGCTGTTGTTTGATTTGGTTTCAAGTAAAACAGGCTAACAAACTTCCTTCCAAGCCATTAATTCAGAAATGTAATAAGGCTACAACAACTGCACTGACTCATTAAAGCAATTTGATGTAAGCTGCGCTCATTAGAGCAGCTCCCATCTACATTTCTGCGACTGCAGCCTTGTTTTCTGACACCATCAGAGATGACCTGCTGTGCCAAATGCCTCTTCTGTCTCAGGAAAACTTCAGAGAAATAGCAAAATGAAAACCTTGCTTCGCTCAGGCCCTAAAATCCATTCAAACACAAGAATATTACAACATTTTGAGTCTCTCTTTTCATCTGGAAAAAGGTTATGGAGGTATGGAGGGAAATGCCACAACAATACAGACCGTACTGTGAAGACAGTCATGTAGGACATCAGTTTACAGATAAAACTGATTAACTCTTCTATTTGGTGGAAAAGATGGTTTATGAGTACAGGAAAAAAACTATAAAAAAGACTAATTATGAGTGTGCCACAGTTGAAATAGTAAGAACCAATCTGTGACCCTGGTGTGCAGCCCAGGCTGTTTGTCAGGACAAAAACCAACTGTGGAGAGAGGGCTGCTGCCCAGACCTAGGGAGAAAAAGCTTTCTGTGCTTAATAAAATAAAAAAGACACCAAGAGAAGGTACAAAGACAATCAAGACAGCATTTAGCCTTTAAGAAGCGACCTGTACAGGTGTCCCAGTCATCATCCAGTTTGGAATAATTAAGCCTGGCCCTTGGACTGGATCAATTCATTTCAGCAACTGGAGGTGAAGCAAAAAATCCTTGAGCAAGACTAATTCCGAGTCCTCCACCAGAGAAATGAAATAGTTTAACAGAAAGCAGCTTGTATTCTCTTCACGTACTTTTTTAAAAGAGCTGTTATTCACCTAACAAAAGGGAAAGAGAGGTGCAGCAGACTTTCGACCCTCTACTACAGAGTAAAAGGAACTAAGAATAAAAAAAAAACAAACCAAAAATCCATGCGCATATCTGCTGTTTCCAAAACAAAAACCTGTTTACTGAAACTCAGGTTCACACTCAGGATTTAATAATGCTGGTAACTGCTCTAACAACACCGCAGGCTCGCACAAGTTGGAGCCCTCATTATGTACCTCCCCATAAATGAACTCGGAGTTCACATTAGATGGAAAAGTTTGTTAAACAGATTTTATTTATTTATTTCAATTTCAAGCCACGACACTGCATGTAATAAGCCACCAATGCTGGGAGAAGGGCCTGGCATGGGCATAGAGGAATTTGGGACTAGAACCAGAACCTTTCTGCCCCCAAAGCACACGCCTCTCGCTTGAACTAAAGAAAAATCACTTTAGCTAAAGGCGACAGCACATCCTGTATCCTCCCTGGGGGCTGGCAAATCCCTGACTTCTACAGAAAGGCTGCCCCTCAGGCTCATCTCTTCTTTCCTTCACTACCCAAGATAGATCCTCCCATGTATTCATAGAAAGTGATTGGGTTTCAGAGGGACTGCCCAGAGATAACCACAGAGAATTTCACCCAGCATCTTTATTTCTGAAAACACTTCTTTCTTGGTTCTTATTTAGAATGCCTCCTGAGTAATCTGCTAAATAATTAGCATTTCTTTCTTATTTTGCTACCATAATGTGAATAGTTAATATGTTCCTTAATAACTACTATATTTCAAGAGAATAAAGTGATGCAGCAGGGTTTTAGAGAGTATTTACACACTTCCACAGAGCCATCTGCACAGGAGGTCTCAATGGCTCATACCCCTTTTACCATTATCACACTGAGAAATTCTTCAAAGTTTCACATCCCCTTCACCAAGGATCCCAAAACACATAGCCTAACACTGCTAGATATTTTGTGAAACCTTTTGGTCTTCTTTTCACGATGCTTCTTGCCACGCTGACCCTTGGGAACAGGTACTAGCAGCTTTCTACAGCGCAACCCTTCCATATATCCCCACCACCAGCTATCTTCAGCTGAGGGGTAACTTCCAAGTGCTTCAAATAATCTCCTTCTTGAGCCCAAATTCTCTTAACAGGCATAGAAACACATGGGTGGACGGACAATTATTCAACGCTTCCCAAGTTCATAATCTCTCCTCGTTCGCCTGTGATTTCTTGGAGGTTTTCTGCAGCTTTTCTCTCTCATCAATCCTTTTCCCGGCACATGTCAGTCCAAAAGATTTTTTTCAACTTATCACACTGGACAAGTTTTTTCGATGGTTTGGATTCTCCAGGTGAATAGGAGAAGGAACCAAGGTGGTTGCAACTGCCAGGAACAGCTCAAGGAAATTCTCAACCAGAGAAATCCTCAGCGACTTTAGAGATCTTTTTGTCCTTGAGCTCAGCACAGACAGCACCACAGGTCGGAAGGAGAAAAGGCCCCAAAGCTGCACAAGCATCTCCAGATAATACTCTCAAAATTACCCCTTACACTTAAGCTGCATCATTTGGGAGACTACCAAGTGTCTGCTGTAGTGCTGCACCACACGCAAATTCACAGCACCAGATACAAGCTCTGAAACCACCTCTGGCCTTATTTCAGTGAAACAAATGAAGAAATGGCCCAATTCTCTGCAGTAATTTAGAAACGAGCAAGCAGAAGAAGAGGCAGTGGTATTTTAGGGCTCCAGGCTTTGAACTTGACCAATGAGTTACCTCTAGCAACGTCCGAGAAGCCCCAAAGAGGTATTTAACCACACACCGAGGTGATGGATACAAGCCATTTGCTGTGCCCTTCTTTTTTCAGGCATCAGCCTGATGGCGAGAATGTGCATTTTCCATCACTGCTATTGTTTTGCCTTGTGCATCCGTCCTGTTTCATCTTCAAGGAAGTGGAATAAACCTGTAACAGCAGCTCCCAAACATTTTTGCTCCCCTCTGGAAGTTCCTTCCCTCTCTGCCATACCATTGAACGCTGACCTCTACCTTCAAAACTCAAATAAGGAAGAAGATCACTTCTTAATTGAAACAATTTAAAGGGACAATTGCCTCTTCCCTCTTTTCTCTCTCCATTTTGAACACTCTTTATTTCAATACTATCATCACTTGCCACAGCGTTTAGAAAGTACCAGCATAATTAAGTATAAGGCTAAAGTTCACGATTGTGAAGAACTGATAAGAGTTAGGATGTTTTTATAAAAACGGGTTAGAGACAAGACAATCAGTCTCCAAACTACTGTACAGAAAAGCATTCAATTTCTGACTCTAAGAGGAATTTTCTTCACCTACACCCTCCCTGGGGGCGAAGGAGACCATTGGAAAAGAGGAACAGAGCGTTTAAAACACCAGCAGATCACGTGGGACACAACCATACCTTCAAAATCACCAGCAGGTCACCAAGCCTGTGCATTAAAAGCTAGGATCTATTCAAATATTGTCACTGTAAATAGGATATGCCTTCATTTCATCTGAAGAGCACTTAAAACAACATGGCAACATTATGTTTCTAGCTGTAGGAATGTACTCCAGTCTGCCTGACTTTTCAGTGAGACTGAAGAAATCAGCATTGCTCTGAATCCCACGTTATGGATGGGGTGTCATCAGACTCAGAAGAGGCTAGATTACAGTGTTCCATTCATTACAGCAGTAAGGAAACACATTCGGTTTGAACCACGGCTTCTCTTCAACAGAGAAGTGCTAAAAACAAAATAATAAATCTATTTTAAAAGTAAAATAAAGGCCTGTAATTATTGGGTTTTTAATTGTCTCTGTATCAAGCTACTGTTTCAAAGCCATAGAGGTGCTAAAGGACTGAGAGGAGGAGTATTTTAATGTTAGAGCACACCATTATGGGGTGCAAAGGGCTGAGGTGACCCCCGGCAGGACTGGTGCTAGCACGGGGCTTGTGGTAGTTAGGATTAGTCAGGGGGGAAATAACTGGGGTGTCAGGCAGAGACACAAGCAGAGCCCTGCAGGCACAAGCCAAAGGAAAACGGGACCACGGAGGACAAAGGAAACAGCCTGGCACAACCCAAACACCCTGGTCGCGGGGGGTTTAATTCCCCAGCATAGAAAGAGGAGAAGAAAAGGCACCACATTTCCTACCTTCACCTATGGACTTCCACCTTCTCTCCATTTAATGGCTCCTGGGCAGACTCACTCCATGGGAAAACACCACCATCCAAGACCAACTTGCAGCCCAAACCTCAGTCCATCTCGCTTTAACAAAAATAAACGCTCAGGGATGCATTCAAGCAGCAACTGGAAAATTTCAGAGCGGGGAAAACCCAAGAAAGGTGACCGCGTTTAAGCCGGGCAGGCCCAGGTCTCACGCTCTCCTGTCCTGCAAACGTCCGGGGGCCAGCATGTGTCAGAGGGCGCAGGATCGCACCCCGCAACCCTGCGTGGGAGCTCAGTATGTGCCGACGGGAGAGGAGCCCCAGCAGGGTGTGATGGAGAGCTGCCCGGGCTGCGCTCGCTCCCCCTACGAGAGCAAGGATAAAAACACCCTTCTGGGAATTAACATTTACATTTGGTTTGTGGGGTTGGTTGGTTTTTGTTTTGTTTTGTTTTGTTTTTTCCCAGTCTGCTCCAGGCAACATATTTGTAGTTCACTGGACACAGGCTCCCTAATAATCTTTATTGTTTCTGCTAATTTTTAATGAGTTGATGTTAAGGCGATTTCGCTTCTTTCCCCTCTTAAAAAGAATTTATAAAAAAAAATAGCTGTACAGGAGTAAAAGCCTCATAAGCGGAGGAGCCACATGCCCATGATTGGAATTAGAGGAGCCATCTGTTTCTTTACAGTCATGCACATCTCAGACAAAAAGTACACACACGACATATGTCATTACTTCCACTTTCCTAACAGAAAATATTTGTCATGATTCCCTCCCACAGGAGCGCAGGAAGCTCCACCACCAGCTTGTGATGCCGCAGGAACCCCTCCCACTAACGCTCCGCGAGCCGCCGACTCGGCTTGTTTCTCCTCCTCTTCCTCAGCCAGCCCAGCACAGTTTTTCGTGCCTCTGTGAATCCTTTGCAAACATATTTTCCGCAAGATCTACAGCCGGGAACCGGCTTGCTGAATTCTACCATCAACAGGAACTGCCCCATTGAGCTCCATGCACATCCTTGTGTCTTCCCATTTAAAAGTCAATTTAGGAAATGAAGCTGTTCATTGGATGATATATTTTCATGTCGCAGTATTGTAGCTTGCAATTTTTTTGGTCTTCACCTGCTTCCAAATTGCCCTGAGAAGAGCAGACTGATGGAGAGGCACCAGACATACCTGGGCATGCTCCTCAGCATCAACTTTCAGACAGTTACAAATAATTAGTGTAAAAATTCCCATTTTCCTACCCTGGCAGCAGTAACGTGCAAGAGCATGGCAGCAGCACAGCAATGTGCTCTTGCTTCTTTGCTCTTCATCACACACAGGGAACCAGCTGGAGATCCTAACTTCAAGGTAACATTGACATGAACAGCGCAAGGCCATGCTCTCGCTTGTGCCGTATTACAAGAAACAGACTGAGATGTACATTTATAAAGCATTCAACAGCATCATCTGCAGCCGCTTATATCCCCAAAGGGGTCTTCTGGAGCAAAAATGCCTCTTCTGGGCCAAGTTTTGGAAAAAAAGATATGGTAGACACCAGAGCTGCTACTTCATGTTCCTCTCCTGCTGGAAATGCACTATTATCCTGGGGCTCCCCGAACACCACAGCTTTTGGGTCCATCCCACCTCGACTTAAAAGCCTCACTCAATTAAACGCTGCCCACTGTTCCCAGAAGCTTTTCAGCTGTACAGCGTGTTCAATTAGCATCTAATCAAAAGCAAAGCAGGATCTGTCGGACAATTGAAATAATCGGTACTTCTTTAATCTAACCAACGACTAAAGCCCTGACATCTTGCAATGAGGTTACAAATTCTCACACGCCGCCCACCAAAGCAGCTCCTGCCAGGGGCAAAATCGGTGCAGCATCTGTAGGAGTCAGATCTGCCCTATGGATGCTCAGGAGAAGCCACCGAGAGGCCACCATCACCCAGGAACGCACCCCCATTACTTCTGCTCCCTCAGCCCTGCCACACCAGCCTATCCCTAAACTAAAAAAAAAAACAAACCGATGACAAATGTTCTCAAAAAAAAAAAACCCCAACCTGCTGAAAAGATATAAAAATCTCCCATCTAAACCATCTCCCCCTTTTCCTGCCTTGCCGTGGTTCAAACACTGAAGAGTTTGAGGCTACCTACTGTGCCGCTGAGACATTGTGAAAGGATTTCTGCAGAAAAAAAATCAAAGGGTAGCTTAATTTAAGTTTGTCTGACCTGTGATGCTACCCTTGCTCTCAGTCATGGAAAACCTTTAAATAGGAAAAGCAAAAAAAAAAAAAAAAGAAAAGTAAAAGTCGTCTGGTTCTTCAGCTTTTTTTCTCTGCAGGCATGACTGCTTTTGATATAAGCTATTTATCAGAGACTAGGAGAAAACTTCCGAAACTAAACCACTGGCAGCTCTGCAGTTATGCAAAGGGAATATTTCCTTCATCCATTGTGCTCTCCCATGCAGATAATCATTTCTGTGCGTAGACACGCATTTCATTATTCGCAATACTCTGCGACCCTGAGATGTTCTGTAAATTCTCCATGTCAGTTCCGTAAAAAACATTGTCTTCCTCATGTCTGTCTATATTCAGTTCCTGTGACATCTTCTTCCATTATTATGCAGGATTGCCCATCCGTGGCAATCATCCCTTTGCTTTGATCATCTATGGAATGCGTAATGATGAAAGATGTTCAGGTGAAAAAATAAAACAAAGAACTTTACCCTCAATTCTAATATTGAATAAATTGATGTAGATTTTTAAAGTTCTGTATGAAAATATATATAAAAAAGAAAAGCATCTATGTTTTTATCTAGCCTGCTAAATGGGAAATCCAGTTCAAAAACCAGATTTGTGCTTCAGAGGCACAAAGTTAGGACACACCTCATGATTCCCACCCTCTTCCATTCCACAAATACATTCCTAAATAGCTATGTACACTGACACCTTAATTAAAAAATAACTGAGTTAAGCCCCTGCTGAAGAGGAGAGCAAGGTGTAATCTAGATTTATTGACATTTCAGCTGTCCAAATGCAGTTTTCACACATCATTCTGTCTTCTGATAATTACAGTCTAATATAGAGTAGGTAGACAAATATATCCATCCTGACTATCCCTCATTTACACAGCAAAATCTTTCTTCAAAAAATTCATGAAAATAAAATCAATTGTCTACATATCAGGAAAAAAAGCAACTGAATGAGGCAAGAGTGGCTGCGTTGAAATGCTCAACATTTAAGACCAAAAAAGGGAACAAAGAATCAATGAAGTATATAATAGAAAATATTTTCCAGATTTTAAGCATATCTGCTCGCACACAGACTGTTTGTCCTTAGCTTCCCTTTCACTAACTCTCTGCAATGCATTAAAAACCCCGTCCGAGCGGAGTCTGTGCGTGCCCCGGTGCAGTGCTGGGCGCGCTGATGCTCTCCACTCCCAATTCTCTGGCTGCACGCTCTGTGGGTAAACGAGAACAGAGGGTTGCAGCTGGACCAGCACATTCCCTATGTTGGCCACAACCGGCCTATCCCACCCTGCAGACTGGCTCCCAGTCTTGCCCTTCAACTTCCAGGTACTGATGGAGCCTTATTTAACTCTAAATCACGCCACCCAAAATCTCAACACTGAAAGAGTCAAGTCAAGTCAAGTTTCTCTCTGGCTTAGAAATGTACTGCCAATTAAACAATGGAACAATTGGGAGTGCTAAACCCAGGCATACAGGCTATTTGTTTGAATAAGGATTTTTGAAATGACACTATTAGGAATTACATGCGATATGAAACTAATTTTTAAGCTACCTTGGGTTTCTGCATGAAGGACAATGCAGAAGGCTAAGAGCGAGTGAGCGTAAAGTAACAGTAGACTGACCTGTGTGAACCTTGGAGATGGATGCTGGCCTGCCCCGGCCCTTGTAATTGGCCTATTTCAGGAGGAAATAGCTTACAAAAATTCAAATTAATACACAAAGTCATCAAATGCCCATATAACAAACCTGGATATCCCGGCTGTCCTCCTCAGCAGCATCAGCCCAGAAGCCATTTACCCGGGTGGGCCAGGGAGACAGCACCAAACCTTTTCTCTCTGGAGGTGGTTCACACAGAGCAGGGAGGAAATAATTTCTGGTAGAAAAACTGCAGCTGACGAGGCTCCCCAAGGTGGACACATTCACTGGCCTGGATGCAGTGATTGCTGTCACCATCACCCAGACCAGCACCCAGGGCTGAACCCAGTTGGGGCCACGCAGCCGGTGTCCGCCCTGGGTCCACATGAGAAACCTCCTTCATTGCCCACCAGCAACGTTAATTTTTTTCCTGGTGATTGATTCTGCTCTGTTTTCACGTTCTCCCTGACAAAGCAGTTTCACTAGCCAGAAGCTATCCGCATCCTGTGCTAATAAATGCCACGTATTAATTTATTCCTATTTATTAAACCTCTTCTAGCAACGGTAGAGGCTATTTTAAGACTTGGAAGTAAAAAAGCAATCATTCTGTCATAGAGGGGAGTGTCAGTAAACTGAGATCAGCTACAGAAACCAGCAATATGTCAGGAAAGCTCTTTCTGGAGTCTTCCACCACTTCTTGACTAACAGAGGCTGGCGGAGATGAACCATGAGCTCACATACACAGAGGTAACTGTCACTTCCTACTTATGCAAGTTTCGAAATGCTCTTTTAACCCTCACTCTTTGCAGTGGGAAGAAATCATCCAATACACATAGTTTTTCATCATAAACCTGAAGAACCTACAACATAAAAGCCTACAAGCTTAGACCTGCTAAATCATCCACCCCGACTGCCACTGCCAGGCGAGGAAGAGGGGATAACGAACACCTCCGACTATTTCAGGCGGTGCACAGATTGTTCCCCACTCTGTTACCTGGAGGACATAACAAACAAGAGAACTGCAACTTGACAGAAAATGTATACAATTAAAACTTAGAACTCCGGAGGGATGGATGGATGGATGGATGGATGGATGGATGGGAGCTGCTTGGCCAGGAGACGTTCGTCACTGCTATATCGTGCAGCTCTTGGCTGTGTTTCAGCCTGAGGGAAACGCTTCAGCATGGGTGGCTGTTTATTTTAAAATATGTCAAACCATCAACCAATTTTATAAAACAAAAAGCACTCGGAATGAAAAGCGCTTCGGAATAACCAACATACCGTGGTTTATTTTTTTTTTTTTTTATAATTAAAAAGTTCTTTATAAATGTACCTTCCCTACTTGCATGTCTAATCCGGTTTCAGCTCTTCCCCAAGTTTATTCTAAAAGCGGTACTTCCAAGGAGAATAAAAAAAAAAAAAAAGCTAAAAGGAGCACAGCAAGTTTTGGCAATATAAGAAGTTTTATGCAAAACTGACCCGATTCTGGAAAAAGTGAAATGTGAACACAGCATGATATAATTGCATGAATTTGTTATTACACAGCCATTCTAACGACATCTGCTTCTTTCTTTGCCTCACTGCCTTGCACAGTATAAAAAGCAGACTGCCTTAGATGCTGGTCACTCAGGAAGGGCATCAGCTGACTGTGACCCTTATTTCCGACTTGATTACTTTAGGCCTTTTTGTGAAATGCCAGAAATCCATTCTTTTTACAGAAAATGACCATCTTCAAAAAAAAGCACCAATAGCAAAGCTGAAATACTGCTAAAGTGCAACTGAAAGAATAACTTGAAAATAAACATCACCAGAACGGTTAATTTTGTGTCAGGACACTCGGGGATTTTGCACTGAGATTTCTTTTTTTACTGTGATCTCTCACTTTGAATTTACTTGATGTTTCCTCATCTCATTTTCATGTGTGAGTGACAAAACATTCCAGAGCGAAGTTTGATTCCACCGCTCGCTGGAAGGCTGTTTCAGGGCATCATGCTCAGAAATCCATGCAAGAAAAAGAGAACATGGAAAATATCACAGAGTATCACGAGAGAAGGGTTATAACCAGTTTCTCAGAAATTTGCTCTTCAACTTATAACTAGATTGATCCTCTGGTCAGGCAGAGAGTGGTCCTGCCTAATCAATAAGGCTGTGCACAAAAAGCAACAGAATTAGACCAAATACAACAATAAAGGGGTAGAGAAAATTACATTAAATAGGTGCTATCACAATTAAGGACTGAAAGATACAATTCTCCTCTCTGACCTACGCTGTTGCTGAAAGCACAGGGTGTACCTGGACCATAATCTCTGAACTGGAGATACAAATGGTACTGCCAGTGACTTTCATGGATCTCCCCTGTGCAAATAAAACCCGGAAAACCTAAGTGGCAATGACAGACCCATGAAGAAAAAGAAACATTTTCACTACAGCTTGAAGAGAAATGCAATGTTAGAACACAAAGAAATAAAATAATAAATTGAGCTACACGACACACCGTTGAGATAAAACCCCAAATCCTCGAACTGAGGATCATCAGTCAGGATGCCATTCAGCATGGCCCCAACGCCACAGAAAACTCGTCACCGGACCAGGTGGCTTGACAGAATCTAGCAGGACTTATGAAATATTTTGCAATTGATATTTTACTACTTTTTACTCTACATGATATATGGGCAGAGAAACCAAAGGAAGCTCCTTGCATCAGAACTAGCAGGATGCTTCATTCTTAACCAGCCCACTCTGGACCTGCCCACTCCTGTGTACGCCATTCAGAAACAGAAAAAACAGAAAATGCATTTCACTATGCAACAAGCGGCTTCTAATCAAGTCTGGATGGATACAACATGGAAATTGCAATCACAGTAACTCCAGCTGCTGAGACAGAACGTGAACAGCAGCCCTGGACTCTAAATCCCAGTTTAACACTGCTTTCCAAAATTCCCCAACAAGACCGAAAACCACAGACAATCCTGCAGCGAGACTGAAGTATATTTTCCTAAAAATACATTTTTGTTCTCATTTCGGGTTTTTTTGTGGTTTCTTCTT
>VXAK01008874.1:0-13614 GCA_013399435.1 Arenaria interpres
TAATACCAAGACTGTTCTTTGTACTTGCATCAAAAAGTTTGCTTTTGTATCTTGAGTCAAACTTGCACTGTGTGCAAACTTAATCAAGTCTTGTGCAGGAGATACCGCTTCCTTTCTTGTCTTTTTCCAAGAACATGGAAAAAGACAAACATTTGCATATGTGTTCAAGAACTGACTCCTAAATGTTTTGTGGAAACTTTGTTACAGGGCAATGTGTTTCAAGATGCTGTCTTCAATCAAACTGTTACAATTATTGAAAAAGAAGATGGGCTGGATGGAGAAACGTAAGGAGGCTGGAGATTAAAGTTTAGTTGGTGTACCAGTACAACGGGTTATTGATGCGGCCAGTAACAATAATTCTTAAATCCTCATTTTACAGAATCACAGAATCCTCATGGTTGGAAGGGACCTTTGAGATCATAGAGTCCAAACACACACATACAAAAAATAACCTAACCATACCACAAAACCCCATAAAGTCAGCTTTGTTTTGCTGATGATGTAGCAGGCATTTGACCTGTATATTGTTGATAGACTGAAAATACAAAGTTTTCCCCCAAATTAAGATCTGTATTAATATTATGTAGCTTCAGAATTGGTACTGTGTCAATGAGCAGTTTACACATGTACTTTAGCTCCAAGGGCTTAAGCTTGGAATAGGAGCTGATGTTATACAGCTACATAGTAATTCAAAGCTGCCAGGTTTTTGTTACGCTACTGTGCTTTTTCCTGAGAGTTAAAGATGCAGAGGGCCCATAGTATTGGGCTTTGGGTCCTACTGGGAAGACTGGGATAACTTGCTTCTGGAGCACTCCACTATAATCCAAGATTATATAAACTGAAAAATATGTTTGGAGTACAAAATAGAGAAACTCACACTCTTTCTTTGTTACTTTAACCCCTATCTGTAGCAGGTACCGTTCAGGAGTGTTTTTGTCTCTCTTAAAGACTTAAGTACATATGACATCTTACATGTTGCAAGCATATGCTGTTCTTATATGCTTGTAAGTATTCTAACACTGGAGTGGAATTTTAAGAGAACCTATGAGTTTAAAAGAAAAAAAACCTTCAGAAATAGTTGTAGATGATGCTGGATATTGGAATTCTTCTGCCACAGGTAGAAATTTCCATTGATTTATATTTCTCAGATACAATAGCATCAACGATGGCACAATTTGTCACATAATGATGTGACTGCTAAAGTAACCATCAAAAGAATTGAAATTATTAGAAGCGATCTGAGTTAATGTGAATAGGTAATTACCCTAAAACAAGGATGTTTGGTTAAGTCTCTACTGTAGTTTAACTCCATGATTTCCTTTGTTATAAATCTGAGCTAAGATGTTCAACTTAGAATAGATTATTTACCAGTAAACTCCTGCTTGGTTCCCCAGATTAATTTCAGATATAATTTATATTCACCTCTTGCTAAGTATCAACAGGTATTTCAGGTAGAATTCTTCAAAACAAACCAAAATGCACTGATTTTAAAAAAAAAAAAAAAAGATTCTTTGCATTGACAGAATCCTAACTGTGGAACACAGAGCAAGATAAGCAAAGCCTTTCAAAGCTCTGTTGGCAATAAATTAGTATCGTAGCAGTATTTGCTTTGCAGTAGCATACTAAAAGCATATAAGAGATTTTTCTTCCGGTTTTTGTAAGTGGTTAAAGCTGTCACAAATTATAATAAATATAAACTGTGACCCAATGTCTTGAAACATAATACTGCAAAAGAGTTCTTGCAGATACTATATTTTGATAATTCTTTATAATAATTTCCCAGTTTATACTACATTTTTAAATGTTCTGTTGTTGAGAATTAAATTTAAGATTACAGTTTCTGAAATCAAAGTCAGAATAATAGTTGTTAGCACTTCAGTTTCAGATTCATTGGGTTTTTTTCCCTGCCCACTTACAGAAGTTCTTGGGAAAGATCAAGTGGACATCTGGCCAAAGCTCAACTCAGCTTAGTTTCTGTGCATCTTTGTAAACTCTTAAACACTTTAAGATTTTTAGTTAATGGTTTCTTAAACTGTTTTTTAAAGGATCTTCATGTACATGTTCCTCGCTGGACTTGGTCTACTTGTCATTGTTGGCCTACATCAGTTACTAGAATCTAGGAAGGTGGGTAGTGTGTTTTCTCTATGTACTTGTTAATACAAGACCTTACTGATACGAAGAGAAAGAAATTCAGTAATTGCTTCTGGCATACATTGGCACAGGTAGAACTTCAGAAGACTTACTTTTAAACCTAAGACCTTAGAGATTACTGGGAAAACCAGGCATGTTTTTTAAAAATGTTCATAATCGGAGACATTTAGACTGCTTACCTAATGCTCTTTGGGTCTGCTCTTTGGCACCACACTGAAGTGGTTGATTGGAAAGCTTTGATGTCTTCCAGTTGCTGGATGTGTCAGCTACTGAATCAATACTTACTGGGTAGACTTTCCCTGTGCTCTCTGTTTTGATCTGTTAGTTTTATCTAGGTCAAACTTTGGGGAGAACAGCTGCCTTTACTTAGTTCTTACCAATGCTTTGCTGTAATATTGACTACCTGGCCTTCTGGATTCCATTTATAATGCTATAATGGCTAATGGTTTGTCTGTATAAGTGGTCGGGCAAGTAAAAGCTGTTGAAAGCTGAAGTCTCATCTGCATGTGGTGCACAGGCTATGTCTTCGTGCAGTCTGGCGTACCATCCTTCTGAAGTATCTTCCCTCAGGAAGAAGTATGGCATGATTATTGTGCTGTGAAATCTGTTTTGCAGGGTGACATATGAGAACATTGTGCTGATCTGAGAAAGTATAATGAAACCGGTCATTGCAAAGTTTGATTAATCACTGGCCCTTTTTCATAACGGGTATAATGAACTTGCCCAGGCGTGTGAAATCTTAGTATCTTTGTGTAGAATAAGTATTGCAAGGCATTAGAAGTGATAATGCTCAGGCAAATAAATTGCTAATGGTAAAGATAGTTAAAGCTAAGCTACAAAGACAGCTTCATGCATTGACTAGCCTTAAACTTGTGATCTAGTGAAATAATGTCAATTCATTAAATATACCATTATTAGTTACTTCTAATACTTGTGCTGTCAAAACTCTGTGGAAAGAAAAATCTTTCTTCTTTCTTGAATTTGCAGAGGAAAAGACCAGTACAGAAAGTAGAGATGGGAACATCAAATCAGAATGATGTTGACATGAGCTGGATTCCCCAAGAAACTTTAAATCAAATAAGTAAGTAGTCTGCCTTCCACAAACTAGAGAATAACAATTACTTAATCAATTAGTTGTAACTAAGTAGCTGAGATCAATTTCTCAGAACAGCGTACGTCTCTTCTAGGGAATAAAAAACTGTCTAAAGCACTTTGTTTAATGATTAAACTATTACATTGGCACCCTATTTTTGAATAGAACAAACTTCCCTGGTTGATAAAATAATGACTATCGGTGACTTTTACAATTTGTTCTAGAGAGTCTTTTTCAACAGTATAAAATCTCTACTCAAAACCTGGATTGCAAAGGAAGTTTAAGTAGGACAAAACATCTGTCTTCTCAAAGTTTCTGTAAGTTGTTTGGCAGTTGGCCATGATAAGACTTGGTATTAATGTTCTTCACAAATCCAAAAATGACTAAGTTCTAATTGATACCTGAAATGCTAGCAGTAAACCACATACCTGTTTCCTGTAGACCATTTGTGTGTTTGTGGATATTTCTAACTTCTCTTGCTGTTTCTTCTGTTTTGCTTTCCGATGGCTTCAGTGCAGAGTAGAAGAGGTGAGGCAAATTCTGTTGAGCATAAAGAGTGTGTCCATGTGATAATTAAGCATGGATAGAAGTACAGTTTCCTGCATGCAGTGATGGGTGTTGCAGCATGAGCAGTAAAAGATTACAGAACAGATGCACACAACCGCACAATCACATTTTATATGCATTGCATATAAATTGATGTTTTGGTATATGGTAAATGTTTGTATATATATTATTTCTGGTTATAGTTTTGTAAAATAGTTTCAGTAAATTATTGCTGAAGTACTGTTGTCTCCTCTAACAGCTCCCAGAACCTTTTCTGTAAAACATAGATGAGCATATTGCCCTCCCTGCTACCTTGGTGTACTATCAAGCTGATGTTACATGAGGGAGGTGGAGGACAGATCCTCTCAGTGGAGGCTCACCCATCTTGTGATGGCTGAGCACATCTTGTTTCACTACTACTTGACTACTTTATTGTTGAAAGACACTTTGTCCTGTACTGATTGACTTGTAATGGCACGGTGGCTGTTCCTTGTGTTTGCACATACAAACCAAGTTTTCTTAAGCAGAACCATCTTCAAAAACGTGCATTTTTAAGTCAACAGATACCCCTAGCAATCACTCTAGCACCTTATAGAAAGTTTTATAGCTTCTCTACAATATTACAAGGATTGAAATTCTACCTATGGAAGGACAGAAAATTCTGCCTATGTAAAGGACAATTATAGGCCTGTCAATCTTAAATGTAGGATGATGCTTCTGACATCCAGTGATCATACAGCTAGAGCTGGATGGCTTCCCCATGTGGCATATTTGATTACAAAGTGACATCTTCATAGTCAAATGTGGATGCTTCCCGGAAAAATGTGTGTTTTTCACAACTGAAGCACTTCTGCTGTTAATCTACATGAATGTGGAAATTCATGCAAGACAAAGCTGACTAAAGGAGGGTCAATCATGTATTTCTTCAGGCAGGTAAACTCCAACCAGTAATGATCAAATACTCAATTAACTTTCTAGAAGTGTAATTATTGAACATGAAACTTTTCTAAACAGCAAAGCATGCAGTTTGATCAGGAAATGGTGTTGGATTTGGTGTTTTGGGTGGTTTTCTGCATTTTAGTAGCTCACAAATTGAACAACCCTCACCCTGGAGTTGCATGTTACGGATTAGGAACATTCTTTTTTGTTACCTTCTACTTAGGATGCTAATAGTTAAAAAGCCTCAAGTTGATTGAACTCGCTTCTCTGTGGTGATGCATTGTACTAAAAGGGCAGTTTGGCTTGTGTTTGGGAGAGAGAAAAATACATGGTCATACAATATCTAATCTGAAGTAGCTGTGGCAATTATTGCAACTTTTTTTCTTTTTTTTTTTTTAATCTAGATAAAGCTTCACCGAGGAGGTTGCCCTACAAGAGGGCACAGAAGAGATCAGCGGGCTCTGATGAGTAAATGTTTACTAGTACAACAGTTGAACCTTTACTAATCCTGCCTGTTTGGGTTTTTTGGATTGGAGTAGTGCAGAGAATCCATATCACCATAAGGAAAATACCGCTAAACATTTGGACTGAACAGATTAACTGAATGGTGTTAATATTACTGAAAATGCACTTCTCTTTTTTGTTAATTGTTGGGGGGGTGGGGGGAGAGGTAGCCATTAAGATTTGTGCCTGCGTGTGTAAGCGGTTGGTCTTAACAGAACACGTTACCTGAAATGTGCCTTTAGAGTTCTGTGTAATGCTGGCTTGTCATCTGTACGCTGTCCTTGAAGGATTTTTCTCCTCCCCCTAATCTGAATGTCTAGTGACTTAATCTGTCTTGATTGTATCATGTCTGTATCAGAATCTGTATGCATTTTTCTTCAGTAAGTAACTTTATTCTCTACAGTGTGCACACACTGAAGCTTGTGTGTGGTCCTATTTCAGTGGCAAGGCACTGATCATCTAGATTTCTGCATAGTTTGCATTCTAAAGGCACAATTGGGTATAGCTGCTCGTAGCAGTAGATATTTTGCTGCTGGTTTGAACTGGGCATGCAGTGACCTAAAAATCTGAACTTATCTGCATAGATGTTAGGAAGACTCTTACACAGCAGCAGAACTTGTGAAGCATGGAGTTTGTGTGCTGAATTGGTATTACTACATAAATTTTTTTTTTATACCCAACTTGTTAAATGGTTAGTTATTGAGTCATGCCAGCAGCTTAAGTATTCTGATTATAGTGGCAGCTCTGCAATGTTTACTCAAGAAATTGAATGAGTCAGAACAGCTTTTCAGTAAGTTCCTGGTTGTCTCACAAAAACTAGAATGTCAAATGTATCAAAATGTGGACTTTTCTTAAAGCTTTACATGGGGCAGGGACTCTGCATTTACTGTACACTCTTGAAACTGAATTTGAAAAACTGTTAGCTTCAAATAATCCTTTTAAATGGCAAACAAGTCACCCTTTATGGTTTTTAAATCTCAAACTTCTTTTTACTGGTCAGTACATTGATCTGAGGGTTTGGGGGTTTTTATCACCTTGTCTTTCCTACTAGTAACACATATGCATATCCATTATTAGATACATGTTAGTTTAATACTAAAGCAGAAAAGCTATATGCAGTCAAAACAGGACTTCCTTTTGTGGCAGGCACATGATTACCAGGTACCAATTCACATCTGTTGCATTCGAGAATTTGACTGACAGTAAAAAAGACAGTTTACTGCCATCTGAGCACTTGGACAAGGCTTGAGCTGTTTGTATCTCAGCTGCATCCCTTCCCGTGTCTGAGGTTATCTGGAAGCTTGCTGAGTTCAGGAAGAGGCATTGATTGGAGACCTCTGATGTCATCTTTTCCTCCCCTTTCTGATCCCCATGTATGAAATTGCTCTTTCAGATCTATATTTGCTCTGCAGGGACTGAGCTTCTGAGCCAATGAACACTGAGCAATACTTAGAAATCATGTCATAGCGTATTTGAAGCATCTAAGCTCTGAAACTACCTGTACTGGCACTATTTTACTATACACTTTGCCAGAATGAACTGTGAAGATGTTCTTGACTCCTCTAGGAAAAGCAACCTCCAAAATGCTTTGTTTAACTTCCTGATAATACAGCTAGCCCAGGCAGAATATTTTTTAGTAGTTAAGGTTGCTGAATCATCATACGGATCACTTGGCAAACAGTTGAATGCTACCTCTGTAAGGAGGTATCTCCGCTCACATTGTGGGGAACAACTTTGTTTGCCTTTACTGATGCTGTCCCACTGGTTCTGGGTTAGGTTTATGGGCTTATATTCAAACTTGCATTGATCCAACAAAGTGTTTGTGTATTAAATGCTTTGTATACTAAAGCCCTATAGCTATTGCAGCACCTGAACTACTGAACCTTTAAGTTCCCTCTCTTGGATTATGTCTCTAACCTGAAATCAAGGAAGTTAGTTGTTTGTTTTCAGCTTCTCCTAATGGGCAATCTTCAACTGCCTGCTCTAGTTCTTCCCAAGATAGGAAGGTGCTCTTTTGGGGGGAGGGATTATGAGACCTGCTCTAGATATAGTGGTACTCCAAGAAAAAAGGAAAAGGATCAGAACAGAGGATATTAATTTGTAATATCCTAATTTAATTTGCTCAGATAAATAGTTTAGCCCAAACTGGTTGAGTTTTGGAGCAAGTTTGGCCTTTAGAAATCTTACACTGACCAGGACTTAAGAGAAGCTGAAGGACTGAAGCACTGTACAAATAAGTATATGAAAGTTTCAGCTTTCTTCCCCCCACGCAGTGGTTGACATCCAAATGCTTAAGCTCTAAGCATGAAAGAAGAGAGGAGACATTCGGCAGCCTGCATAGGAACTAGCAATGGGAAAGTCCAGTTGTACCAGACTGTCTTTCTGATCCCACAGCTTGGCATTCACTGTGGATGGTTCATAGGAATTTTCTCAGTCACAAGCAGTACATAAGAGCAGTGGCCAGCAGTCCACCACTGCTCAGGATAAATGAAGTAACAGTTTTGAATTCCTTGTGTCTTGTTGGTTTGCTATAGTTGAAACTGAGCAATAACATTCTGGTGTGTAGTGGTAATTGAGCTTTGGCGCGTCTTAGGGTATTTCTAGTGAATAAGCCAGCCTACTACACTCATTTCTTCAAATAGGAGAACACAGTTGTTGCTTTATCCTGTTTAAGAACTTTTATTTTGGTACTTGAATTTTCTACTCAGTTTTTAAACAAATAGATAGCTTAGTGTCACAGGTACGTTACTGGATGTCATTATTATTATTGGCTGAGTAGGGTATAGTTCCGTTGACTTTAAGATGGAACAAGCAGCAATTCTGCCTGTCTCTGTGCCATCCCTTTCCATGTGGTAGCACAAGCATGTCTATAATCCAGCATTCTTACCAACTCAATTTTTCAGCAAGCTTATTGCACTGCCACACGCTGTTCATGTGAGGTTATGAGGAGCAAGGACTGAAAGAAGATGTGAACTGGGGTTTCTTCCTTATATTAGTGAGAGATGCTAAAATGGTTTCAGACCACAAATAAACTGTGGCCTTAGTGTGAAGGACTGCTATTAATTCCTTTCTCTCAGCTCCTTAATTAGTTCAAAAAATGGTGAAGACCTGATGAGTCTGTACTTCGGGTAAGAAAAACTGCATTAGAGTTCATGTCCATAGTGGTAGCGGAGCATTGACTTTGCTACGTGTGAACTGCATTTGGTACTTGTGACCCTCCATATCTGCTTTGTGACAGATGTTCATTTTTTTCCCAGTATCATTTTATCTGAGAGAGCCTGACACCAGCCACTCTTCTAAAGGATGAAGTGTCATCTCTGGTCTTCATATAAGAAGTAATTAAATTGTAGACCGTAGAGGTGAATGGAGCAGACTAGTGCTGGCAGTGCTTCTGCTTGTCTCAAAACAGTTACGCTGAACATCTTCCTTACCCTGGAATGGATATAATCAAAAGCATCATTCACTGTTTACTCCGGGAGTGCATTGGTGCTAAATAAAATGTTGCAGCGGAAAGCTCTGAATTCAGGGAAGCAGCAGGAAAGTCAAATACTGACATAGGCTAGTTGTCCTGTTTTTCAGCATGCCCGATGTACTGAGCATTTGTTCTCTTTTCCTTTGTCAAAGGCAGGACAGTACCTACCTCATAGGAGTGACACAAGGGCTGTTTCAGGAGTGTTTTGAAGTTACTTGATACTTGCACAATATACTTCATGGAGATAGTAAGAAGACATAGCACTAATGTAACTTGATGGCAACTCCATAGATTCCTGTTTAATCCCCTCACTGAACAGAATTTTGTAGCTTTTTGGTAAGACTTTGTTTAAACACACAGAGGAATTGCAGTGACCTTACAGAGGAGAGCAAAGCCAGAAAGATCTTTCAGTTTCTGCAAGAGTTTGTAGGTGGGCTAAATAACCTTCTTCTGACATTTTTCCATTTATCTCTAAATTTTCCCAGGGATTTTTTTTAATCAAGTGTTACAGATGATTGTTTGTGTAGATACAATCAACAGTCAGTTTATGAATGACTGGTTGTTTTGGATGATTAAGTTCAGATGATGTACTGCAACCGAAATGTTAAATTAACATTTATTCTTACCTGCTGACTTTCATTTATAAGTGAGATCAGATCTCTTGAAAATGGCTGCAGGTTTTTTGTAAAGTAAACTTGATTTATTTTTTTTTTCTTAGCATTGTGTAGCTTTTTTTTTTTTTTTTCCAAATAAAGCATGAGTATGGCAGCAAAAAGAGTGCTCTGCTGGTGCTCTTTTCCTTGATAAGCAACCTGTAGTAGCAAATATGCAAAGAGTGAAAACATGCTGTTCTTAAAAAGCTGCTTCCCTACAAGTATTGAAGATGGGAATAATAGCGAGGAAGTATTCTGTGATGTTTTAGACAATGGACTAATATTAAGATTAAAATTCTTTGCGAGAATAGAGGAGGGTTCTGGGAAAACATTCAGTAAATTCTTGAATCCTGATCTGTTAAAGCTGAGCCATAGCCCCCTACACTTCCAGAAAGAAGTAAACTTATTGTTAAACTGTAGGCAGCGTGAAAAGGATCTGTTAAGATGCTTAAAGGCTGCTGAAGCACAAGGTTATAACAAGGCCAAATCCCTATAGCTTTAAAGTCCATGCTGTTGCCTGACCAAGAGACACAAGCGTATTCCAGGCAGTAAATACGGAAGGTAGCAGTTCAAGCAGGTGTGCTGCATCCAAACAGAAGAAGGTAAGACTTGCTGGGGAAAAAAAAAAAGATAACAAAAGCAAAGCAAAAATGGCTCGAAGGATCCTGAGACTTCTGTATTTGAACTACATCTGTTGATAAATAAGGGAAAACTTAAAAGCATGTGTGTTAAGATGTATTTTTAACTCCCAGAGAACATAAAAATAACTCAAATATGAAATCTGCCTCATCTTTACCTGAAAGGATCAAGGTAGATTTTTGAGACATTGTAGTGGTCTCTATCCTTTCTAAGCCAGTCATTGCAGTCTTAATTTCTCTGTCCCCTCATGTTAGTAGTCTTGATAATAAATTTATATTAACCAAGATGCAGTAAAATTTCACTGTTACAACATTCCAGTCCCTTAACCGGTGAGGGGAAACTGAAACTTAACCTCTCTTTCCTCGTCACTTTTGGTCTGTTCGGGTTATGTGGAAACTCTTGTTTGAGTTTTCCCTGTGCCACTTAAATTCACTCAATGAAACCCGAACAAAAGAGCTGGCTCTTTCACAGAGAGAAGTAAATACTTGGGAGTTAAAACGTAGCCACACCAGTGTCTGAACAAGAGCCATTTTCAGGTGTATATGCTATTAAAACAGATGCAGAGGGGGCCTGGATGGAGCTCGATAGCACAGGTTTCGTTCAGATGAAGCTGCCTTGGTGGACTGTGTGCGATTAAAGCATTTGCCCTGAAGAGAAAATACACGGCTAGGTTCACTAAATAGAAATTATTACAGCCACCAATACCAGAAGCTGCCACTTGGGGGGTCACCCAAGCCTGTCACAGCTGCTTCTCATAACACACAGGAAGGAGCTTTAGTGCCTTCTCCAAGAGCAGGACCTAAATGGACGGGCTACAGCAGCCATGTCCGGCTTTTCTTAATCCTCCTTCGATCACTGAAGTAAGTCTGAGCGCTGCACCTTTCTCTGCTCTTAAGTAATTGAGTATGTGAAACCTAAGCTCTGAAAAGCTGTAAATACTAGTGTCTTCCATTTGCTTCCAAAAAAGTCAGGGCTGTAGCCACCTACAGGGTCAGCCTGAGGCGCTGTGGAGGCAGGGATACAGTGATGCTGCATACATGCTGCCTCTTTCTCACCTGCTTTCCTGGTCCTGGGCTCCTCAGGAAGGTTTCCTGCCATTGAAGTTAGATTAAATTGCTTGCTCCATTTAGTGATTTTTTTATTTCCTATTTATTTTTTTGTCAGAGTTAGGTTGATGGTTGGACTAGATGACCTTTAAGGTCCCTTCCAACCCAGACGACTCTATGATTCTAAATTGGGCTCTTTGTGTACATTGTGTGCACCTCAGCCACAAATAGGTCCACATTCTGTCTTCAGCTGGAGTGTTTTTTCCATGAAAGCTGAATCAAAGAGTCCAGTCCACCCAGAACACGGAAGGACATTTCCTTGCATGATCCACATGGCTCCAGAGGAGGAGAGAAGCCAGCAGTGCACAGGACCTTGCCCTGAGAGCAGGCCAGCCTGAGCCCAGCCTCGGCTGGCACGTCCAGCAGGGAGTTTCCAAGAGAGACAGAAAGAAGGAAAGAACAAACTGTTTCCTTTAGCAGAAGCCTACACAGAAAGGAAGAAAGTCTTAAAATATCCTATTGCAGGTTTCCATTGGAAAGGAAAAGCTAGAATTTAAGCAGCATGTGATGAACTGTCACATACGGTCTGGCAAACGTTGTCACCAAAATACCAGGCTATAGTTAGAAGCAAGTGTAAATACCCTGACAAACTTGATGATTATCGAGTGTGTTATATTTTTTCTTAGAGACGCTATTTAAGACTCAGTTAATGGTTGGTTGGTTGTAGCAGTGGTTCATTCACGGAGAGCGGGAAGCGTCTCTCGCAGCTGCAAAGGCCGTTTTTCCCAGCTGGTCCTGACTGGTGGCTGCTGCCAGCAGCCCGAGACCCAGGACGCACATCTTGCTGTTCTGCACTGCCAGAAAGGCAGCCCTTTCAGAAAGAAAAAAGTGAATGAAAGAGGATTTAGCTTGCATTTTTAAAACCAGGCCACACAGACCATCTCCTTTCCAGTGTAGCCTGCAGGTGGTACTGCAGCGTCCTGTCACCACCACCCCCACCCAAAAGGTGTGAGGAGGATGAAGCATGAGGCATCAGCACAGGCGTAGAGTGGGGATAGTTGCTGACTTCTCTCAGGAGCCTTGCTCCATGCTCACTCTGCTCGGATTAAAAGCATCTCACTGGGTATCACTTACTGGTCCTTCCGTTCGGTGCCGTGCTCCCTGTGGTTACTCCCATTTTCCTTCAGTGACGGGCCCCAAGGGCCATCACCCCATCATTGCTATTTTGCTGAATTTGTAGAATTGCACCAGAACAGCTGTCACTGATTCCCTGCAGCAGTGGCGAGTACGGGCCACCGAGGATCTGCTGACGAACTGCAGAACATCCCACAGCTGAGCGCAGGGGAAGGCTGCCACCAGGGGCCCAGGGAGAAGGGTGCTGGCGCTTTTCATTAAGTGTTATCCAAATTAAGTACCTTTGTTTTTAAGCAGGTGTTTTACAGCTGCTAAAGAGAGTATTTTGGGTCAGAAAAAAAACTTCAAAGCCGTTTATGAGAGGTGCATTCACCAGAAAGTAATAACCAAATGCGTTAAAAGTGGCCTGTGGCTCTTTTTCCTGCGCCAAAACCCGCTGCCACGAGGTGTGTGGGTTCCTCGCTTCTCCAGAGCCTTTCCTTTCCCTCACCTCCAGCCCTTCTCTAACCACCTCAGCGCCGGCGCCGGGCTTGGGGTGGCTGCACTAGAAGAGCCTCTGTGGTTTCAAGGCCAAAAGATACCATCAGATAAGGATCTAGACGGGAGATCAAAAACGAAACTCGCTGTGTTGCGTCATAGATTTTTTCCCGGATGGCTGTGCGTGCGCCGGCAGCCCGACACTTTGATTTCCTCCAGCTGTGGAGCATAATGGACTTGTGAAAGGTGTGTGTAACCTTGAAGCCTATAGAGCTTTAGGCGTATGAGGGTACCAAAGGCAAGGGATGAAGTGGCGTTAAGCATCCTGCCAGCAAAAAGGCGCTTACTGCTAAAGTGAGCGAATGTATGAGCGTTGTATCCCGCTCGGCAGCAGCGTGTGACATACAGAACATGGGAGGAAGCACACTGCCTCCTCCTCCTCAGCTGCTACCTGGGACCCCTGTGCATCAAGTACGGTTACACTTTGGTAGAAACAGAGGGAAACAGCAGTGAAAAAGGTTACATTTTTTGTTCACAGTCCGGTTTTACCCAGTCGCTTTTCCATTCCCAAGCACAGGTCACTTGGTTTTTTTTTTTTTTTTTTGTGGTTGGACTCGATGATCTCAGAGGTCCCTTCCAACCACTAAGATTCTGTGATTCTGTAAAGCTGGAGTTCCAGACACTCAGGAGAAATAGCTACTGGTCAAAGCAAGCCCACATCTCACAACTAGCACTAAAATAATCATCACCCTAAAATAAGATGCAAATATTCCTTTCAGGTGCATATTCATTAAAAGTCAGATACTGCTCATTTGAAACAGCAGCCCTCGTTGCAGACCTAAGCTGGGGCTGTTCTCTGGACAGTCAGATACCAGGAGATGGGAGGAGAGGCTGGCACGGTGTTTGCTGTAGCGACCCCAATAGAAAAGACCCCAATGGTCTTTTTTCAGTGGTGCCCAG
>VXAK01008874.1:20426-119996 GCA_013399435.1 Arenaria interpres
GCTGGGCACTCCTAAAAATGCGCAGCTACAGTAGGATACATTTCGCTTAACCCCTTCAATACTGGCGGCTGGAGTGTCACCTGTTGCCGGCAACAGGAGCCACAGGGAGGAATTCCAGCTGCCAGCATTAACGGGGTTAAATTATTGATATGAAATTTAGACACACACCTCAAGTCTTCAAGCATCAACCCCAAAATCTCAGGAAGAATTTTATTTTTTTAATTTATTTTATTTATTTTTAACATGTCTCATATCTGTAGTTTTATTACCAGTAGTATTTTCTTGCTCTAGAACATGACAGTAGCAAGATGACGGTAAGGCTCGCATTTCTCTCCTGCTTGCTTTCAACTGGAAGACGGAAGAACTTTGCTCTTTTAGAAGAAGTGACACACGCCGTCACCGATGTGATGGCGACAGGACTAACCTAGTACTCGCAGCGCCTTTCTCATCCACTTGGGAGGGGCTTCCCACGGACCCCTTCTCCCACGCTTCTCCCCCCCACAGCGCACACACTCACTCACACGCTCGCACCCAGGCGCACCCAACCGGCACCCCACCGCGAGGGAGATGTTCCCCTGTACAGGCGTGACGGTACCTCGCTGGCCTCCACGGGACTCGCCGCTGAGAGGGAAGGGTTTCATTTAAAGTACAGTAGAAGAGCTGCAACATAAGAAGAGGAGCTGGTGAAAGCGTTAAGTCAAAAAAAAAAACAACAAAAAAACAACCCCAAAAAAACCCAACCAACAAACGTTTCGAGAGGGGATCCAAGCTGCGTGATACGTCTGCGTGGGCAAATATTGCCCATTGGTTTCTGCTGACTGCAGAGACAAGCGAACTGATGGATTTATAAAATAATAATAAAATAATAATAATAATAATATACTGAAGCAAATCAAACATATATAACAGCGGGTGCATAATTTCCATAGGTTACGTTGCTATGTAACTCTTCTCTGCATACATGTTCAGTCCACGATGGCCAGAAAAAAAAAACACCCTAGGATTTAGAAGACCATTTCTAATGCTGAAAAGTGGAAACAAGCGTGAGGTTGAAATTCGTCGTGTTTCCTGCTTTTGGCTTGAACCACTTTGAACACCTTCAACTGCCACGTTGTTCGAGCCTGGAACAGGCTTAATGCTCCACCATGTGGCAAACGCAAGAACATCTACTGAGAAAAAACAATAAATCAACATCTCATCTGCATTTCCTCTGACTATTTCATATGAAATTCACATAATTTTTCTTCCAGTTATTGGCTGTGGTATCCAAGGGCCTCCCACCCCACTGCCCCCATTTCCAGCTCAGAGAACAAACACAGCGACTATCACAGATATACAAGAACAAGCTCACGCACACCAATACAAAAGGTAACATTAATGCTTAAATGAAAAAGGTCCTCTCCAAATAATTCATTAAAATATTAAAAAAAATCATTTTTGAAAAAAAAAAATCTATGATACCAAAAGATCTAATAAAGTAGTAAGGCACTCAAATCAGTATATACTGTAGTCTCTTGCATTATTATACTGAAAGGCATATGGCACCGCGTCCAGTCTGCCATACTCTCCCCGTAGCTGTAGGTCGCTCTTCCAAAAAACAGAGACCCCAGAAACCTTGCTCTGCTGGCTTCAGTTTGCGTGCTGGGACGGGTCCAACCTCCTAGCGAGTCACTCAACCCCCAAGAGCTGAGGCGCGCTGTCTGCAGAGGCAAGGATGTGATTCATGGGAGACTTTTTGTTGTGCATCTCCAGGAAGTCTTGAATGAAACCCGAGGGCCTCTCGTGCTCGGAGCTACCCCGAGGTTCCTGGTCTATCGCTGTCTGTTTCTGTGCACTCTTGGTGGGCTCCAGGAGGCAGGTGCCGGCTCCTCGCCCGCTCGGCCTCTCCTCGCTGCAGGGGGATTCCTTGGCCATGCCGGCCAAGGGCTCTTTTCGGCTTCCCACGAGGGGTGGATGGCTACCGATGCCCCCCGCAGAGTCGCACTCGTTTTCAGAGATGGGGTTGGTGCCACTGTGGCTAGACTCATTTTCGCTGTCTTCTCCACACCTCGACTGGGTCTCCTCCTTGTCGCTCTCCTTCCCATGGTTTCGGGCATTTTTGACTTTCTGGTGTATGCGCTGGTGACGAACCAGGCTGTGCTTCAGAGTGAAGGTCCGTTCACAGGTTTGACACTTGTACGGTCTCTCACCTAGAAAAGAATGAAAACACAAAGTCAGCCGTAAGGTCGCAAACGCACCTCCCTCTCGTTTCGATCAGTGTAAGATGCTCTATGCTTTGGAAATTCAGTATCTCTATCAAACATGGATGTTGAATTTATGCAGATTATTTGCTTCTGTACTAGCAAACTAGCTGATGGCATGCAAGCAGGAATACAGATAAATCCTCTTGGGGCACAAATGAAAGACCAAAACTAATTGCCTTGAGATTTCTACAAGCTTGGTATGGCCCAGCACTAAGAAGGGAGGAAGACCAGAAGCCCCAAGTGCTCATTCGCATCCCGTCTAATTTAGTCAGCAACTTTCCTGGAAGAAGTTTGCAATCGTCCTCTGGAGCTCAAAAGCCTTTGTGAACCCAGCCCACCATGGGGGCTCTCCCTGCTGCAGGTCAGCCCCTGATACACATGGAGAGAGAGGACTTGAGATGGAAGGACGAGGATACTGCCCAGGTAACGGTGGCCAACAGCGCTTAAAAAGTGAACACAACAGCATGAGAACACATCTCCCTCTCTCTTAGACACTGTCAGATGGACAAGCAAGTTAATCACCAGAATCAAAGAAAAGCTGTCAGGAAATACCCTTGCCACAACAGCCCCTTCTCTTTCTGTGACAGTATCACCACATTTCCAAATGGACCCAGGGCAGCTGAAGGACCTAGAGTGGTCAGGCATTCGTGGGACATGGGAGGTGTCTCTCAGAGGTGACCAAAATTTACTGTCCAACTGAAAAATGCCTGCCTTGGCCGTGTTATTTACAGAGCTGCTGGTGTTCCTCAGCCCACTGGTGCTTTAGGACAGGAGTCACATGTGAAAGCCCCTGAAAAACCTCTTCATGTCCATTGCAGAAATGCTTCTTGGAGGACAGAATTCTTCCTCTTATTTGCAACCTTAAGCCGCAGAGAAGCTTACTTACAGTTGATTACTACCTGTAATCAACAGGCAGTCTGCTCTGCTCTCAGAGCTGCTTTTTGCACCTGAAATGCTTGAATACTTTCCTAAGCATTAGCTCATCAGAAAAGAAAGCAACCACAGCCTCACAGACAAAATTCCCCCAAAGTCCCAACCCAGCACAGTGCCCCAAGGTGCCCTCTGCCCTGAAGGATCGAAGGTCCACCCTGACTGCTTCCTTCTGTGCTTCTGATTGCACCTACTAAAGATTTTTCAGTGCTACCATTCCATCAAGAGTGCCAACGAGCACACAGAACAAGACACTTGCAGCTCATTTCTCACTTGTAAGAATGCTTGGGATCATTAAAAGAAAACCGGTTGCGAACTTGAGGCGGGTGTCTGAAATGTGCAAGCAGGTCCTGCTGTCCCTGGGAAGCGTGCCCCTTCTTAGAAATATTTCTCTCCAGTGCCCTGCTCGGGCATCTGCCATCAAGGGAGGGCATGGCTCCCCAGGAGCATTTTCAGCCGACAGCCTTGGCACTTGGCTGTGGCCGGTGCAGTGCCGTAGCCCACCCTGCATTCGGGTAGTCAGCACCTGAGCACCCCACAACTATTTACTGGGAAGCAGCCTGCACCGGGAGAACGGAACTTTTCCAGCCTGACTGCCGTTCAGTAGGCAGGCAGAGGTTTCTTGCACACTTCAATGTGTCCCAAATGTTTCTCTCCTGAGTAAAGAAATTCCAAAGCCTTGCAGTTATCTTTAAAAAAACCCATACATTAAAACCCAAGTATGAGCAATGTTACAACCTGATGGTATTTTTGCAATACAGTAAATACATAAATATATAAAAGAATGGAGGAAAAACCATACTGACAAGCCTTGCATATCTCAGCATGCAATGCAAACATTTAAAGCACACGGTATGGGAATCTCCATGGGCACACACCCGAGTATCATTTTGGGGTGAAGCTCAGTACTTTAAATACTAGGATCTCCCCAAGGCTTCTGAATAATTACAAAAATAAGCACAAGAACGGGACCTGGCCCCTGTTTCACTTGTGGATCAACTCACAATTTGAGTCCTCAGTGCCAGAAGAAAACAGGTCGGTTTTGCACTTGAGAGGTCAATATTTATGATTCAGAGGGGCAGTAAGTTTGGTTAAGGCACTAGTCTTTGATGCAGTTTACTAAACATCACCATCGATTACACCACAAATATTTTTTTAATCGCCAAATTCTTGTCTTCAGCAAAGAGCACCTTCAAAAGACACAAAATGTCAAACAGCACCAGTTTTCCTCCATCAGAACAGCTCACTGACAGGTAAAATGCATCGTTAGTAACAATGCATTAAGAAGGATGAATGATTGATTCACCTTTCAGCTGGCTCATGACTTCATCTCTGCACGGTACTGCTGCAAACCGTGTATTGCAAAAACTGATCCCACGTTTTAACTGCCGAGTCAAATCAGCACACAAGCATTTTACTACTGCGTTCCACCCGTGTCCCCCTGCCCAAGCCTGAATGAAGAGCAAGGCGCCCACTGTAGCTTTGCCTGTCACTTAAGCAGCCGGTCAGGATCACCAGCACATTACCCATGCCAGGCTTAGATAATCAGACAAAACCAGACTCTCCCTCTCTAAACTTTCACTCCAAGATGAAGTCTTATCATATACTGCCAGGTTTCTCTACTGCTCATCAGAATACCGGGAAGAGGTAGAGCCACAACGCATGTGACAACAAGGGAGTCAAAAGAAGCTGGAGAGAACAACTGTACATGGATCTCCATACTTGCTCTAACCCCTAAAACTCTGCAAGTTTTAAAACTCTACACGGGGGAAAACGGTGCGGGAACTGGAGATAAGGGAGTGCTGACAATTCCTGCTCCCTTGATGCGGTTTGCAGCATGGGAGGTTAGGGAAGAGAAGACACCTGGCAAATATCCACAGGACTAAACACAGTGTCTCCAACCTCAAGTGCTACCAGCAATCGTGCACCTACAGAGCAGATGCCTTAGTCTGGTGGCAGACCTGCTCATAATCTGTTCTGCCCTCAAGCCTCCTCTTACCTGTATGAGACCGCATATGTCGCGTCAAATCTTGCAGAGACCAGAAACGCTTGTTGCACACAGTACAGACTTTCTTTCTTTTGTCTGCTTTTGCAGTACTCTTAGCCCCATCAGTCTTTGGTTTTTTGTCATCACTGCTCTTCTCAGTGGACTTTCTCTCTGTGCCTTCCCCCTCAGAGATGCTTTCGCTCTCTTCATTCTCCTTTCCTGTTGCCTCACAGTCCACAGGAGACTCCACTACCTTCAAGTCCATCGGAGACTCTTCCTGCTCAAGACCAGAGTCCTGCATCGAGGGAGCTCCTGTATCATCCTGAATGCTTTTGCTTTCATCCTCACTGCTCCTTTCATCCTTTCTGTCCTCACGAGTGTGGGCCTTTTTGTGACGGCTAAGAGTGCCAGCAAACTTGAAGGTTTTGCCACAAATGTCACAGGCATGTTTCCTTTCAGTCTGAGAACTGCTGCCTGCACTCTGGTCACTCTCTGCCAGCTTGAAGTCCATTAATTTGCTGGCAAAATTGAGGTCAAGACTTTTGTTACTTACAGAATCTTCCTCAGGGCCCTCTTCATATCCATCCGCTTTTTCTTCGGCATCCTCTTCTGCCGGAGGGGAGTCAGCCTTTTGCTCCTCCTTGGGGCCGCACTCACTCTCTGGTAGCTCTGTTATTTCCTCTGGCTGTTCCTTCTCGCAGGAGGTCAGGTCCAAGACTTCGTTTCCTGTAGCTAGTGTCTCCGCGTCAGACTGGCCGTCTGCAAGCAAACAGAGAGAAACTTTCAGTGGGATGCTCTCTGCTAATCCACAGCTACCAGCGGTGAGGCTGCACGCAGTCCCACCAGCATTGCTCCTGATCAACTGTCCCAACATCTGTTTCTTTTATCCGTCACCCAGGCCAATATCTTACAGCTGAAGAGAGATCAAAACGCCACAGAACCCAATCTTTAATCATCTTAACAAGATGATTAAAAATCTCTAACAAAATGCTTTCTTTTCCAAAATGCACTCGCTTTCTTGGCAGTTTCTTCAGGTCACTTTTTATATAATCACTTTCACCAGAGAACGCAAAATGCTGAGATGTCAAAGCAGAGTTAAGATCACTACTATTACAAATACACTGTACCAGAGACATGTGGATATATTATTTAGAATATTTCATGTATGAAATTTGGATATAGTTGGAAGTATTATACAATCACAGATTAATCAAACTAACTTACAAACTACAAGTAGTGGGAAACGCTTTTCTAAGGGAATGCAAAGGCCTCATGCAACCAACCAGTACAAATGTTAATTAAATGTCAAAGGTTAGCGCTGACAATAACATGGGTCAGTTAAAAAACCTGGGTATACAGAATCACAGAATCACCATGGTTGGAAGGGACCTCTGAGATCATCGAGTCCAACCTCAAAAAACCAAACAAACAAACAAAAAAACCCCAAAAACCCAAAAAAACCAAAACAAAAAACACAACACCCCACCACATCACACCCACCCACAAACCAATAATCTCGGGCACTAGAACATGCCCTGAAGAGCCATGTCTACACGTTTCTTAAACACCTCCAGGGATGGCGACTCCACCACCTCCCTGGGCAGGCTGTTCCAGTGCCTGACCACCNTACAACCTCCTTTCAGGTAGCTGTAGAGGGCAATGAGGTCTCCCCTCAGTCTCCTCTTCTCCAAACTAAACATGCCCAGTTCCCTCAGCCTCTCCTCATACGACTTGTTCTCTAGACCCCTCACCAGCTTGGTGGCTCTCCTCTGGACACGCTCCAGCAGCTCAATGTCCTTCCTGTAGTGAGGGGCCCAGAACTGAAAACAGTACTCAAGATGAGGTCCCACCAGTGCCGAGTACAGAGGCACGATGACTTCCCTACTCCTGCTAGCCACACTATTCCTGATACATCATATAAGCAGAAGTTTGTCCACGTGTGGGCCTTTGACGTAAGTTCTTTATTACATTGATACCACCTGGAACCAAACCAATAAAAGCCAAGATGTAGTAACATCCAGTAGTAACATCCACGAAGGCACCATCCTTCATTGTTTCACAGTTCCCATAATTAGAAGGCAAAACCCACCTAAGACATCCACCTTAATGACCTCCTCTGCTTTCTTATCAGTTTGGAGCGTTAACATTGCTGAAGACATAACATGTGTTGAAAAAAAATAAAACAGATAAGGCGCTTAAGGAGAACAAAGGGCTGGAGCTGTACCCCTTCCAAGCTCTGTACAATTAGTGTATGTGTAAATAGGAAATAAGCTTGACCAGATCTGGAGGCCAAAGCTGATGATGATGCATCCCCAGTGCCACTTTCCAGCAACTGTTCCAGGACACTAACTTAGCAAGTTGTGCTTTCTGAAAGCTGAAACTTGCCTTGCTATAAGTCCTCCCCCTCACCCTCTTCTTGTTAACAGCACACAGCCGAGGGAGCACACAACTTACCAGGCATTTCAGCATTCATCTGCAAGCCTGATAGCTGCTGAGTAACTACAGGGATTTAGAAATTCTAGTAGAGCAGTTTACGTTCTCCATTTGACATAGTACAACATGTATTTGTCTCCGAATTGCCCAGATTTCCTATTGCAGTCTTTCTTCATAAGCAAGGAGTAGTGACAGAAGATAAGAAGGTAAGTTCTCAGGCACTTAGTTCGAATGCAACATAACTTGCATTAACCCCACCTGCTTGCACAAATTATAATAAATGGCCATTAAACAAATACCAAAGCTAAGCAGCATTTCCAGTAATCGTGAACAATCACTTAATAGAGCATAATCCTTGATTTGCTTTTTCTTGGAGAGGATGGAAGGGGGAGAAGTGACCTGTCAAAAAAAGTAATCTCACCTTTTAATCAAAACAGATCCGTTTACATAGACAGTGGATTACACAAAAGCTTTCTGCAAAGTTCATTGCTCATCTAATTATCTGCCCATTATAACACACAACCAACCCATAATCTGTGCATAATGCTAGAGAATTTGAGGATGTGGGTATCTGAAAACAAAGGTCACCTACAAGTGCTCTATGAATTTGCATTTGAATTCTGTGTTTTGACTCATTGTTTATTTCTTGGCTATATTCAAGCACAAAAAAACACAGGAAACCTATTATAAACAAAAAGAGGTAGTTTTTAAAAATCAAACTGAAATGTCGAGGCATAATAATTAAGGGGAAACACTACTCCCCAACCCAGAGAAATGGGAGCCAGGCATGTATGAAGCCGGGCCCATGCATGGTGCTCCTGGATGCAAGGCAGGCATCCGAGCCTCGCAGCTGCTGGTGCAGGCAAGACAGTGAGCCCAGAAGCCAAACCCAGACTGTATCTACCCAGGGGACACGTTTAAAAAGGAATCACGGTTATGGGTTCCTGCCTGCCGCCTTCTTCCACACACGGTGTTTCAGGATAGGACAAGGACATCTGGCTCTCACTGGCAGAGTCTCACCTTGGCCTGATAGCGGGGAATGAAAGAAAGGATAAATGGCAACCAATGGGACTCGCTACTGCTGCTGAGAGGGTCCTCGTCCTTCCCTGGCCACCCACTCCCACCCCAGCCCTTGCACAGCCCTAACATTCACATGGCTGCAGTATGACCAGGGCCTTTTTCACCAGAGCAGGGGTTTATGCTGGACTGAAGTGACCCCCGAATCACTGCTCCCTTTAGGCTGAGGGCAGGAGGGAAGGGAAACAACAGGGAAGAGGAGCTGGTAAGAAGTCGCAACCCCAGATCAGCCTTAGGGTAAAAAAGACCTATCTATGGATGATGGAAGAAGAGATGAAACTGGAGTGGCAAACTGGATCTTAGGAGCAAAGATCCTGAAGTGACACCAACAGAAAGCACTTAAAACGGCTGCTCTACCGCTGCCTTCGGTGCTCATCCTCAGCAAAATGGGGGGCACCCCCTGGAAGGCATGGGCCACCCTGTCTTATCCCCAGCAGGGTTGGGAAATGCCCCCCCAGGGAGACATGCGTTAGGCCTAAGAAAGACTGCAAGCATGGCACGGAGGGGCTCGCTACGGCAGCGGGGCAAGAAGCCACATGGGCTCTGTTGGGATGGAGGAGTGAAGTGCACGAGGAGACTGAGATGGAGAGAGCCTCTTTTTTATCGTACCCAGAGAGATGTTTTGGAACTCTCTGCTGACCAAAGAGAAGACAAAGGATGCAGAGTAAGTTGTTTTTTCAACAAGAAACATCAGGAGCAAAGTGAACGAGGGGAATATACACTGGTACCAGTCAAGCAAGTGCAAGCCAAAACCAGAATGTCTTAAAACTCTCCAAAAGTCCCGACTTTTACATTCAACATGTCATACATCATGCCTGATTTTCCAATTTTCCCCTAATTTTCCCTAACTTTTTTTCTTCTGCTTCCAGTATTTCCAAAGAAACCCACTATTTTTCTTATAGTATACTCATCCTTCAATGAATTGTATCCAAACTCTATGTCCTTTTTTCCTCTTCTCTGTGCCCCAGGCCCCTTCCCAGCTGTTAGTCTGTTCTTGTGTGGCTGGACCGCCATTACGTTTTCCTGTGCATGAGAGATGCTCCAAGGGATAGGTGGTCCTCACCGTGCTAAGTGACGTTGCCTTACTAGCACAGGCAAACAGATGGGGTCGACACCAAGAAAAACAAATGCAAAGTTTGAACAATGTTTCTTCATGAAGGGCGAAGACCACTTCAGACACCAGGAGCATGGATGCACACAGGCTTTCTTTCCAAAGCCGGCCACCACCCCTGAATGAACACATTCAAAACTCCGGTAGGGATGCTGCCAGGAACATGCTGATGCGCGTACGTGCCTGGGTGAGTCTCTTCCTTCTCACCTGCACAAACCAGACCTGACGTCTTCTTTGTCAAGAAGGAGTTTCACGGGCCCCTGATGAAACTTCACGTGTATCGCAAAGCGACAGCTCCCGACTAGTCGAGCTGCTCTGGGGTTACCCCCAACCTGCGCGGTTGGTTTCGCAGCTGGTCAAAGAGCGAGCTGCTCTACACAAACCCCGGCTGTTCGGGGATGGGTGAGAGTGAGCCCAACTCTGCCGCAGCTGAACTGGAAGAGCAACAGGGGAGCCAGGAAGGTGTGTGGGAAACACGACAATTGTGACAAGAGGCAAGCTGGGTCCCACAACACAAGGGGTGGCTGCAAGGGTAGTCTCACACCGGTGGCCGCTCTGGCCGCTCCAGCAGAGGTTAGGCTTGGCCTACACGACTGTTTTTTCCCTGCTTACATGCCTATCTGCAGCAACAGAAAACCTTCCTGACCATACGAGTCCAGCAGGCTTGTATCTTACACAAGGAGGAGGATTTTGACGGAGCATCCAGGTCTGGGCAAATATCCCTCCAACGAGGGCAAGCTCCTCTCCGATGGGTAATTCCTGTTTCCAGAACTTTGCAGATTTATGGTGCAGAGCAGCCACTTGCATCCAGGTGGTGAGGAAGGTAAGGTGCATGGGAAAGGCCTGCCTTTTCTTTCACCCTTTTCCCATCTTTCACTTACTAAGGTTGTAAAATGCTTTCCGGTCCGTTTGTTATCCCACAGATATTTACACTCGGCAAGTCAAGAGGACAAGAGCGGGGAACTCCGCTTGCCAAGGCTGCCACCCACTGCCACTTCTTCAGTAACCGTGGGAGCAGAATACACTACCTTGTCACGGACAACCAGTGCCACTCCTCTGAAGCGAGGACAAGAAGGTGATACTATTTAATGATGTCAGTTCTGACACCAGAGTCAAAGAACATGGGCAAGATAAGGGCAAGAGAGGAGATGAACCCGAAGGTAAGGATGTACGAAGGAAGGCAACATGAAGCAACCACTGGTAGCTCAGCTGCTGCCTCGTCAGCTCCTGGGAAAAAATGAACTTCTCAGGAGACATATTCATAAGCAAAACCTCAAGGACTCCATCTGAGAATCCAAAAACTTTTCTGCTTGCATGAAAGAAACCACTATATGTTTGTAGCCAAAATAATTTTTCCTTCAAACTGTGGAAAGAAAAGACTGTTTTGCTGAAGTCTATTTACAATTCAAGTCGCAGTTTTCAGTCAGCCCAGTCATAAGAGTTTGCTTAATCTTTTATAGGTGGCAAGAAAGAATGAGAAAGAGGAGTAAACTCCTTTCCTGTATACACAAACAAAATTATCAAGGGAGACTCCAAATGTGGAAAGTTTCAGATAAAAAAGCAGATACAGATCAAAGTGGGGAGGTTGCTGGTTTGATTCTGTTTTCCCGTGGTTTTCTTTTTTCCTGGAACTAAGTTGGAATAGAGGGTAGAGCCTGAGATGCTAAGGAGTTACTGGATAAAACTGGGTGTTGTGAGGGAAACAGTTTTGTGACTTTAAAGCAACTGTTTATCGCCAAACATTCCTGACATCCCAAGAGAAACGTTAGAAAACCCATCACACAAATAATGCTCAAAACTGGAGCAGAGCAAGCACTGGAAATGGATGTTGTACAGGCAGTTGGCATTATTAGTCAGATGAACCGACGATTTACTATTTTCCCTACGTTAACTGAAATAACCCCAGCTACTCTTACAGTATAGACGCAGCCACCACTAGGTGGTAGCAGCCTAGTAAATTTGAGGGGTTTTGGACCTACGCACAGTGCTGCTTCCTACTTCCACCCATTAACTGGAGAACATCTTTCCAACCTGCAGAGTCAACTTGAAAAATTTTGAAAGTTATCTTTGTCCATTTTTATTGTAAATACTCTAAACAGTAAAATTGAGCCACCTTCATTACACCACATGCACACACACAAGTTAAATATTTAATTAGCCACAGGTGAGGGAGCTTCCATACCTGCATGCCTTTTGAAATGAAAACATTTGAGATAGAAAAGGCTTATTTACAGTAAACGGAACTGAATGTATCTGGGCGAAAAGGAGAAAACCAACTCTGGGAAGGGAAAAAAGGCTATTTCTGACTGTATCCACTGAGTGGAAATGTCCACTGAAAGGGGAACGGGGAGAAACCCAAACTTTCAGCTTACACTGAATTCTACTGTTTAGCAGAAAGGCAGTTTGATGTAGAGCCGGCAATGCGATCAGCAAGTTACACACTATCCTCTCAGCATCTTCCAAACAACAGCTCTGGCACTCAGGCCGGCCTTATGGCTCTTCCGTTTGCCAGGCACCCCAGCAGCAAGCAACCCCTGCTTTACCCCGAGCTGCGGCTCTGGAGCGGCTGTTAAACTTTGCCTGACACTGAAAAAGCAGTTTCAAGCCCTTTGTCCTCTAGGAAATACCCACAAATGTAGTTCAGAGGTACAGAGAGCTAGAAAGTTTGGAAAAACAAAAAGTCCCCCGCTATACCCAGGGCTCACATGATTTCTGGAGGGATCACAGAGTGGCAGATATGTAGAGCAAAGATGAATTCTGCTAAACACCAATCAGAAAATTCACTGCTGAGTATACTTACTTTGTAAATATTTGTCTAGTTAGCAGAGAGCAATTGTTTTCAACCCTTTCACATTAGGGCCAAGCCTCTTTAAGAAAGGTATCTTTCCTTAGTAAAGTCTCTTTCTCTATTGCGTGAGAGATAATCCCTTACCCCACTCCCATCCCACATCTCTCCTCCATCAACTGCATTTTGTTGCAAGAAGGGAGCATTCAGAAAGCCCTAGGGAGACGAAGGCAGGGCTGCTTTAACATGATGAAAGTGGGCGATTCATTAAGTTGCTTCACAATTTCATTGTACTCCTCTGTCGGTACCGGTCTCCCATGGCCTGATTGCTGCGAGCCAGGCGAGATGTCCTTGGTTTGCTTCAGGTGCTTTAGTCAGACCATTCCCTTCCTCTCCATGCAGCAAAGACACGCACAAGCCCCATCACTCACACTGCTTCCTCATCTCTGAATCCTATTCAAAACCACCATCCTGTTTTTTGTTTTGGTTTAAAACAAGACCAAAAGAAACCCTCCATAAACTTGTTCCCAGTGACACTCTATTGAATTGCACTTCCTGCCTTACACCTCATCTTAAAGCTTTCCTTCGTTTATGGCTGACCAAACACCATCCAAGCATCTCCCTTCATTCCCTTTCCTTTCAGTGTACAGTGAAACCTGGATGATTCTCTGCTTCAAAGTACGGCCCTCACACGGGCTCTGCATGGGTGCCTCACACGTGCTACCCACCCACCTTTTAAAACCAGCATAAAAAGAGAAACGACCCCATTTTAAACTGAGCCACAGTTTCAAATTGTTAATTTACTTCCACTGATTTTGAAATCCATTTTTCTTGGACAATGGAGGGAGACCGCAAGTCCAAAGCTGTTGAATGATTTTGGACCACGATTAAACACCACTCGGAGAAGCCAGTTATAAACACTAAGCTGTGCTATAAAGTGCATGTGGTAACTATAACAGTATAGGATCTGGGCTCCCTCTTTGCTGTCTCAAGCTGCAGTTTGAAGACACAAAACATTTGACAGCAAAGCCAATTTCAACAGCATCTATCCCCAGCGCCTCCCAGGAGACGCTGCCAGTTCCACACCTCAGCTGCATCAATGTGCTCTTTTAGAGCCATACTGCCAGCCAGATCCGGGAACTGATCTCACGACTGCCGGTCCCTCCCCTTGCCCTTTCCATTTTTTTGGGCAGCTGGGTCAGCTACAGCTGCGGGGATGAACAGTTGGGAACAGGTCGAGCCAGTACAGCCAAGAAGTGCTTTGTGTTATCCAACCGTGGCCCAAGGCTCTGTCTGCCAGGGGCAGGTCGAACCACTCTGACCAGCCCAGCGCCAGCTGCCTGAGTGCTAAGAACAACATCTACCTTCCACCAAAGTCCTACCCATCCCACATGCTGCGCCAGCACTCATCCGAGCAGCTTCAGAAATGCTTGCCTCCTCAGCCTGTTGACTGGCTGAGCTGCATTAGAACCCCTCTGACAACAAAGAAAGTTTTCAACAAACCCAAGTAGGACATTTCAGTTTCGCTCTGCCGCGAAGATCCTCGGAGGTGAGCACTTTCAGAGCCCTTTCTGCAGACTTTTGTTCTGTGAGGGGATCATGTTATAACATGAGTGTTCCTCTCTCAGGCCGTAGCCATCTGTTGTCTGCATAGGCAGGATGAGCCCACGTGACACCCCAGATACCGTGCTACAGCCCTGTGAAGTTACGGGCTGTTAACATGGTAACAAGACAACTTAGTCTCTTCATGATAGGCAAGATCAAATCACGTCGTAACATGTCTCCAGCATGGCAGATTTTAATGCCAAACTAGAACTGAGACCTGTATTACTACATTTGAATCACTGCAAGGCAACGTGCCGCATTTAAAGAAGAAGAAAGGATGAGAGCCTGGGAAGACAGCAGATTTTCCCAAACAAACCGGAGTTTGAAATGCGAGAGGAAAACTCTGTGCACGCTTTTGCACAACTTGATCAGCAGCTACCCTGAGGTTGAGAGTAACAACTGATTCGTAATTTTAACTACCCTGACGCACAGAGCCAGCTTCTTGCTGCTTTTAGGTTTGTTACTTCAACAACTCTCCTGTGAAACCGACTCAAGGTGACACAAAGTGACCCTGTCCCTCCTGGAGGTGTGAATGTCTTACAGCAACGGCTCCGGTGTGCAAACACTTTCCAGGCAAGGCACATGTACCACCATCTGCTGAGCTTCTTTCTTGCACCTATCCCATTTGGTCAGCGCACAAAAACCTTGAGTGACTGTGCTCACCCTTGGTTTCTCATCAGCTTGTCCTTTCTGCCTGCGTGCCACTTGCCCACCTACAACACAGCCTTGCATGATCTGACAACCTCCTTCACTGCTGAACTCTCGAAACAGAGGGGGCGATACGATGGCAGGTGAGCTTCAATGCAGACGAATGTAAGGCAAAGTGCCTCTGGAAAAAGAATGTAAAACATACATATGTTGTACTGGCAGTACATTGAGGGAGGAGGTCTTGCAGCCATCGCTGACAGCTCTCCAGGATCACCGGCTTGGTCTGCAGCATGCAGCCAAACTGAAGCCAAGGAACACTGGGCACCATGAACAAAGGTATTGAGAGCAAGACCAAGGGTGTCCCTTTGCTGCCGCGTAAAACCCTGGTGTGCCCTTGTTTCAGGGGGTGTGTGCACTTCTGGTCTCCACGCTGCAGGAAGGAGACAGTTGTGTCGCAGATGGCACACAGCAAATGCCGTCCGAGCGATGGGGCAGCTGCCCTGCATGGAGACACCAGAAAGGCTCAGGCTTCCCATTTTGAAGGAGAAGGGGGCGTTATGATTGATGTTTACAAATTGTGAAGGCAGCTGAGAGGGCACACACAGAACTGCAATTCTCTGAAACTAGCAGTGGATCAGCTGAAAGCAGATTAAAAAACAGTTCCTTACACAGCAGGCAGTGAACTTCTGGAGCTTGATGCCAGATGAGGCCGGAGGTAGACACCATCAGCGGGTTCAGAAAGCAACAGGAGAGACTTGCAGACAGCAGGTCCATAAAGGATGCTGATAGAGCATTAAAGGGAACAGACTGCAGGAAGTGGCTGGGCCCACATGCTCACCCTAAACAGCACATCCTACCACGACCATCAGAGACACGAGCACTTGCTGCATGTACCACTGCTCTAATGTGGCAGGGAACTCCTCATGTCCTTACGCTTTGCTCGTCTGCAGCGCTCAGCCCGACCAAACACAACCTGGGCTTTTTATTCTGAACAGCAGGAAAAACTGCATGTGACACTGTGAGATCCAGCATCCTCTTCCTTAGACTCGGGGATAAGCACATTCCTCCTCAGATGGCAGCTGGCAGCTCCAGGTTTGTACAAATTCTGTTAGATTTGGTAAAAAAGATAACAACACATTTTTGACAGGGGAAGAGCTTCTGGCCTGACACAAGAAAAAAGTATGTCTATCTGTCCTTCTAATGTGCAATAAGAAATTTCTTTGGTTTTTTTTCCTTTTCCCCATTAACTGCTTGGTGACCATCTACCACATCCTGACTGCAAGCTCCTCAACAGTAGGCTCTCTCCTGAGACGTCTATCACCCGTGTGAATTTGACACAACTTTCATCAAAGCCACGGGGCATCCTTCCATTGCCTTCAGTGGAATCAAGCCCCATACATTGAATAAACAATCAATTACTTCCCCACTGGAGAAAGTTTTTCATGTCTGTAGTTCATTTAAATGACTAGAACAAGGGAAGGGCCTGAGCATAGTAGAGTTGAAAGAAAAGCCAGGATCATTCAGTAAAATACGGAAAACAGTCCTGCAAGACATCTTCATGATGAAGAAAGAGATTGTGAGGATAGTCACTTGTAAAAGGAGATCAGCCCATGTCACATCTTCCACCTCACACCCAAAACCTCGGAACACACCCCCCCTTACCCCTTCCCCAGCCAGCAGCCTCTTTGATACAACATTGTGGGTAAGTTTCTCACTTTAATCTTCTGCAAGTTCGTTCTGTTCTAATTAACATCTCAACCTGTACGAGGGATTCCCCACATCTTGCAGACATCTCACGCGCTGTCTCTTAATTTTCTCCCAGTGTCAACATAACTCTTTAGAAGCATCGAGGCACTCACTCTCTCTTTTTAGATGCCTGCTAAGTCAACCATAAATTTATGGTTATGAATACCACCACTTTCTGCACTTTTATTTGGCTTCGTTCACAATGCAAATACAAAACAGAACTTCAAAGTTGAGCAGAAATCCTTTTGCTTCATGATAGCCCAATTCCTTTCCACATTTCTTTTCAAGCATGCAATGACAGGATTAGCTGGGGATTAATTACTTGAAACTCAACCTGCATCTCAGGTCACAATTTTCTCATATTTTTAGCCTTTAAAACTTCCTTATCAACCAAAGATTTTTCATAAAGACCAATACTTACAACAGATAAGATATTCTTCTTTCCATACAAACGTCCTAGTTGGAGGTCTTCAAATCCAAACAAAAATTGTGCTTACTGTGCAAACTCCAGTACTCCCAACCTCAAGTTACAGTCCTATTCCCAAATGGAAACCAGACTGCTTTCCAAAAATGTCACCTTTAAAGGCACAAAAAAGACCATTCAAAAAAGCAGGATTCTCTGCGTGCTGTATTGACCCTTGAAGGCAACTGCTCTTTTGATAAAATATACTTACTCAGTGGAGGGTAACCAGTCAGTTTAAGTGTAATGTGATTCTATTTTTTTATTAACTTTTTCTGTAAGAATGGTCATGGCCTGGATTACAATACATCTGTGCCTACATATTGACTCAGAACTGACTGTAAAATTTGGTTACCAGCACAACCAGGACTAGTCTAGGCTGGACATTTCATGGAAGCCCATCATTTGAAGAATGCTTATCTTCCAATCAACAGGAAACATTCAGGTTCATGGGCTAGGTCTAACTGTATTCTATTTATCTATGACTTTATTTTCTTTATAGATCTTTTCTTGTCCAGTTCATCCCTGCGTTAACAGCAAAGCAAAACAAAAACAAAAAATTCGTCCTCTGCCATTACATCTGACCTTCTACAGAAAATAATGTTGGGCCAAGTAAGATCTGGCAGTATCACTCTGAAAATATCCTCAGGTGATTCTCTGCAAAAAGATTTAGGTTATCTATAACAAACTAATGGCCAAAAAAGATCATTATTTTAATTTTGTACTCAACTTAGTCTGATGCACATGCCATAAAAGGAACAAAATTAACTGCACCACCAGCAGGGCACATCTTACTTGCCGCTCTGAGAATGAAAAAAGTCAAGAGCAGGAGAGAAGAGCAAAAAAAAAAGGCAAACTGTGTTGAACATAGAAGAGTAAATTAAACAATAAAGACATCAAGACAAAGAAAGTTTTAAAAGCAAGTGTTCAAGCATGTTCAAACAAAACATAGGTACTGTGCTAAACACTGTACAAAACCAAGCTATGCCAAATTCCCAGTGCCCCACTGGTGAGCTTTACATTAAAATAAAAACTGGCGAGGAAGTTGTATGCTTCTTCAGGGAAATGCTTTTGAACTAAAAAACACACTGTGGTGTTGAAGCAAGAATAAGCAGGGTGAAAGTTTTCACGAGAGACACTTTTGATTGTGTGAGGTATGCAGGTTACTGGTACCATGTGCATTTTTCCACTTTGACAAAAGGTAAATATGATTTAACACCGCATGGATGGAGTCTTCCATGTTGAAATTCTATTGAACACGAAAGACACACTTGCAAAAATCTTTTCGTGTATGTATGAACACAGTAGTTTAAAACTAGTAATATATAGATACTACTTAAATGCTCAAAATTATTTACTTTTTCCTCAACCATGGTCACTTGGTAAGCTTAGACCACTTACACAAATTACTCCAATAACAACTTCCCTACATATGGGTGGAGAAGATCTAGTTGCCACTTTCTAGCTCAAATGACTGCCTTGGTTTTTTGATAGCAGCGTACTACAGAAATCCAGGAGCACGGACCAGCTTGCCTGCAGTGATTCCCTATGGAGCAGACACCCAACACATGCAGTTTGGAAGCAGATGACCAGGATGCTCATCTATCCCTTTCACATCAGCCTTTTGGTCCCTTCTCTCTCCAGGTCAGGGAGCAGCCATCAAGCCCAGAAAATAGCTCCCCCTTTTCGCTTTACAGTAAGATTAATGAATAGATTTTTTTTCTTAACTCCTTTTAAAAAGCAGAGCTTTCTAACAAGTCACTGCCTGTGCAATAGGTGGGGACAGAAATGGTGCATTGCACTACGGCACTGTAGATGTCTCCATCAGAAATCCAACTCGCCCACCCAGAACACAAACCCAACAAACTGCTTTATCTAACATGCAGCCGCCAAGCTCCTCCCATGCCACCAGCACCTGACACCACAAAAAAACACAGGGCTCCCTCCACCTGAATGCATCTTACTTAGTGCTTACTTTGGCACCACCTCCCTGGCCTAAAATCTCCTCTACCTTCCTAGCTTACCTTTCCCTCTCTCCTCCAGTAAGCTTCATCTACACTCCTGCTACAGGGGAGCTGCTGCGAACCCTCAGTTTAGAAACCAAGCGTTAGTGTCACCTGAAAGGACGTGCCCCAAGGCCAGTCAAAGCTTGCCATGGGGTAGTTCTCCAGCAACAAGTCTCCCTCAACGTTGCTCTGATGATGATTAGAAGAGAGCTCAGGATTATCATTGCCAGAGTGCACCAACCTGAATCTGATAATTGCCACTGCTGTACAATCACCAAAAATATTGTATCTGCTCTGGGAATCCAGACCTGCTACAACAAGTTGCTTGCCTTCCCTGTAGATGATGCAGAGGCTCTCTGAAAGGATGGTGCCTCCTTCCAAGCCTGGTGGTGGTAGGGGAGACAAGTTTTGCCAGTACAACTCATGGCCGAGTGCATTTTCCTTTCTTCATTAAGGGTTTACACCAGTGCTGCTACCTTGGAAGTCTGCCATCAATAAGCAGGTCAAACCCCTTAGTCTGGGAAAAGCCTCTCTATTGTTTTCTGTCTCATGAACAGTTCTTCAGTAACTATATATTTTTTTTGGAGAGCAGGGTGTTAGAAAACAATTGATACGAATAAAGAGCTCTCCTTCACCACTGAAAGTAAACTGTATGCTTAATAAGATGAAATAATTTGGTCTCTGTAGGCCAGAAAACAATAGCCTCACTGTTGCACTGATACCTTGCAAGTTATGTCCTCACATCACCCAAAGCAAACTCTAATAGGGACTGCTCCACAGCTCAGATTCCCTTTAAACCTCTTAGCTAACCTCTTCTACCTCTTCAGGTTTCCCTCTTTAGCACAGACATGAATCGGTTGCTTCATGAAGCCTCAATTCCATCAAAAAATGTGAAGCTATCTTAGCTCTTATGAGGCTGCACTCAGTTCCCTGAAGTTTCTTACAAATATCCTTAACTTTCATTCTTTAACACCAGGAGTTGAGACTGTATAATGAAGAAAAAAATATCAACAACTGTGACTGACTTAAAAGGGAGCAACAGCAAGCAGAGCTTTGTCCTCTCTCTCCGAGCAGGATGAGAATCTACTAATTACTTTATTATTGTGTGGGTCGAAAAAAGAGTTACTTCAAATCAGCACAGCATTCAATGCAGTATTTCCTTTATAGCAAAGAATGAAAAATAACCCCAAACCTAGAATAAATCTCACTCCTCAATTCCCCCTTTTGTTTACACCAGGTTTGAGGTTACTTACACAGTGGCACAATATTAAAGACTCCATACACATCCCCACGCCCTTGGGCATAAGCCCACCTTTAGTTGTCTAGCTCTGAGAAGAAACATTTCCTAGAGGCAAGCTAATACGTAATGCTCAGGATGATATTTCTTGCATTCTCTTTCTTTGATCTGTCAAATAAAATCCACCGCAAGGGAAAAAATGCTAAACGCTATATTATTTTATTTCCCTGTCACAATTCTATACTTACTTGCTCTCATCTTTATGGATCCTTTTATCATTACTGATGCAGACAAACGGCACTGGAAGCAGCCAAACAAACCATGTAAGGTACAATGAAATATTCAACACACATGTTCACCTTCAAGAGAAGGCAATAATAACAGAACACCTGAAACCAGAGTCTTTTCCCAGGTACGCTGTTACGCCACTGGAGTCAAATGGGTTTTAGCAGTTTCATTTGCCCCTTTGATACTCAAAGGCACAAAGATTATTCCATTACTGAAAAATTTACCACCACCACTATATAACAGCAACAGCTAGGGATTTGCAAAATAACAAAGAACACCATTCAGACATCAGAGAGAGGACAAGAAAGGAAGATTCCTCCATGGAGAGGCCCCTTCATGAGGAACATCCTCAGGGGCTACAATCCACTGTGAGCACAAGGCGCTCTTACCTGTGTGAGTGAGCATGTGCCGCTGCAGGGAGTTTGCCCATGGAAAGACTCGAGGACAGTAAGGACAGGGGATATTTTGCAGGCAGTCTGAGTAAGCGTTCCTCTTCCCTCTCAGCAGCTTATCTTCAGCAGTTTCCTTCTCATCCTCACTTGTTCCATTTCTGCCGCTTTCTTCCTTGAAATTGTCAGTGGACTGCAGAAATGGGCTAAATTTATTAGTGTCTGTGGTAGCCAGCATCTTCTCTATGCTGGCAAACTCCCCACTTGATTCCAGATCCACACCACTGCTAAGTTTAGGCTTATTTTTCGTTCCTTTCTTTCTACCTCTTTTCTTAGTCAACCCAGCATCGGCAACGGGAGACTGCTCTGGATCACACGCCTGAGTCAGGTCACTGGGCAGGCTGGGGTCTCTCTGAACGGCGGTCACGATTGTCACTTTTGCTTTGGCGTTCCCTGATTTGTCACACCCAGTGGAGCTGCCCAGTGCCTTGGGACTGGTGTCTGCAGCCTCCGTTTTCAGCAAAGCAGGAGCCGAAGACACAGATGAAATGATCTGTGCGATGGAAGCCAACGGTGGCAGCTCTTTAGTTACCGGAGGCTTTGGCAAGAGAGGTGGCGGTGGTGGTTTAGGCCTCAAGGGTCTCAGCAAGGCAGAATTGCCAAGGAGAGCCGGGGAAATGATTGGGACAGTCAAATGCAATGAACCTTTCAGTGGCTGGGGATGTCTGACAGCCCTGTTTTTCTCTGAGTTCCCATTGGCACCAAAAACCAGAGGACACTGCAGACAGTTATAGGCTTTATCACTATTCCCAGAAGCACCCAACTCTTGATTCCTGGCTTCACATGGGACATCATCTTTATCCTTCTTCAGGGCTTTGGGGATGGACAGGTCGATGGGCTCCATGGAACAGTCGTAGAGGGACAGGGGAGAAGAGCCAAATAGGTTCTCCTGCTTCACTTGCACAGCACTCAGGCTTTTGCTCTTCTGAGAGAAATCCAACGGCTCATCAAAATCCATCGGGAAGTTGCCCGTAGGTTCAAGTTTGATGGGAACGTGAGATGACGTCCCAAACAAGAAGCCATTTTGTGGCTCCAGGAAAGGCGTCATGGACTTGCGGTCCATGTAAGTGCTGTCTTCCAATAAAGTAGGGTCTGTCTGGCTTTCCTGGGCACTGCAGTCCACCGCTAAGATGTAATTCTCAATCTCCCTTTCTTGCACATGCAAGTGCTGCTTGAGGATATGGTGAATGCAATTTCTCTTGGCTGAAAAGGCTGTGCCACATTCCTTGCACTCAAACGGCTTCTTCTTCTGGCAGCCGCTGTGCGTCCTCATGTGAATGCGGAGGGCCCGGTAATGCTTCAGGTCCTCGCCACACAGTTTGCACACAGTGTCTGGGGAGCAGAAAGCATCCACCATCTCTGCAGCATTGCTGGTGACGTATTCAATGTTCTTCTCTATATCCTTCCTGGTCACTTTGAGGTGCTTCTTTCGCAGGTGCCTCTCGCAATTGGCTTTCACTGTGAACGGGTAGTGGCAGATTTTACAGATGTAAGGCCTCTCCCCGCTGTGTGTCCGCAGGTGCCGGATCAGCGCTGCCTTGTCAGCTGCAATATAGTCACAGATGTTGCACTGGTATGGGGAGATACCCAAGTGAGAACGGATGTGAGCTCTCAGGACACCAGAGAAGGCAAACACCTGGTCACAGAAACGGCAAGGGTACAAAACTTTCCTCATGGTTGGGGCTTTCTTGTTCGCTGCCCCTGCGATGATGGCTTTGAGGTCCCCTTCTGTCACCTCTTGCTTGATCTTGGCTTCCATGCTCAAAGGCAGGAGAGCTTCGATGATGCTGTCCTGCTCCAGTTGTGTCTTCATCTCGTGCTGAGTTAAAGGCTCTACTTTGGGTTGGAGGAGCAACTGCGAGGAAGGACTCGATTTAGCTCCTGGCTGGGGGAGGTGAGAGTTGGAGGAGGACTCCACCGAGTTCTTGATCAGCCTCAGAGGGGGAGGTGGGAGGCTTGGGCTGATGCAGCCAGGGGAGGCTTGCTGGGCACTGATAAGAGGAGGAGGTGTAGAGGTTGCAACGACTGTTCGGGGCGTTACCAAAGGCTTTGGCTTCAGTGGCGGCATATGCTTGAAAATGGACTGCACGGGGACAGAAGGTGCCTTAGAAAGTGGAGGAAGACTGATTTGAGGAGGAGCGGAAGAAGCCATCTTCAAGATCTGCTGAATGTCTGCCAGCTCAATGGCAGACTCATTGGAGATGGGTTTTACCACAATACTGCTGTCAGGCTGGATGATAAAACCCTTCTGGAAAGGCTGCAGCGAGAGAAGCTTTATATTCTCTTTTGTAGGAGGAAGGACTGAAAATGACCCTCCCATAGAGGCAGCTTCCAGAGGAGAGAGGCTGAGCAGACCGGTGCTGCCAGGTTCCTGAGGTAGGTTACTCTTCAGTGCTCTGAGCCGCATTTCTTGGACCTCATCTTGTGTATTGTCCTCCTGCTTGACAGGCTTGATGTCTTTGGTGTACTGTAGGCCCAAGGATGCCATGAAGGCTTTCTGGTCTGGGTTCTCACCGGGTGGGGTTGTGGACTGTGGCTTGTGCTTGTCTTTTCCCTGATCCACCACGTGAGTTTCTTTGTGCAGTTTGAGTGCTGAAAGCATGGGGAATGCCTTGTTACACGTCTCGCAAATAAATCGATGGAAGTCACTGATGCACCTTCGCAAATTTGTTTCACACCAGACCTGCAAGACATGCACAAATATTTAGAGTAGGTATTTCGAATTGGAGAGGCATCACATGCTGCTGCAAAACAAAAACAGTTCACTCTCTCTTCCACTGCCCAAGTCAAAGAGTTTAGAGCAGCCACCACCTACCTGGCATGGAGATATTCCTGCTCCACAGCCTTTAGTCACCTAAGTGGTGTATCTAAATTAGGGGCTGATTCTCAAAAAGTTCCCTTCTGTAAAGGCAAACTCCTTCAGAAGGCTATACAGACTCTCAAAGACTTTTCCATCCTGAACTTCCCTTCCAGAAATCTCTCTCACTTAACTGACAGGACAGGAGCCTCAGTAGACTATACAGCAAAACTTCAGTAAGCTGGGCAGTACGACTACCTCCTCTAACTTTATTACCACAAAAAAACCAGGAGGAGAGGAGAAAAAACAAAATGGCATCCAAGAAGGCATAAACCAATCCAAATAATCACCCCCAAAAGCAATAGTCAGTTACCCTCAAAAGTGCAAAATCTTCAGAACTCACATAAGGAACACAGTAGAAAGGTATTTGGGAGTGTTTTGTGAAGAAGTCACTGAAGATGTCACCATTTAGTAAGTAAGGTGACTTCCCACAGTTTTTCATGATAAAATCTTTCACACCACAACTGCATCCTTGTTACAGGTAAATTAAAATAAATACTGCCTTCCTTACCATGTGTCCTCCCTACTGATTTTAGATGTTGGCTGGTTTGGAGAAGGTGAGAACTAATGGGCAGGTTGGAAGGGACAAGGATCTAATACCACTCAAGTTTGCCTTTAAAATATTTTTATAGATCTTTACACCAATAGTTGTCCACTGAAATGGTGAAAAAACAAAACCAAACCCACAACCAAATATTCTTTAGATGAAAAATGAAAAAGGGAAGGCAGGAAGTGTCTAAAGCCTACACAGACAGCAGCAACGTGCTTTCCACAAAATATTCTACACCAAAGCTCTGACTCATCAAGGACGAGTCTTTCAATGAATTCAGAATGCACTTCATCAGTTGGTACCTTAAGTTATGAAGAACAGAGCATACCTGAGAAATGCGGGGGAACTTCCTACAGGAGAAGTCCGTGAATCCCAAGTCATGGAAGCCTGCTGGAATTGAAGGGTTGTTCTGAATGAAAGGCTTTCCCATGGGATCTCTGGGAAGCTGCTTGTGGATAACTGCATTATGGCGCAGTAAACCCCGATGAGTACGAAAGGTAATACAACAGATGTCACACCTGGAAGAGAAAAGAATAAAGTAGAAATGACTTACTGACTGCTGCAAGCTTAAGAACTACAGTCTTCTTGCATTAGGCCAGCTGCATTCCTCTCGCCCCATGATACTAAGAACCTGCCAAATGCAAAACGAAGCCACAGTGTGTCAAAACCCTGCCACCACAGAAAGGCCATTGCAATCACAGTCGTCAAAGAATAGAGACGTCAAAGACGTTCGAAGAACTGAGTGTCACATGTGAGCAGATGGCGAAGCGGCCACTGAGACCATAGCCTTCTGACAACCTTCTCATAGCCCTACATAAAACATTTCAATGGCTTTACACCATTTCTTTTTTACTAAAAAGTACTATTAAAATAAAAAAATGTTTAAAAAAATCAGTGACAAGGAGAGGCTAAATCAGACCTAGGTTGCAAGCAGCTGCAAGTATATTAATATAATCTTTTTTAACTACTGCTTAAAATGTACTCCTGCACACCACTCAAGTAACTGTGTATGAATTTTCTCCGCGCTGCCTTTCCATAAACTTTGACTGTTTTTTCTCAAAGCTGTTATGAGAAATATACTGTTTTAGAAGAAAAACTAGTGCTCCTTGAAGTGGAAGAAGCTCAGAGGAGGAAGACCTGAAACAGGTTCAACTCTTCTGACACTAATACATCTGCTTTGCAGCAAAGCATGCCCCAAAGAATGCAGAAGCAATGTATTTTCCTACCCACACCTTATTGCTATGATTTCTTGTTTTTCTTAAGTTCTCAAATCCCTAACTCAGCTAAACAAAAGTTTCTTACATAAAGTGAACTTGCATTAAACAAAGGTATTAGAAATACAGCTATGCTGCAGGCAGTAAGAACTATGCAGCAACATTTAGCCAACACGTCAACAAACAAGTCTTTTAAATATCTAGGATTTGAGCTCCGCAGCATGACAGGTCACATCCACTCTGCATTCAACAAGTGACACACAGTTTCACTCAGCGTGATTCCTTGTGGTTACAGCTCCAGCTCACAACCAAAGCATGAGTTTCACAGAAGCAAACACCAGTGAATGTGAAGCAGTCAGATTTTGTCAGTGAGGATATTATAAGCACAAGGAGTTTTTCACGTCTCCCCCTGCCTTAGTTCTCCTCACACTGTCTTCACTCTCCACACCAAGGAAAAGGACATGTGCCTACTCATTAAAAAAACATCCTGCAATTAGAAATGACTTCTGAGAAATTCCTGAAACCACTCCCTCCCTGTCCTGTCCCTAACAAGCTCCCATTGTTGTTCTTTTTATCACTACATAAACTTCCACAGACTTTTTTTATTCCCTGAAAATGAAGAGATAACCAAGTCACCCACAAAGCAATTGGACGCATGGTCTCTGAGTGGTGAAAGAAGCAAGTGTGAAGTATATGTAACACGGCCTTTGTTATCACGGTACCCAGAAGGCTGGGACATAAATATTATGTGCTGCAGGTTTAATCTGTTTTATCTTCCCTGTCAATTCACTTGCATCCTACCTTTATAATTATTGCCAGCATAGTCCCTGCATTCCATTAAATACCAAACCAACGTCATTTACAAAGCAAAAGTTTACTTAAAGAGATCTGCTAAATATGACAACAATCTCTGGTGAGGGGCGAGGAATGCCAACATGTAGCACTCCTCCAGCGTCAGGATCTACAGCTCTCTTCCAGCTCCCTTGGCAGCACCTATTCCGTGATGCAAAGCTTTCATCTTCGGCAAAACAAAAACACACAACCACCAAAACCGCTGGGGGAAGCAGGGCATTAAAGGGTTAGAGCAGTCACCTGAAGAACTTGCAGGCTACTGAAATAAATTCTCATTTAGAGGTGATGAAAATGCCTCGTGTGAAAGCAAGCAGTGCTTCTGGCACACTCCTCCTGGTACGTCAGCATATGGACAACAAGGGCTTGCAAGCAATGCTCCTGCACAACCGAGAGCATCGCCGGTGGTCTGTGGGGCCAGCTGTTCTCCAGAGGGGTGCAGACCCTCATCTTGGGGTGTCTTGAGGCAGCTCTGGGATCTCCAGTATGCCTGGCCTTCCCCGGACCAGCAACCCAATGAAGCAGCTGTATCCCCTCGTGAGTGATGGGGCAGGCACTCTACCATCAATGGGAAGACAGAGCTACAGGGAGAACTGGTGCCTGCCATGGCACTCCCAGGATTTGGGCTGAGCAGGAGCCAGTGCTCCCGGACAAGCAGCCAGGTCCCCCCCACCCCAGCAGGGAGCTGCGCCTTGTCCATCTGACACTCTGCACTCATTTTAAGCACTGTTTTTTTTAGGGCTCCCATCAAAAGCTGCACTTGAGAGTAAATCTTTCAGAGCAGAGACCCGTGTGAAAGTCCTTCGCAGTACACCTGCATCAACTACTACGCCTCAGGACAGTAAAAATTTGCAATTTAAAAATGGTGTTTTCCATGCAAAGGGAACCACCTTCCCTCCCCCAGAGCAAAACTAATAGATCTTGAAAAAGGAATATGCACTTTCTCTCTTGTATAATGTGTACAATAAAATGCCCCTTTCTATTTCTCTCTTTCCTCCTTAGTCTTCTATTTTCCTTGCTGTGAGTGAAGAAGCAGCAAGGAAAAAGAGAAGTCAGGAAAAGGATTAAGCTCTTTTTCCATTTGGTCAAAAAGAAGCTCCTGGCTGAAAAAAAACACCCAGACGAATCACGCCTGTCATCTCAAGATTCAGGCACTTCAGGGCATATAAACGCACCGTGCCCTGGCTCAGCACCCTCCCCTGATGTCACAGTTTAGAGGATCACACGGGAGCTGCAGCACAGGAGGGACCCGTGGTCACCCTCCCTTCCTCCACGATCCAGGCACACCTCTCTAGAGGCGGCCGCAGCTGGGAGAAGTGGAATAAAAACACCCCAATAAAAGCCCTCCCCAGGAGACATCTGGAGCAGTGTTCTCTGGGGCAGGCTCCCCAGGTGAACAGGCAGCCCATTGGGCTGCAGCACCCGCACTGGCACCTTGTGCCCGTGATACCCGCCAAGGACAAAGGAGGTCATTGTAAAGCCACTCCTGATGCCGAGGGGTGCCACCCTGCCGCCAGCTGGGGAGGTCTCGCAGGCTCTGCAGACCTCACTTGGGCTTGTCAGTCTTCACTTCGGATGCAAGCCATTTAAAATACACGTCCTGTTTGCCCAAGTGCTTGCACAATTTTTTTTCATGTGTGTGTGTATTTTTGTTGAGTTCCCTCCCCCTCACCTCAAGTAGGAAGGGAGTCCGAGTTTCTCCCAAATTACGTGACTTGAGCTTTGAATACAATTAGCAATGCAGATGTAGACACGGACGTGTACCACCTCCAAGAAAAACCTACAGGTCCTGAGCTTCAAAACCTAACTAGTTAAGACAAGCATCATGCTGCATTGACTAAGGCTTGTTTTAATTTAAAATGGAGTAGCAGCTATGCCTAACAATGCATTAACTGGAAACAATTTTTTTAAGGAAGCCTAACCATTCATTTCTCTGTTTTGTCATCAGTACTATTTTCCATCTTTAGGTAGTGTCAATGCCTTCAGTATTTTTAAATCTAAAACAACAGTCTAAGATGGACAAGAGAAAGGAATCCTAGGTGATACGAACATTTTTGTGGAAAGTTTGAAAAGTCCGGTATGTCAAATAAAGCATCTAAAACACATGGTAATACTTCGCTCATGATGAACTTTAAAAAGCAAAACAAAACAAAACACCAAAAAAACCCCCCTCTCCTTATAATTTCACAGGTCTGCCCACGTGTAGTGCCAAGTCAAACACGGATGGTATGGCTACAGAGCACAGAGATGGGAACAGGTTCTGAGGCTGTTAGAACCGGCAGAGCAATGGCTCAACACCTGAGTGGAGATAAAAGCACTCTACTTGCAAGGTAAGTTTCCAGATGTAGCAAATAAAAGCTGCTGCGTTATCATGTGACTGCTAGTCTTGGCCACAGCTTTCCATTTTTCTATAAATATGACTACAGAGTAGAGAGAAGAAAGCTGTTCAGTTCCAAGCATAGAGATTTGATTGTAAGTAAAGAGGAAAAAACCGCTTCTAGCAGCTAAGACTGCTTTAAAATGCATTTCATTCTCAATTGCCTTTACGTTTTGGAGTGGTTCATACCTGCACAATGCAAATGTAATAGGAGGGCTCTGGCTCTCTCTGGCAGGGTGTACAAAGCAAGACGGTGAGAAAAACAGAACTGCTAAAACGCAAAAGCAGAACCGAAATATAACTGTGGGAAGACAGCACAATGACCAGGCTGACCTTGGTGCTCAGGCCACATATCACACCAGGCGAGTCTGTTTAATTATTACTACATCAGTGTACCTTTTTAGTTGTTTGTTGTTGTTGTTTTTCAGTACAGACAAGGTCTCTTGTGTGCATTCGGTGTGTAAAATGGTATGTAAAAATACACCATTAAAAAGCTTTCTACTAAAATAAGTTAGTATTCTTGAAATCTGTAACGCTAATTAGGATGTAAAAGCATTTTAACAGGCTTTAAGAAATAATCAATGCTTTGTGCAGCTTGTTCAAGAGGCAAGCCAGGATTTGCTACACTTCTGACAAGCAGCACCTATGCTAGAGAAGTTTACATAAGTGATGCCTGTTGCCTTGCATTATGCTCTCCTCTGAGCCAACTCCAATTTGTCAGCAATGAAAATAGCTTTTTTCTTTAAGAAAAGGAAAGACATTTTAGGAAGGAAACGGAGAGCCAAATTTTAAGCCTCGATTTTTATTAAGGGTAATGCAGTCAAATCTTTCTAAACATTCTATTTCAGTAGTCAAGATGCAAATGCCAAATATTTATATCCATCATTCTGTTACCAAGAAATTAAACAAACACAATGCTCTGCATCATCTGAGACTGCTGGTGGGAAAGGGAAAGTGACGTTTTACATTCTTCTACTTATACTTCCGAAACTACACAAGAGTAGACCAAAACCTGAAATTTTTACCCATGCAGCTCACTAACACTGTGTTGCCCATGTTGTGGATGTCAACAAATACAAAAAGTGTTAATGTCTTGGCCTTATCTAAAATAAAAAGCTCGGTACCATTTTGTTCCTTTCCTGCCTGTGCTGTTTAGCAACTGCTGCAAACAGAAGCAAGGAAAACAAAACAAGAATGAAACATATCCTGAGACAGAGATCATTAATACAGTTATACTATTAAGTCATCTAACTCCTCCCACTGAAATCCCTAATACATACTGAATATAAATTTCTAGCCTTGTCATTATTCTCCTGTCTCACTTTATTTGCAGAATTAACGTGGCTCTCCTTATGAGCAAAGAAAATCCTATGCTGACCTAAAAATAATACAACTGGGCAGAAGAGGAAGACGGGCGATTCCCTGCTATTGACTCATGTCTGCACCAGGGACAGGAGCAGGCTCCCAGCCTCCACACCGGCGATGTGTGCTGCAGAGGAGGCCAAAAAGGAGGGAGGGGATGGAGAAAGCATGGTTTAAACATAAGGGCTCTCACCACCAATGAAGAAAAACTAGCAGGTTACAGACATATTCCCCTTCAGGAAAGGATTTCTTCTCTCTCTCACTTCTTTTGGGGCAAGGCACAGGGAGGAAGATGAGAGAGAGAGCAAATTGGTTTCTGCTCCTGTGTGCAACCCCACCCAGGTCCAGATACTCATCTCCTTTTGGATGAAAAACCCTTCCTGGCCTCCACACCCAGGGCCCTGGGAAATAACATCCAGCAGCTGCACTAATCTCTCCCACTTGCTGCAGATGAGTGATGGAAAAGCAGCAGCGCTGCGAACGCCTCTCCTGCTTCCCTCCTGGGGATCCCTGTGGTCCTCCCGCTGTCCTGTGATGACCGTTCCTGCCTCCTTCCCCCCCCAGCATCACAGCGTGTCTGACCCCGAAGGACCCGTTGCTCTCCCATCTCCATCTTGCCCAATGCTATGAGTCTGTGCCGAAACCACAACCGGCACAGTAGCACTGGGAGCCAACTCCCTGCCAGGAACAACGAGCTGGAAAGGCTCCCCTCCCCTTTCCCAGTGTGGAGGGGGACGGACACCTCCCCACTGGCTGTCCGACTTTGTTACCAACGTGTCCCCTGGCTCCCTTTAATCCTCTCCCTTAAAGAAGCCACCCTTGGGTGCAGCAAAGGCTCAAAACACCTTCTATTAATAGAGGGATGCACAATGCTATGTGCATTCCTACAGCCATGCTGTGGTCCAGGCGAGAAAAGTATCATGTAGGAGCCAGGGCAGATCCGATATAAGCCTGGGTGATGTCATGCTTCAGAAACTTGTCGGCACGCTGCAGAGCCAGTGTCCGTACCGGCCCATCGTGACTCCCAGAGTCAGAGTAACCCTGAAGTTAACAGCTACAAGGTTTAATAAAAAGGCACGAGCCATCATGTGCCATCTTTTACCTTTCTTTATGTGCAAGCAAAGAAAAATCAGGAGAAAAGCGCACTTCTTCCCAACGCTGTAATGAATGGCGTGTACCAGCAATACTTCAGCAGTGACGGATTTAAATACCTCTGCCCCAGTGGAACAGCAGCTTACTCTACCACTTACTTCAAGAGAATTAACATGCAACTAAGAATAAATAAAGGGAAAATGGGAGATGACCTGCAGACACTAGCACAAACAAAGTAGTTGATTTTCTCATAATGACCTTTTTACTTAACAAAGGTCAAAGTTTTAAAAACCAGAAGTGGCAAGAAATTGTCTGGACAGAACCAAGGAGAAAGAGCCGAAGATCAACATAAATAACAATGAAGGGCTTAATAATTAGGGCAAGCATACCTGGGGAAAAAAATACAACGCATGACCACCACAGTCCTCTCCAGCTATCAAAACTGGAAGCTACACAACATCTAGAATAAAAGTCATTATTTGTGCACAGAAACTCAAGTGGACCTTCTGGTATTCTTTCGGGATAAGAAAAGGAAAGTTCTTCCTGCCTTCTAACACATCTTTCAAATACGAAAGCCAAGTACTTGTGTAGTTTTAAAGTAAGTGGCAAGAGTTAAAAAAAATATTATGTGTTTACTGTGTTAAAAAAGCAACCCCACCTCTCACACCTAAGATAAGATAAAACACATCTACAGGTGCTTGTCCATCCTATAACCATCCACTGATGACAACAGGGCTCACAAATAGGTGCAGCTGAATCTGGACTGAACACCCTCGCCCTTACCTACATTTGCAGGTAAGCCCTGCTCAGCAGGCAGACCCCACGGCTAACACAATAAGCTGCAGTCAGCACTTTGAGAGAGCCTGTGTAGAAACAAACCCTGGTCATCAGGATCAGGCAAGCATGCTAATAACCTATTTTGGCTCAGCCCTTTTTCCCTCCTGTATTCCCTTTTACGAGAAGCTTTCCTCTACAGTCAGCTTTGCATTTTACCCACTTTCTATTCTTGCAACCAAGCTAAGACATTCAACACCATGTGACACACCACACAGTTCCACATGAGAGCGTCACTCCCTGTGTCCATTCATATCTGATATTTTTACCCAGCTGCTCTGGATTCCCAGTCTCCTCGCACAATGAGCTCCCTGATGTGAGCTGACCACTTCTAGGCCAATGTTGGACTCGTGCTGCTCTTCAGATGTTTCCCATCTCTCTTTTCTGAACAAACTTCAGAAAGCACTTACAATGCAGTTCTGGTCTGCTTTTGCAAGCCAGCAAACAGACAGATGCTCAGCCCACCGATTTTACTTCTCCATTTGCTTAGTAAAAAGATGCATTCACCAGTTTCCTTGCATACCCTCTCCTCTGCCACATCAAGAGTTGCATTGTACCACAGCACATTTTTAGTTGTAGCATTTACCAGAGCTGGATTTCACCATCACCAGCTGGCTCATGGAATTGCTCCTGCACTGAAAATGCTGCCAACAGAGATCATGATTCAGGTCCCAGTTCCTATCAGCAAGACGCCAAGCAAGCAGCTTGCAGAGCAGAGCAGGAGAGTCAGCCGAATCGGCAGTGCCACACAACTGACCCTTGTGCGCCTCCACCCTTGGCTTTAACAGTCTGGTAGCATTGGCTCTAGCAGCAGCTCCTACCTGAACTATCCTTGCTGGTACAATCTCAAACAATGACTAAGAAGGGAAGTATTGGGGCCAAAGCATAGTGTGCCAAAACCAAAGGTCAAGGAGGTCCATAAACATGTCTATGCTGGAGCATTCTCCATCTCTCCCTTGGTACTCAACAATCGTGTCGGATACAACCAACTCAGAATTATCCAGCTGCATTAAAAGAGCACAATGATTCATATTTCAAAGTGCTATGAAGGAACGAGGCTTATCTACGTGGACACCAACGGTTGTGACAGACGGAGAAGTAGTACGAAATTTCACAATGCTGCATGAAGACTACTTGTCATTCATGCTTCAAGTTGCTTCTAGCAACAGTAGTGTCAACTACTAGGAAGAAAACTTCCTCTCCCCACCACAAACTCATTTTGTCTCACAAGTAATATAAATTGCAAACAACATTTAGTTTTCAAACATGTTCACTCTTGTAAGTTTGCAATGTCACTAACACCCTCTTCCCAGAAAAGGCTGACCACGCGTAGAAAGCAACGAGCTTCACAAAAACTAAGTCAGCAAGATTATTCCCTACTATATAAGGAGAGAGAAGATAGAAAGTGAATTCCTAAAGTTGCTTAAGCAGGCATTGGCAAAAACAGGAATGAAATTTAAGGGGCTTTTTCTGTTTTTATTCTTTTACATCCTGTACAATGTACTTTTACTTATTCATGTTGCTGCTCCGTACACAACTTAGTTTTGTACTAGTCTTTTCTACTGGTGCTAATGATTGAAATAATCTCCATACAGTTTAAATTTACATTAATTTATTTTCTTGGCTAATTTATCTCCCCATAGCTGATACGCAGAACTACCCTGAAGAATAGTAACTGGGCAATAAACATGTAACATTCTAAGTAGCTGGAATTATTTTGACTCAAAACCCACTTCCTTTTGACTTGACTTAAACGGGCTTGCTCATGTGCATTGGCTAAAATGATTTAAGACTGGGACATAGCTCCAGGTGCCCTGCAGCGTCCCACCACCTGACACCATGCACTGAAGAATGGGGATGTGCTGGCAAAGGGGGAAACCTGGTGACCAGCCCAACTGAGTCGCAAGCTGCATGTGACATCTTGTGAAACAATGTGCCTACAGAGTCCAGGAAACTATTCCTAGGGCATTTAAGTTGTCCACTCCTTCTGAATGAAGCCAGGTAACACAAAAACCCAGGAGTGTTTTCAGAAACAAGACCTCACAGTGTGGCTACCCGGGCAAAACCGGAGGCAGACGAAAACAGGCACCAATGGTCAGGGTGTCCTGACACTGTCCATTCCAGGACCTGAGCTCTTCTGTTGCTATGCCTGTTACGGATTCAACTGTTCAAAACAACAGCTTTCCGTGGTGGTGTTCAACCTCTAGCCAATTTGACTTTACAAGTTCCAGCAAAACTTGGGTAGGCTGTTTTGAAGAACAAGGTAGACTGTGAATGGCTTTTGGTTTTCTTTGTTTGGAAGTCTACAGAAGCGTATTACCCTGGGGCAAGAGAACTGCTTTTGCTGTCCTTGTGAAAATATGCCTGGGATTTGGCAGGTTACAAAGCTTAATATATTATATCATTGTTTGGACACGCTCTGTAAAAGGTCAAAAAACTTAATCTACCCTGAATCCATTCATGACAGCAGGCATCTACTGGTTCTGGTCACCAGGTCAGCTCAGTGACTGAGGCAGGCAGTGTCTTTCACACTCTGCAATGTCTATTTATCTGTTGTCTCCAATAAAAAGTTAGTAAAAACAAATCCTACAACTGAAGACAACGCCACACTGAACCACGTGTTCCACTGAACCAAGAAAGTCCCCATAACACTCATTGAGATCCAGGCTTTTACCATGTTCAAACTGCACAACTATGCTTGCCGAGAACTGACGTTGAAACATGTCTCTATGAAAGGAGCTAACTGCAACGCTATCACCACTTCTCTCCTCAGGAAGGTACATGGGCATGAGAAGCAGCATGAATATCTACTTGCTGCTGTGAGGAAGGAAAAATTAAAAAACATTTAGCTGCTGTTACTAAGAGCACTATAAGAAGCCTCCTGGAGGAAAAGAGGAGGAAATTTGAAGGGTATGCTTAGTTACAGTGAAACCCAACAGAGGAATTTTATAGTGCATGTACTTTTTTAAAAGCCACACATTTTACTTTAAGCCTGTTTCATTGTACTTGCCAAAGGGAAGAGGAGAAACCTCACAGAGTGCCTCAGGAGGTTTCTCCCCAGGAAATCCTCACATCCCCTCTGCTTGCACTGCTGATGCTGCTCAGAGCTGTCTGTCAGGCGACCTTTACAAGCACATTACCATGTTTGACAGCAGCCCTTCGCCACAAAAGTTTCCAGAGAATTACCCTGCTCTGCAAGGTTTCTCATTTTCCCTATTGGTTGCACAGTGTTTCAGCGCTCTGCTAATTATATCAACACTCAGATACAAACTCACCAAAATAGATGGTGTCCTGAGGCCCCAGCTGCAGGGAAACAGGCTTTGTCCTTAAATAATCCAGGTAGGGTGGCGAAGGGGGTCAGAAAGCACCCCTGGGCCACCTCCCGCTGCTAATGGAGACTGCAGACAACCTTGCCAGGACCAGCTCATGTCACTAATTAGGGTGCAGGTCCCAGGGCTTCAAAGGAACAGAGACTGACCAGGGAGGGTAATGCCACGAAGGAGATGCAGTGCCACAGCCCATTGTCAGCGGGACAAAGGGCCCTATTATTGCTCCCAAGAGCAGGGCAGTTCTTACCATAATTAGGAGACAAAGATGCACGATTTAGGATTTTACATAATCAAGAGATACTCTCCCAAGCGGGAACCCCTCTCACACAATCAGTGGATTAAGTATTGTTTATTCTGCCCCAAGTCAACAATGAGGTGCTCCCCGCTTGGGGCTTTACATCAAAAAGCAGTACTGGGGAAGACAATGTGGGGTGTCTTTTCATCTGACTTAGAACAGCTAACCCTGTGATTTAAAGTTGTTCTTTTAACAGTATCTGGAAGGGTGATGGCCCACCCTGTAAATTAGCCGCTCACATACTGATCCGGGGCTGCCAGACAGCCTTACCTTTTCTGCTACTTAGCAGAGGGGGGCCGGGACAGACAGACGATCTGGTGGAGAGAGACTATATTTACACAACAGCACTACAATGCCAGGATTAAAGGACCACAAGGAAGCCAGGCAGAAGCTCCTGCAGGCTCGGCACTTTGCTGCTGCTGGGGGATGCATCCCCGAAGAGGGGTTGGTACCACCCTCAAGGCAACACAGGCTAGTGCATCGCTCCAGAGCCCATGTCCACAATCGTTTCTACACTAACTACTGGGGGAGCAGAAAGGAATCAGATCTTTGCCCTCTGGTTTACAAAGAAAGGCACAGCTAGGCAGGTTGAGCATCACTTATTTTTGGTCATGACAGAACAGTCTGGGCTGGGCTACCTAAAGAAGTAGCTGCAAACCAACTGTGCATCTGGCTCTGTGATGCACAACATCTGATACCTCACAGAATTCCTGATCAAGTGACTCTATTCTTACAATACTGGCAATAAAAGAGACTGAGTGTTCTGCTCCCTGCTTGCAGCACAGCTGCTATGCTTTTTTGTTTGTCTGAACATTGTTTAAGGACAGTTCTTCCTCCTTGTCTTCTGTAATAGGGGAACACCAGATTTGATGAACACCTTCCAACGTTTTGCAGTTAGCTCTCCTGCCATGCGCGCATCCATACCCACATGGGTCCTGCTCTGATACTCTAGCAAGATATCCTTCTCTTCATATCTTTCACTCAAAAAACCACCCCTAAACTTCACCAAGAGGAATCACTTCAGTCTCATGAACTCAGGAGTGAGAATGGCGTGCCACATTCAGCCCATCTTGTTAAATCCTACAAACAGTCTTGCAGAACCCTGGGACCCAGGGGATTAGAGCCCCCGCCTGCCAAGGATTTAAACCCATTTCCTTTGGGATGAAAGAGTCACCTTAACAGCAGCCCAGACTGCTCTGCTTACCAGAGGATTTTCTGCTAGGTTGGGCCAAGCAGACAGTGCCATTCAACTTGTCTAGACTAGGACAAAAGGTGTGTTTTAAACCAGATATGCAGGGCAAGTTGTGTTTGAGTATGTTAGCTGACCAGGGAGAACCAGAGCTTCCTTGTCCTGCCCTATCTCCACTGACATGTCTTAAATTGCTAAAGCAAATATTTGACAAAAACCCCCCTACCATTGTCTAGACAAGCCCATAAAGACCAGCATCCCAGCACTATCCTTAACTCATGCCAAGAGCTTGATAATCGTGGCTTTGATTTAGGGACACATTTTAGTCTCTGTCACTTAACAGAATTGAGTAGTAAAATCCATTTCAGAAGAATATTAACCATAAGCAAGTCTTCTAATCCTAGAGAAAGAGTTGCATGGAGAGGAACAGCATGTTTGCACAGCCAGTGTGTCTCTCTGCATTGCTGCAGTGGGCTGCAAAGCTGCCAAGCTAGAAGGGTATCTATTCTCTTATCTTTTATCCATCCTTCAAAGCAAGAGAATGCACCTCTCCACTCAGGTCCACAGCTTATAACTTTACAAAGAGGTCATATCTTCATAGAAGCTTCATATGAGGCTAATGCCAGGACATGCCTAATATGACAGCCGCTCCTCTAAAGCATCAAGTATATGGCAAAATTATCTCAGGCTCCATTTTGGGGGGCGTTGCAGAGCTCTTACCAGAGAAGAACTGTTTCGGTTTTGCTCTCTAATTACAATTCACCTCATTTACTGCAGAAACAGCAAACTCCATTTAATTAACTACTATTTGCTGGACCAAGTTTACGAACTCCTTTCCCCAATAATTACAGCACTTACAATGCCTTTAAAAACGGTTTTACACATATTTACCAAGGTTTTCTCATTTAAAAAAAGGAAATTTTAACTGAATTAATCCCACTTAATAGAATGGGATGGCTCTGTTCCATGCCATTCTATTAAGAAACTGTGTTCAGGAGAGAACGTTGACACTTCAAGATGCTGAATTCTGCACTCTTCCAAAAAGATCACTAGAGTACAATGTCCCAAAATAAGCTTAAAACACTGACAAGCTTCTGCAAATGGACAATCCCCTTTTCAAAAATAGCAGCTTCTCTACATGTTTAAATGAGACTGGGAATATCTTTTTTATATCTTCATGTATCTGGCTCTACATTTTTCTGTGGTAAAAAACAGGAAATAAAAAAAGTATCAGGAGTCCCAGGGGCAACCACTTGAACAAAAACACAACACCCAAGCACCTTCCCAAACAATTAATAAGTAATTTTTCCTTGTTAAGAGAAGCTGATTTAAGCCAAAATCCAAATAATTCCCTAACCCCAACAGGCAGAAAAGCATAACACATTTTATTGAGTTTCTGGTTCTAGGCTTTCATCTATCTTCACTCACTCCCACGACAGACAACAAAACCTTTATATCCAGCTGCCTTCTCCCCAAGCAGAATCATCTCATAGGTTAGTACCTGAATACTTTTATCAAGTTTTGCTTCATATTTTAAGGATCTTTAATTTAACTTGTTAAAATTTTGCAATGTTGGCATTTTACAGTTTTGTGTAACAACAGTGATGGGTTTGAAGGGGAGGAAGGGATGCTTTAATTTCTTCTAAAAACATTCCCAGATATTAACTGGCCAGATTTCCCATATTTGCAAAAAATAATAAAATTAAGCCCTACAGCACCCTGGTGACCTAAGATGAGGTAGAAACATTTAAAAAAACTGTTCAAAATCACAGAGTGGGGCAGTTAACAGAGCAGGGGGTTAAATGCCTCTCCCCAGCAGGCTCCCTCAGGCCATCTGGTGACCAGAAACACTCTCGGGATTATGTCTTACCTCAGAGAATTATCTGGATGTGTCTCCATGTGGGACTCCAGCCCATACTTGCAAAAAAAATCTTTGAAACACACTGGACAATGATAAACTTCCTCCTCAGCCTTCTTATCCCCTTCACAAGAGTGACCATCCTCGACAACCTTCAGAGAGAAGGAAAAAAAAACCTCACTAGACCAAATTTTAAGCAACAAACCAAGCATGCAATCCATTTGAAGTTCTTCTCTTAAAAATAAAGCAGTGGGCTTCATCCATAGCTTTGCTGCAGGCAACCAGAAATTACTCATTTCGGCAATAGAGGGTGAGCGACAGAGCTTCCATGCGTGTGTGAGAACGTGTACGACGGAAAAGGAGGCTTAGTAGGAGATAAAGTGTGCAACTAAGTCATGGATACATCAGTTCTAATGAGAAACTGCAATGTGAACAACTTATAAACCCGTATGTTTATATACCACTGAACTAGCATTCCTCCCCCTTCAAAAAAACAGGCGAGCTGTCAGCCTTGATTATTTATGCCATTGAGACACTGCCAACTCCTAATTCAAGTGGTCCAGGGAAAAGCAATGAACTTCTGCATGTTTTCTATAGCCCTCTTCTGATTACAGGGAGGAAAGCATGCACAGAAACAAGCGATATTGAGCTAAATGGAACTGCTACTAGCTTGCCATTTAGAGATAGTAAGTGGAAAGGGTCGAGTTAAGTTTGGCAGCCACCATACATTTTGTATAAATGACTGAAATGAACTAAATTATTTCATAAACAAATGGAATGGAAATGTCTAGCCTTCATATAAATATTTTCTGGTTGCTCTTGCAACTCCAATAATGCAGGATTATGCTACTGTGAAAGGGAAATGCACTACAGATATTTTTTCTCCAGATCAAGACAAAAACAAGACTTAAGCTGTTGCTAGTTTTGAAGTAAACATTGTCTTTTTAGATGTTCAAATCACTGCCCTGCAAGACTACTATGAAGTAAATAGGAGAAAAAAAAAACAAACCTAGGGGAAAAGCTGCAGTAGCAAAAGAATAGTTCATCCATTTGACATTCAACATCAATTATCTAATATAAATCATAAGCAAACCCAGAAAATTAAACAATAAAGAATTAAAAAAAAAATGAACTCTTTCAATCTCTGAAATGAGAAATTAATTTTCTATCTCAGACAAGCGTTTGCTACACAGGAAAAGCATGGCATCTTAAAACATATACAGGGCTGTAACAAGACCACATTTTAATACTTCTGTGATGACAGCATGAACACAACTGCTGACAGTTTAGGGCATAGCTAGGAAAGTCTTTTGCTTCATGCCCCGCAAAGAACCTTTTTTGCAGGTGTCCTCTCCTCTCTGTCCATCTCAGCATCATGACTAAACTTCCGTTTGGAAGATAATCTCCTGCGTTTCAGCGGCGATGGGGGAGTTGTGCTTGCTGTGCTGTTCGGATCCTTCTCATGAATCTTCATGTGCCTGAGCAGAAGGAGGAAGAAGACACTGTCAACAGGCAAGCCGGGGCTGAAAGTCCGCGTAAATTTTAATGCCAACACCACGTCTAAGGTTTGCCTTTAAAGGATACCAGCAGAGATCCCATAAGCCCGACTGCACTTCTGGAAGACAGCTGGGGCACGCACGATCCAGCACAGGCCTTTTGCAGCGCCCGGGAGCATGCGGGGCCAGCAGCAGGGAGCCCAGCAGCTCTCCCCCATGCCCCAACCCACAGCAAAGCACCTGCCCCCCTGCCGCCTGGCCCCATGGGCATCGTGCCCGTCCCCCACCATCTGACAGGCCCTGCTCCTGCCTGCTACTGCACAGTAATCTACAAGCCTGGCCTCCCAGCCTTGTGGCAGCCTAGTAAGTAAAAGCCTGCAGCTGAGCATCCTCTTCTCTCAGGGCAACTAAAGCGTCCCGTCTTCAGCTGTCTCTCCTTTTCTAGTTTCAGACAGTAACCCAAATCGATCAGTATATGCCAATGTCTGAGCAACACTTCTTAAATACATTTGTTTCCTTCTCATCCTTAACTTTTCCTTAACATCCTTAACACCCCAATATCGAGTTTCAACTGCAACTTTGAAGTCAAGATGTATCTGGTCACACCGCTAAGCCGCAGCCGGTTTGGCTTGCAAAACTCTGTATTGCCAAAGTGTATTCACAAACCTGCTTCCCCAGGAAAACAACTATTTCTTGTCACAAAGACACGGGAAAGTTGAGAGGGACAAAATGACTCAGGAAGCAATCTCATGAATATCTGTATACCAGACCCGCTTGCCTTTTGGTTTTCTGTATCTGCAACTTGAGGAAGGCACTGTGGTCTAGTTTTGGGGTAATGCTCCCATCCTTCTGAGTACTAAAAGCTCAAATTTTAAATTTGTTTGTTTGTTTTGGTTTTGTTTGTTTATTTGTTTGCTTTTGAAAAAAATTAAACTTGGGCTCTTACATGCACTGGGAATTTTTGCTTCTAAAACGAAGAAATGGGAGTGCAGCAGAGAGCTACCCTTTGTCTATATGACTGACTTCAAAGCGGCACAGGGGAGACAATGTTAATGGCATCTGGGCACATCCTTCAGAAGTCACACCCCCAACTCGGCTCAGGACCATGCCATTTAACTTGACTGCACGATATCATGTTCAAACATGAGAGAATGTTGTAACCCAGACGAGTCTCGTATGTCCTCATAACTGCTTGGGTGTTATGACATAAAATCCGTTTTAATTTTGGATGCCAAGGGCATGATGCTTCAAGATAACACACTGGACCGAACTGACCCACAGGCAGACTCCACAGGAGCTGCTGGGAGGAGTGTCTCCTCACACAACACTTTTTTTAACATTTCCTTTCACAATCTCTGAACCTTTAAAAAAACAAAACCAAACCATCTCAAACTACAGCAAGGCTTCTGAGGGTGTTGTGCAGGAACAGCCTTAAGCCAAAAGAACCACAAGTACCAGAACCCATGCAAGACTAAAATTGCTGTTCAGCTACTGCCTGCTTTCCACACCTGGCAAGGTTGGGACTGCTCAGAGGGACAGGTCCACATGAGGAAAAATGTGGCTTCCCCAGCCCCCGGTAACCCTCACTGGTCACACAAACAGTGGACAGACACTGGTGATAACCCATCAGCCACACTGTGACAGGTTCAAGAAGGAGAGAGCATCCGTGACAGGTTCAAGGAGAGAGCATCCGTGTATAAATATGCCCAGCAGGTTGGGGACAGCATCATGGAAACGCTGAATTTGTCTGACTTCTTTCCCTGCCAATTGCCCAACTGGGAGCAGAAGGAAGGTTGATGCTCCAAGGGTTTGGCTCTCTCCAGGTTCAACAGGACCCTGGGAGAAGTCGGAGCACTAACACATCCTCCAGAGTGCAGTGCACTCCCCTGCTTCAGCCCTCTGTAGCCCCCCCACCACAGGCACCAAAGCTAACATTTATCTGCATGAGTCCAGCGCTGCCTGGTCTCACAAAATCTGCAGAGAAGGCATCTACAGGTACTGCACTGCCTCATTGCCTTCGTTCTTTTTTAGGTCTTTTATTTCTTCCCCCCCTTACAGCAGGGATCTAACTTCTCATGTAGCCAAGTCAATCCAGAGCTTCCTACAGGTGGTAAGAGGAGCAGTTGCCCGTATTCACACAAGAATAAGGGAGAAGAAACCAATTATTTGTTCAAAGGGTTTCTGTCCACAGTGGTTGAAGACAAAACTCGAAAAGCATCTTGGAACAACAAGGCATAGTATTCAATTGCACAGGCAAAAACCTGGAAGGTGGTTTGGTTTTGTTTTTTTTTTTTTCTTTTTGGTAAAGGCTGTTTTCCAGTTTCGATGAGGTCTTGAAAGTGAGACAGAGGCTTTTGCATGTGCCTGATTGTCCCCCCACCCCAGAAACACACACGGCCTGCATGCTTAACCTTCTGGCAGCTTGGCTGATGCTTAGCTGGTATTACTTGGCCAGTTACTTTTTCGAGAGCAAAAGCAGCCAAGCCAAATCACATTCACCCAGAAAACAAACAAACGACACCAAAAAAATGCTATGCATAAAGCGTGGGACTTTTTGTTCCTATTTTCTTTCAAAGTCTCCTTTCTGCCAGTAACAAGTATGCAGAACTCCTGTTTAGTAGCTACCCATGCAAAACAGCTGCCTCGGGGCCGAGTTCTTTCCTCCTGCCATTTGTCCACCTGTTAAACTCTGACTGTTTCGATGGAGCTGCTCCTACTGGAGAGGGGTGTGATGGCACATCCATGTCGTACCAACACGAGAAACCCTTGAGACCTCCAGCTTAGTGCCAGTCCAACCTGGCACCTCTTGCCTGGCATGACCTAATGCATGCAAACGTACTGGCTCCTGCACGTCCCGAAAGGAGTCTAGCCGTGTTTGCAGCATAACGTGTGCTAGGAAGGCAGGGCTTGCCGATGTGGGTGCAGCACCGCAGTGCAACGGGGTTTTGCTACGTCTCGTATCAAAGTCATTGGCTGCCCCCAGCTTGCAGTTCTCCTTCCTGCAACTTGCGTGCTTTTGCCATGCCCTAAAAGCGAGAGCAGAATCCGTACCCACAGCAAGGAATGTGGTAATCCCTTCATGTTTTAGTTTTGCATATTTGAAAGGAAGCAGCCCGAGCTATTGAGCTATAAACAGGAAGACACCCTGACTGCACCTTTGACTTTTACCGTGTAGGTCAAATATCACAGCCGCTGTGATAGCTCTCTGCATGTCATCATTAAAGGAAAAAGAAAAATCTGAAACCGAAGCAGCCGGTTCCAGAGTTCTCAAGGAGAGTCACAACCTGTCCACATTACAGCCAGGAGATCTGTTCCTTTGGCAGGTTAAGCAAGTTTCACTACATCAAGGGTGGAGAGGAAAAAGATTACTAGAGCTACAGCCCAAGATAAGCGGGAAGATAAAGCCGAGCAGTACAAAGGATAGACACAATCTTCATCTCTCTCTTTTACTTTGCAACATGGATGTCATTCTGCCTCCAGAAAACATTTATCACCCAACTTGGGTTGAACTGCAGCAGATGCCAAGTCACATCCACATTCACAACCTTTCTTGCAAAGTCAAACACTCCCTTCACCAAGGCTGCTTTCACTTAGAGAGTTTCCTAACTATAATTAAGGGAGAGTGTGGGGGGAGAGAGTATTTGTGTTGCTTTATCCTCCTTTAGAAGAATATGCCTTGATTAGATCTTACATGTAACGCTGAAAATGCTCAACCTCACTGTTTAGCCTGCCAAGACACAAGGAGAACAGGAACAAAGCTGTGCTTAGAAGTTATTTTCCCATTGTGACTATAACAACATATTTTGGCCTGACAACACTGGCATACTTTGAATACGAAAGCCAGGCTCATAAGTCAGCCTGGCTTTCAGCATCTTACAATGATAAAGAAAAATGATATGACATTCATCAGTTCCAAAAAATAAAGATAAACATTCAACACTTCAAGTGAGAATGTAGTGAAAAAAAAAAGGCAAAATAAGGACATGCACAGAAATGCTCATACTCAGCCACAAATGCAGGTTACAGTGACATGTGCCAGCAGCTCTGAAGTGGCCACTATTGCAGTTTAGAAGAGAGCCAGAGCCACAGAGGATGAAACTTGGCTTTTTCATTCTAATTTAAATCAATGAATTGTGGCTCTGAGCCATCCTACCGAGCAACCCAAGAACAGCAGACAAGCTTGGGAAGGTACAGAGCTCTGAAACCTGCACTTCAGATGGTGGTTATTAGTCTCCACAGCACGCCTGCAAGTACACATACACTTGGACAGTACTGAGGGCGGAACACAAAAATGTAACCACGACACACAGGATGAAAGGAAGGAGATAAAAATTGGAGCTTAATACTAGGGAGGACTACCTAGCACCAAGTGCTAGCTAGTCTTGATTAACCTCTCTACTCTCAGAGAAAGTGGTGGAACTCTATTTAAAACGAGACCAGAGAGAGAGACAGAAGAATTTGCAAATAATAATCCTGAAATGGACAGAGGAAATTAAGAGTTTTCCAAACAAGGTCTGATGCACCTCTGAAATAAACTCTTAATGTTTAAGAACTGCTATGCAAAAATGCAGATAACTTGATACACACTATGCTTTTCGCAGCACAGCTGTATGTGAAAAAGCTCTCCTCGTAATTGCTTCCCTCCCCCTCGCAGAAGGAATTCCACAGGTGAGCCAAGAGGATCTAACTGTGCTCCGACTGTGTGCCAGTCAGCCCTCTCAACAAAATCACATTTTTCAAGTGCTTGACTGCCTTTCATTCCATCCTCCCCGTGAGAATCAACTTCCGCTTCCCCTCTTCTGCCACAACTTTCCTCTCCCCTTTAACAGTCACATGAACAGGATGACTAAAACGATACTGCACAAGAATTCCCCCGGGTTCTTTCCTCTTTTTTTTTTTAGTTTTTTTATAACAAATGGGCAGAAAAAGTTTTCAGCCCCACACTGTAATGCAGCGCGTCATTTCAGAAGGGTGAATATCCCACCAGAACAGCAGCAAGCGAATACCTTGCTATTTTTCATCGAAGAGATTTCTGTAAAAACACACAAATGCAGACAAATGCAGAATTTAAGTGCCTTACTCCTTTTTTCTCCCCGTGGATGGTGTTGGATCAGTGCCTAAGGGAGGTGACTCATGGGATGGGGGAAAAAAAAAAAGCAAAAAAAAAAGCATGTGTCCTACTGAAGTGACATGCAGATCCTGCTGGTCACATCCCAGTCTTTACCGTATCTCCAAAAAGAGCTGCTGTATTTTCTTAATGCCAAGAGGATTTGCATGTTGATCATATAAGCTTTCTGGAGGTCTCGAAACAGGGCAGCCTACAGCTTCAATGCCAAAACCAGAACGTGGGCAGGTTTTGACTGGCTGGCTCAAGGCTAGAACAAGGAGTCAAAGCATCCTGAAAGAGGCAACTGCAAGACGCAGCTGCTCCCAGCTCCGGGTCCCACTGAATTATGAACAAAACCAGGAGCTCCTGCTTTGCATGCAGATAACCTGATCAGCGCCACTTTGGCTCTTGGAAAGGAAGCATCCCTCAGCATGCGTGGGAATTCTTCACCTCTAACAGGGGAGTAAAACCGCACCGTAGCTGCACACCGGGTTTCTGCGACTGCTGATGTGCTCCACATCCCTAAGAGAAAGGGCCTGCCTGCCCCAGACACCTGGGCAAAAGGAAGGTGTGGAACAAAAGGGTGTATCTGCAGCCTCTGAGCAGGGTCCAGAGTTAAGCCTCTCCCTATAGCAGCACAAGCATTGCTGGCTTTCAGTCAAGAGAGGTTTATGCCAGGTACGTCTGATTAGAAGGAGCAGCATGTCCAGAGGGGGAGCAGCAAGCAATTTCACTGAGGCCTGGTTGGGAAAGTCCCAGCATCTAAATCAAATTAATTCTTGAGTACAGGATCCAGTGCATGTACAAACACCCTCCTCCTCCCTCACGTCTCCACGCCTGTGGAAGAGCAGTGAGGAGGCCAATGAATTCAGGCCTTACCAGTCCAGAGAAATCATCTGACAGCATCAAGTTCAGGTTCTGGCTTCATATCCCCCATATTATTCTAAGTTTCTCCACTTTACCACCAGATGTACTCTATACTCTACTGTATTGAACATGGCTGTTCCTCATCTCCCTTGTGATTTTTGAGCAGTTTGGTATCAAAGTCAAGGGTACAACCCTCATACTGCTGATGCTTGTCTAAAAACAAGAGAGACACACATTCAAACATTCAGAGACTAAGAATAAAAATCAGTGGTTTTCAGCCTTCACCAAGTGTATTTAAAATACACTTTTTTTTTTTTTTTCCCCTCCAACATAAAGAGTTACTCAAGTTCACCAAGCTAATCTGGGAAGGACTGAGCCGGTCAGATGCCCTAAGTACAATTTAGCTGATACAACTGCTTTACCTGTTCCACTGTTTTTTTCCCTGAGATCTTTCACTTACACTGCTACCCTCAAATAACTTCAGCCCAAATTGTCTAGAAATGTAGGAAAACACAGGCAACTCCTTTTCAAAGCTTCTGCCATTTGACATGCATGGGAAGTATATCCTAAACAAACAGAAAGTCAGGCAGCAGCATTTTTAGGAGCAGTCATTTAATGTATTGCTGCTAACCTCCTCCTTAAAAGTCTCGTGAATATGACTGGAACTTAAGTCAAAAGTGCAGTAACATTATACCCCTGGGTTAAAGAGTTTAGTCAGTTGTTTGTTTGTTAAAACATGTAGAGACTCTGTATTGACAATGTATTTCCAGTGCTAATTACCAGCATCACCCACTTAAGAGAGCAATCCACTCAATCCTTGCCGGTTGTAATCCCAGGAACCAGAAAGATGCAGGTAATTTTGCAAATCAGACACGATCTGTCCTTGGACCAGTTTCTGTTTGTCTTCTGTTTTGGGGTTGTTTGCTATCTGTCTCCTCAAAAAAACCCAAAAATGACCCAAAAAGCCCCCAGACACGCATGCACACTTCACAACAACTCAAGAGATATTCAAATACCTAAAAACCAACCCTTTGGGAAACGCTCTCTTACAACTGCAGAGCAATCTCAAAACAAATTTCAAGTACCACCGAATATTCTAGCGGTAACCGGTGTTCAACAGGAGGATAGGATAAACAGAAGGGAGCTGAATGGCAAGGAATCTCCATGGCTATGCTGGTAAGAATGGTAAGAAAGCCGTTGCAAGGCATGCAGTGAAGGAGCGGGGTGGGGCGAACGGGTGCTGGGAAGGATCAGATTGGGAAGCACTGACTCATTTTAGCCCCATGTCTGCAACCAGGCACAGCAGGAGATCCCCCAGCTAGGGCTCCCCACGGCACCCTGGCGCTTGTACCGTGCCGGAGTGGCTCATTATCCTCACGGAGGCCCCAGCACTTATTAGCTGTGTCTATCAGGGATAACAGGGCCCCGGCGAGCCTCCCCGCATAGCAGCATGTGGGTGTAGCAGCCCCCCTTGGGCGTCCCCCCCGGGAAACGCTGCAGCCCACGTTGCCGCACAGACGTGCCATAAGCATCCCCCCAGGTTCAGTGGGGGCTGCCGCGCCATCTATCTCCCTGCACAATGAGGTTCTCCCGGCAAAGCGAAAATAGCCTTACAGCGGGGCGGCAGACAGCATCACTAGGATGACATGAGCATTATTATTTAGATCCACCAAGACTAGCTTGGGTGCGCTAAGGCTGCAAAAGCCACCTGTGATTCTGTTCAAAGGACAGATTAGAAAGCCCTTTTCAGTGCTACCAGGACAGCCTGCAAAGTTAACCAGTGCCAGGCAGCTGCTAATACATGATGCCTAAGGATATGCGATACACACACATGCACACAAAGCATTTTGTATTTTTAACCTAGAACAGAATTTTGCTTTGCTGTGAATAAAGACAAGTTGTGAGCATGAGTGAGAGGAAAGATACTGATCTACAAATCTAAAGGGGCGGGGGGGGTGTACCGTTCTGAATAATTATGCTGTATTCACAGATATTTAAGCAACTACTTGCTACGCAAAATCGGCAAGTTCAAACAGGCTGAGATTGATACAACTGCATTCCCAGCTTGGCTCAAAGTTACTCCTGTTCCCTACCAGCAGCATTGTCAGAACACCTAAAAGGAAAAAAAAGGAGACAAATATTTGCCTGATGATGCTGCGACAGGGAAGTGATTCAAACCCTGTCTCCTAAGCAAACCTTCCCAAAGGACAGCAAGACAGCATTCACTTGCAGTTTCCATCAATCCTTGCATAAGGGAGGGCAGAAGAGGTGGAAAATGCAGTGTGAGCTTCCCAGTATCACTTCACCAAACTGCCTGCCCGCAGTCTGCATTAAATTCAGAGCAGACCTAAATGAACAATGCCAAATACTGCAAGGAGACTTCCAAGTCATAAGAAACTCTTTCATAAGGGACAGTATTAAACAAGATCCCTCTGAGGCCTGTGTGGTTCTTCAAGCTTGGTGACAAAAGTTTACTAACAACAATAAAATCAAGCAGGAATAAGATTTTTTTTTAAATGTACCAAAAACCTGACCTGGGACATTCTGAACTACCGCTTTCTCCCATCTTTTTGGAAGTGAGAGGTTTTCAGGCAAGTCCTCTAGTTATCATGGCATATAACCTTAGTCAATGGCTTCATTGTTGATTTTTTAGGAAACTTCATCTTTAAAGAAAAGAAGTGTTATTAGATGGTATGAACAATTAAAGCAGTTTTAAATTTTAGCATCAGAAAAAAAAAAAAAAGAGAGAGAGAGAAAAAAAAATTAGAGAAAGGATGTCAGAAGGGTGAAAAGTTTTATCCTTAAGAGCAAGCATGGTTGAAGAAGCCCCAGGTACGTCCTGCCCCCTCCCAAAAACTGCACCCCTTTACCAACCGAGCAAACATAAGCCCCAGCTACTTCCCAGAACCAGGCAAAGCCCTCATGCAGTTGCCTCCCTCTCCCACGCCACTGTTGAGCAATCCTGATGGCACACAGTGCAGAACAACTTGCTGCGTCACACAGCTCAAGGAGGAAAAAAATAGATGGTCACAACAATGCTGGGGATGCTGTGCAGATGAGGCCAAAGACCTCCCCCCAGCGCAAACACACACGTGTGTATGCCAGCAAGGAAGCTGCACTAGATAAGAGAAGCACATCTTCGTTAAACCAGGGTCTCCACATCACCCCGATATCAGCAGTCACCAAGTAACTCGAGGGGCAAGGAAGTAAGGGGTTATCACTGCGCACATACAAGTTGTGCAAACTTTTCCCAGCGCTGGGGACCGCATCCTAGCGAAAGAGGTTTCACGTGCTCAGCCCATTTCCTCTCCTGTTCCTGAACATGTGGTCCTCCTTCCTCACCAGCAGTGATCTCACAGCATTCCCCTGCCGAGTAGAGAAGCACTAGGAAAAGGCTTCATGTCTTGTTGCATGCCTGTTTATTCAAGTGCAGTAGCTGAAAACAGAATTCCCTGCATGACTTGTGCTATTTTACAGGAGTTTGGGAACTTTTGCCCTCAAGCGAAATTAATTTTGGTGCAGTCCATGAGCAATACAGATTGCCTTATTCTCCTTACCTTCAGTTTGAAATGGTCAAGAAAAACAACACATTGAGGTGGCTTGATGTCAAAAATGAGCCACACAAGTTGTACACCTCCTCTGTTTTAAGACATCTTTCCACGTGAAGCACTAGAGAGCTGACTGAGAATTTACCTAAAAAACCCTGAGAGTGTTTAGAAAACTTCAGCTAAGAGAGCAGCCTGAAAAACTAGGCATATCTATGGATGCCCTCAAGAAAGGGAAAGCAGTATTTGCATATCGTGTGCTATTTACCAGTTGTATAATGGCACTACTACTTTATAGACTGTGTCTTTGCCTAAGCTGTGTGCATCATGCAGGTGAGCATCGTAGCTTAAAAAGAGTGAAAGGCCCTGGCTAAACCCAAACACCAAGATTCCCCTCACTGTTTTTTACAGCTTGATTAGTTTCCCCAAATGCCGAAAATCAACTGCTATCAAATAGCCTATGTTTAAAAGAGGGGAGAAAAGAAAGAGGAAGAAACGTGCTGACCCTGAGAGGGGGTACCGCCTGCAGTTTGCTGGTTCCAGCATGCTGAACTAGAACAGGTTGAGCAGGTTAGATACTGGGGAGAGAAAAGGTAAAGCTGGAAGACATACATTAAAGGTGGAATGACAGCAACCACAAATGCAGTTTGAGATAGGTTTTTTCCTCATTCTCAGGGGTACTTGGCCCAGAAGTCTTTTCAGACAACAAGAGGAAGAGAGTGAACACACAGTCATTAGAGAAAAGACGCAAGTGTTTCTGACGTGCACACACAACAGGCTGAGCAAAGATTACCTTAACATACAAACTCTCCCAGCAAACTTTCTCACCACTAGCATTTTCTACACAGAATCATCCAACCGAAGTACAAGCTAGAAGACGAACCACCAACCAAAATGCCAACAAAACTACATGTTACTTGTTAACCTTGAGAGCTAACATCTCTGCAAGAATCACCCTAATGTCAGGCTTATGGCAAAGGACTAACAGCACCTCAACTCCCCACAAAGATCACCTGGATTTTCTAGTGCTTGCTAAATTAAGGCTTGTATTTATTTTGTAGCCCTTCAAGGTGAGAAGGGGAGGTAATATCCCTGAGAATACTAAACCTTCAGAGGAGGTGATGTTCCTGAAAGGGTACTTATGCGGAAAGATCAAGGTCTTGTGCTGCCATGTGCTCTGCGACTGGAGTCTAATCTGTCAAGTGGCTTGTGCTCATTTGAACTGTGACAGGGGTAACAAAGCAGCACTAAGCTACGCTCAATACGCTCTGTTATACGGAGATTTATGTTACTGCCCGTGAGGCGGGTGGTATTTCTCTGCTACGTCAGACCACCTTCCCCTCAGCACAAGTCAAACCAAAAACCTAAACTTACTGAGAGCAGCGTGTTCCCTTTGTTTGCCTGCAGAAAACCAAAACATAAAAATCCACAACCTTACAAAGCACAAGATCAGACGTAGCTATTACTTAAAGGCAACACATGGAAAATCTAGGACTGATAAGCACACTGAAATCTTTCTTATGTTTAGGTACTGAAGAGCTCTAGAGATGCAAGTACAACGTTCCTCATTGTGTACGCTTCGGTTCTCAAGAACAATGGAGCTAATTAAGGTCAGCGTATAAATCTTAACTCTGCACTTCCTTGCTTCGCTTGATTCTAATCAGAACTCAGCATTCGTGTTTTTGTGTTAACTTCCTTTGCTGTTCTTTAATGATAACTGAAGGGGGATACTGTCCAAGGCTACAAGCAGCGTGAAACACAACTGAAATCATAGCATCTCCTTTTAGCTCTAACAGCTCACAGAGGTACTGTGGCACAAGAGTCTCTTACCACGGAAGATATCCAAGGAAGGGTTTTTTGGAGCACCCTGTTTATGCCTCATGTGAATGAAATAAAAGTTTATATAAAGTCTTTACAAAAGATGACCAATGTACTCAGCGAGAGTGAGAGAGATGAAAGTTTCTGCCTGAGACCATTAAAAATACTGTCCTCTTCTAATTCTCATCAAAGGCACAGAAACCACACTCTTACTGCTATACTGTTGTTTTAAAACCCTGACCTTTTCCTTCCTTCTTTTCTTTTTTAATCTTCTTCAAAACATAGGGATCCCAGCAGAATACGATACTCTGAATATATCTGCTGACAGAAGAGAGAACAAAAAAACCTTCTCTCCACCTGTTTCCCCATCCTTATTTACAAAATGTATTAGCAAAAATGTAAGAAACATTTTTTAATTGCAAAGAAAACAAGACCAGCTATCACATCTTACCTGCCTCCTACAACTACAGTCATCAATTACTAGAAGCAGAAATTAGTGTGTTCGTTATCCCTGCTCAAGAATTAGGGCACTTGCATTTGCCGAAGCTTATCTTTCACTAGCATGCTGACAGTGGTTAAATCATCCCCCGCGTACAAGGAATGGATCTGAAAGCCTGTAATGCACCCTGCTTCTTCATATTTAAGAGCACTGCCTACCAATTACTACATTGAAATAAAAGCTCCTTAGGAGATGGCCAAAGAGACATTTCTATTGTGCAAGACAATAAGAGAAGACCTTTTCACACGCGTGAAGTGTCAATCATTTTCAGCATGGCGAGTTCCTTGGCTATTTGACTTTAGCTTCCAGATTTTGTATGTTCAGTTTTTCAAAGCTACCCAACAGTTCAACACCAGACTTCACCTTGGCCATCTTTACAAACCACCAGAAACCAAACCATGTTGTAATTAGGCAATTCCTCTCCTCTTCTGGAAAAAAAAAAGTAAGAAAAGCTCATCATCACATTTGGCTGTGCTCTGCCTCCAAAAACTGCCACCTTAAGCAAATGCCAGACTGCACATGCTAGACTGCAGAGACCCTATTTGTACTCAGGGGCTGGGCATTGTTATTGCACTGCACCCTACAAAGCACACACCACGTACTGGAAGCGGGCCAATGCCATAAATAACACAGGAGCAATTCACAGGTGGAATGCAGGGAGAGGATGGATTCAGCCAGATCTTGAGGACACTCTGCCTATTGGATATTTGCAAAGTCACAGGCGGCCTGTACGCATGCCTGCCCAAGAAACACAGATCCATGTTAAAGAGAGTGGGGAAATCATTAAAGCATATGCATCTCAAACCCTCTGGCCTTTATCAGGATCCAACGCTCATCTTCCAACCAGTACGTTACAATCTTCACCAAGCGTACCCTCTTCACTTGCCAGAGAAGATGCCCAGCTAAAACAGCGAAATTCACAGGTTACCCTCCAGCGTGTGTGTTTTCTGTATTTCTTAAAAAACTCATTCAGCAACATACACATACACACAAAGTGTTGTTTTATAAAGACTTAATTTGAACGTCAGAATAGTACCATACCCTGATAGCAGAAACAGCTGTTTGTCTCTCCAGAGCACATTAAAAAGAGAAGTTTGGGAAAATTATCTAGCACTGAAAATAAGATTGAGAATGAAAGTGCCTTCTTAATTAAAAGAAGAAATACCTTCTTTGATAGGACCCTTTGTAAGCATGCTTCAAAGCATAGCTTCTGCGATCCAGATCTTCCAATTTGAGTTTCAAAGACTTCTGCATGTGGTTGTTGCATGTGGTGTTTCGCATGTGCCAAAAAAAAATATCCCTAAACTTTGAGACCTGTTCCTGAGATGGTGCATAAACAGCCTACGAGTACCTAAGCAGGATGTAGATAAAATACATTATGAAGAATTTTTCTAGGTATGGAATAAGGAGTGGAAGGAGAGGAAGAAGGTAGATACCTGTGATGTTTTGGTTTCTTATTTCAGGTTAGTTTGCATTACCACACTTATATGGACAGCCTGATGAACATCAGCCATGGACACTGCGGCTTTACTTACCAAACTGGGCAAGCTGTGGCTGAAATAGATACATCATCCCTTTACTCTTTTCAGACTTGCCACAGAGCCTTTAATAGCTACCCACTGGAAACTGGTAGGAAGGTAATTTCTCACCTCCCTTCTGGCATTTATATCCTATTAACATTTTCAAGTAGCATGAAGAGCATGTCTTTGGCAGGGAGGAAAATGTGATTTTAAAGTAATAGGCACAGACCATCCTCAGTTATAGAAACGGAAAAGGAGTCGTTGGCAAAGTCTCCTACCCCCAAAGGAAACCCTTTTGGAGCAAGTGGAGGCATCGCCCTTCCCCCTGAAGCCTGACCCATGTTCTGCTGGAATGCAACACAGTAAGTCAAGCAAGGTCTTTACCTGAAGGTCCCTTGCTAAAGCTTAAAACCACCACCACCACCAAAGCCCGCAGCAGCAGCCCAACTCCTCTCTCTGCATTTTGGGGAGATGCAGTGGTGGAGATGGAATAAGAGGCTTGCAACCTCCTATTTGGTGGCAGAGTCTAGACCCCAAAAGGCTCCCCAGAGTAGACACTACTCGTAGATAAACTACCTAGGGAGCTACCATGACAGTGCAGATGGAAAGCCTTCAGAAAGCCTTTAGTAATTGCAATCTATTGATTTGAGACATCGCTTTGGAAATCCTCAGCTCTTTCAAGAGCTACAGAAAACTCATTATACATACACACACTCCTTCCATATAGTTTATGCTCCTGCTGGACATCTGAGAACATTCAACTTTAATTTACTGTGACCGAGAGAAGGCCATAGTGTCTGTGTCTCTAGCATGAAAGTGTGAGGATTAGCATACCCTAAATTGCAGATTTTCTTATGTACTGATAATTGCAGTGTCATTCCAGTTACATGAATTTTGAACTCAAAATTACTATGATCTAACTCCTTCCTCCAAATCCCTAAAAAGCCCCAAGAAAATAATCCCTCAAGCCTCCAAATCAGTTTCTGATACTAGAAGACTTGCTATTTCCAAGAAGACTTGCTCTTTCCAGTACTGGTCAAAAAGAAATCTCTGTAAAACACTAAGCATCGTCTCCAGCTCTCCTCCTTCAGAGCAATTTCTGTTCCTGATACCAGACACTGGCAGATCTCCCAGTTATCATACCAGATTGCAACAACCCTTCCTAAACAGCGGGAGCAGCAGAGATATGGAGGCAGTCAGAGATATGGAGGCAGTTAGCACGCAGCACATTCGGATGAATGAGAAAATTGGGGTTTCGCACTGGACATTGAGCACTCTCCGGAAACCTTTGCTCTCTCCAACGGCGACTGTTTCCACAGGAGGCTCAGGCCATTCCTGAGCAGGCTGGCAGCTGTAAGAGATTTCTCTGAGATTCCCTGGGCTCACAATTCTCTGTTGAAAGTTCTGGCCAAGAGTCACCCCGGTCAGAAAAGGAAGCAGGTTTTAACCTCTTTTTCTGAATGGTGCTGCACAAGAGAACCTTCCCCCTCCACCCCTGTCTGCTGTGCCCATTCAATTTGACTTGTTGACAGGGAGCCAAGGAGCACAACAAAAAGAAACTGGACTTTATGTGAGAGGCTATGACTCATTTACAAATGAAGTGTTGCACGTATTGTGGGAGACAGGAAGGGCAGCATCAATTTAACAGGTAAAGACAACACGACAACACCCCAACACAGCTAGACTTACCCAGAGAAGAGATGGGCAGAAGAGTGCTCCCACAAAAAGTCTGGCTATTACAAAAAAGTTTTGCCCACATGCAAAAGAACAACAAATAAGAGCTCTGGAGGGTTTTTTCCTCCCTTCATTTAATAAAGTGAGAATAATAAAGTGAGAAAAATTACTTTCTATGAAGAGGACAGGCACTTGAGAGCGTAACAACACTGATATTTTCTAACTCAAAAAAGCAACCAAAACTTCTTCCCTCCTCTGCTCAGCTCAATGTCTAATGACCTGGCTGCTACAGGGTGGAAAAATGGATAAGAAATTTCATCCTCTGCCAGAACGGTAATAAGTACTCTTATGGCACAATATTTCCCTTGACCAAACCACTTCATTGGACTTTTTCCCCTAAAAGGTCTTTTAAAAGTCTGGATTTAAAAAATAGTACAGTCAGTTCAATAAGAGCCAGAACAAGGCAGAGGGCAAGAAACAGAAGAGACGATGTATGTAGTATGTGCCTACACATTTCCCCCACCCCGTTCAGATACTGGCAGACTAACTTCTCCTTTACTCCTCTCCCCTTCTCTGAGCTTATTTGCTGTAAGTACAGTAATATTTGGGGAGGCTCCTGCAGGACCTTCACGAGCTATGTTGATTCTTTAGTAGTACATTCACAAGTTTCTGCTAAGCCTACAACTTCTCTCTCTGGTCCCACACTATGCGATGCTCCAGGGATACACTACACTGGCTACCAGGATCAGGTTAGAAATCTTATTTTTTGCTGTTTTGGGCATGTATCTGTCAGTACTTAGATACCATGGCACAAAAATAGCGAACAACAAAGGAACTGTGTGCAAAAGCAGAGAAAGCTGGACTTGTATTATCATCCAGCTGGCACGAATAACAGACATGGCACCACCACAAGCAAGGCCTGCAGGAGTTGCACACAAGGCAGGATCTGGCAAGCAGGTCCTTGCTCCAGGGTGCTGAGGCAGAAGCAGTTTTGAATGCGATGTGAGAGGCATTCAGCCACAGCACTCTAAGGCCATTGGCCATGATGCTATAGCTAAGTCTGAGATGCCTATGAAAGAATTTACTTCACACCATCTTAGACTAGAAATACCTGTTTCTGAAGGAGATACCCAGTGGGCAAACTGAACATCTTCCTTGTGAGTGTGTCATAGCACCAGATAACAAATTTCATTTCACTTTGCATTTATCCTCATCTGCCTACTTGCACATTCACGCTTTCCACTTCAGCAACAGGATTCACTATTATAGTCTGTTATAGCAATAAGAAAGGTCATTCACTGCAAAAATTCAGTAGCACAGTCCTGCCAACCACAACTCTCCTTTTGCAAAACTAGCCTGTTTCAGTGTGCTCAGGATCTTGCCTTTCACAGGTCTGGGGTCATTTGTTGCAGTGCCACTGAGGTCAGTAACAGGTTTCTGCAGTGTCTCACCAAGCTGCAGTGGTGCGAGGCTACACAATAAGGGAGTTCTACAGAGCAGATGGGAACCTATCAGATAGAAAAAACTTTCAAAAGGAAGATTTTCCTTGCATGAACTTAAGTCCTTCTTAGTGCAGTCAGTAAATACAGCAGTCCAGCCTGATAACTTCAAGCAACATTATTAAGAGAATAATTTAAAGCCAAACAAACTTCTCATCAGAAGGTTCTGATCTGTACTTATTTCTTTTGGGCAAGTCACTGAACGTGGCAGTTCCAAAAAACTTGCTCCCAAAGCATGGTAAGAGCTGCTACACGGGAAACCTGCATAAGCAACAGTGACTACATCAACATCTGATAGGCCTGGAGTCAAGTCGCAGGGGAAGTCTCCCTTTCCTGCTTCTGGGAGAGGACAAGGTGATGCCCAGTGAGCAAAAAGACAAACCAACCCCGCAAGCAGTCCTTTAGCAAGCAGCCTGAGCTGAGGACCCGAACACAAGTGTCTGACCACACCAGAGTCCCAGCATTGGAATTCACCCTTGGATGCTGAGAGTGGCATCAGCTGCAACTCAGCAGCTGCCCTGCTTTCCTCACAGCAGACAGACTAATGACCCAGTCTGGCAAACATGTGGCTCGCAACACCTCTGGTCAGATGAGTCAGACGTGTGATTTATTCAATGCCCAAGGCCAGTATCTCCTCTGGATGTCTTTGTGTCTTTCCCTTCTCATTTTATGTCTCTCTCTCTATCTGTCCCCAATTCCCATCAAGTATAGGTTAAATAAATATGCAATTGCAAAATTGCATTCCCTCCTGTTTCTCCTCTGTCTTTGCATAACTGTTTAACCTGGACAACAGGATACAGAAAAGGCAAAGCTGCAAGCAGCTATTGCTTCCTTTGTGCGGCATTTTGTTATCTTTCCTATTGTCACTGAAATCACCCCTTTCATTCCACCTACAGCACACTGCTTGGAAAATGACTGGTAAGAATCAAGGAAACAAGAGTTCTTCCCTCCCACACAGAACCAGTCTGTAACCATCACTCCTGTCGTTTTGCTTATACCCTATGTACCTTTCCCCCACCTGTCTCGCAGTTTCTTTGTAGGTTGTAAACTCTTTGATATGGGGACTAAAGCTATGCGGGAATTCACGAAGTCTTAATCAGCTCTGAGGTGTTCCACCCATGCAAATAAATGAATACTGAACTGGGGCATGAGAGAGGGGAAGGAACATCCTTGTGATTTAACATTTTGTTTCCCCATTTGACAACTCTACGTATTGCTACATTCCTACAAAGGAAACTACATGAAATACGTTTGGCTACTTAGGTTACAGAGAATTTCCCAGATCTATAGTGCAGTCAGTAAGTTGCCTACAGTACAAGCAAGTACTGATGTATGTATTTAAAAACAAGATCAATTATTCTGAAGAGGCATCTTCATGATGGCACTTGCATACCTCACTGCATAACATACAACACCACCACAGATGTTCTAATACAACCATGTGCATCTATGACTCTGAAGCTACAAAATTAGAAGCTCCTATCCACCTTGGCTATATATATTTTTGACCTCTGAGAAAAATCCATCCCATTTGTCAAAATAATAATACTGATAATCATAATAAATAAATAAATGACAATAATAACAAAAACCCAATACTTTTGGATATCCATAACAACTCTTGATAATATGTGAAGAGAGCTAGAAGACCCTTCTGAATTCTGATTTCCACAACTTCAGCATCTTAGTGGTTGTAGTGTGTATGTGCTATTCTTGTATATCACAGATAGTCCACATTTTCTGCCCAAGTCAGTGTCTTTAGTCAGTGTCTTTATTCAGCCTGCAAGTCCTTCCAAGGAAACAAAACAGCCCCCTATCCTGTAATCCTCTCCAAACTCCTGGGTCTCGATCAGCACTCACCTGTGCATGTTTCCATTGGTGGTGAAGGACTGTCCACATACTGAACATTTATAAGGCCTTTCACCTGAGTGCACCAGCATGTGGCGATCAAGGGAGCTTGCTGAGCTCAGAGACTTTCCACAGATGCTGCAGGAATGGTCTGTCCCTCCAGTGTCAGTGTTATGCTAGAGAAAGCAATGATTTTTTTTTCATTGAGTGACCCTTCTGAAGTGCCAGCAAATTATTAGTGAGAACTATAAACATCTTAAAAGCAGCTTTAAAGAGCACTCGGAACAACACCTTATATTAAGGTGTGCCCCAGTATACCTCTCCTCCCTAGCCCTCCCCCCCAACTCCACCCCCATCCTTCATTTTTAACTCCTTAATGCAGCAGCACAAGTAGCTGTTTCATACAGTCTGCAATGTCTGTCACACGCAGTATTTCTGCTGGGTGTGCAGCAGAAAGGGATCCAGCAACAATCCATCAGGCAAAGGGCACCCTGAGATACCTTAAGCTGTGCAGTGGTTTGGGGCTGGGTGAGTGGTAAGGGGGAAAACAGAAGAAGGATGTAATTACAAACTTTATGGCAGAAGAAAAACGAATATTCTTTAAAGACATTAATTTCAAACTGACTGCATAGTGAGAAAACAGAAGTGCTTCTGAGTACACAGGCAGACTTCTATGGCCATAAAAATGCATAACAGGGCCAAAATGTGGCCACTATCTACTGTGCTATATGTACTACTCTTTTTTACTTGCATTCAGAGACTTGATGATTTCTTCACATACCAAAAAAAAACCCCACAAACAACCCAGGAGAGTAAGGGGAAAAAAAAGTTCCAGTTACAATACAGGAGGGAAAACTGAAGTAATAAGTACCCAGTGGACTCACAGTGGTGAACCACAACCTTAGCACCCAAAGCAGAACCTTCTGACATAGAAAAGAACAAACCTCCTTATAAAGTATGCATATATTTCAAGAGGAGCAAGAAGAGGCCTGCAGCTGACAAAAAAAAATATGCACCAACCATTTAAAAAGTGTATTTTTAATTCTGCCCCCCAAAATTACTATATCCTCTGAAGGACTGAGAGGCTTTTGTACACTGAGAGGATTTAAAAATTGTGTCTTCCTGCTTCTTAATTTGCATGACCGGTAAAGGGATCTGTACTCAAACAGGATAAGAAAACAGGACTTATGCCTCATGATGGAAGTGGTTTTCTGGATCCTAGGGATACCTTAAGCTATGCAGAACAGGACATACATCCTTGTTTGAGCCACTGCAGGGCGGGGGGCGGGGGGAGTGTTGGGGAAGGAAGGGAGGAAAATTACCCACCTCAGGGTTGGGTTTGTGGGGTTTTTTTAAAAAGAAAATACAAGGGGAAGGCCAAAATAAAAGCAAAACAATTGAATAAAGTTATAATGAAGCATTCCTGGTTTGCACATGGAAATGTTTTTCACCATCGCAAACCAGACACTGGCAAACCAGACACTCGTCAAGAGCAGTCTCTGCCTACCTGACGAATGTGCATAGTTAGCTGGTGTTGTGTAGTGCAAATCTTTTCACACAGAGGACAGGTATAGGAAGACTTCTCTTCTTTTGTTTCCTGTGAACAAAACAAAACAAAATCAGAAGGAATATCAGTATAAAAGAACTTGAAAGCTGTTTCTGCTGGTGATGGAAAAAATATAATCCATTCTAAGTACAAAATTTATCATCCTGATAGATTCCTCAGGGAAGTTCCAGAAACATCTAAAGTTATAAAGAGGAGCCATTTCAACTACCGAAGCACAGCAGCTGTTTTAACAGCACACGGATACTCAGCAGCAGTAGTTTAGGACAGGAAGTGAAGGCAATTATTGTGACTAGCTCAAACTGCCAGAAGAAATTTAGGTGAGCAGAAAGTAATTACTGGAAAACCGCCAGATTATGTGGACAAACACCACTAATCTTCCCAAAAGATCTTTAATAATCACAAGTCATAGGGACTTCAGGTTTTCCACCCCATCTCTATGGAAAGGCACTAGCTCGGTGCCCTTTTCTAGTGGCTGTATGTTCTGCTCCACGGCTGACTCAGAAGGAAGAGCAGCATTTACTGAATCACCATTTCCCTTAGCATCCTGTGTTTCTCCTGGAAGCATCCCATCCAGGCACACCAGCTATGCCCAGCCCTTCTGAAGCCTGCAAGATCTGATGAGATCATAGCGAGAAAGAGGTGACAATGCAGGAGTGTACGTGACTCAAAAAGAACACATTATGAACCCAGTTATTCTCCACCCAGGTGAGAATCAGGAGTAACCATGGTCAAACCATGAGTACAAACAATGAGGCCAACCAGAGAGCTCAGCCTGACTTAAGTATGCCCTTGAAAAACCAAGCAAAGCCGCCACTCTTTCGGCCAAGGATGAAATGGCACTCTCACAGGAAGCAAAGGTATTTGCCCGAATAGTCCGCAAGGATGGCTGCTGCATGACCTAAAGGGTATTTTCACACCACCTCACTAAGAAGCCCAGGTGTGGCTTCTGCACTAATGCCTGTATTTTAAAAGGAAGATGGTCTGGCACTGAAAATTAAACCTCATTTTTCTGTAGAACGATGCAAATCTTCACCAGCTAGATTGATCCACCACCTGTTACCCACACTTCTGAAGACAAGAAAGTACAAAAAACATCTCTGCATGACTGATGGGAAGGGTATAATATTTATGCCAAAAGGACATGTTCTACTGAACTTCTTTGCTGGCTATTTTAAGTATCATGAGTAAAATCATGAAAACAAGCAAAAAAGAAAGCCCACCCTCAGTAAGTCTTTAGTTGGGAGGGAGCTGATGCGTGTATCTCTGCATTTCCTCTCTCCACACAGCTCTTTTCCCCCATCGCTGTCCCAAAATTCATCAACTTGGAAGCAACCATTTCCAGATTGTCAAACAAAAGCATTTGTGTAGAACACTGAGAATGACTAACCCAAGCCTCTGTGACAAATCGTCTGCATGTTAGAAGGAAAGGTGCTGACACAGTGTTTAGAAAAGTTTTTTTTTAAAGTCTCAGTAAACTAATACCCCCTCCTACATGATTTGGGGAACCATTCTGGAGAGCCCCCTATTAAAAATTTAATATTGTGTTTGGAAAAATAGGGCCATGATGATTTTCTATTTCCTTCAGAAACCTGTGGATTTGAATGAAAAGCTACTTTCCTATTTTGCCTGAAGTAAACAAAGCTTGGCACCTCACTTCCGAAAGTATCAGGGCTATAAGGATTAGGTTCTTCCACTCCTCCCTACTGTTTGTCTTGTACATCTTTTTCTAACTGTATTTTATGGCTCTCTATCCTAAAGCCAATCACTGTAGGCCACGCACACGGGCCAAGGCCTGACATACTGCTACTCACAAAACATTAGAAAGCAAGCAAGAAAGGCGGCCATTCGAAGTCTGAATACCCCAAGAAAATCAAAATGAGGTATCCCAGCACCTCCCCTTTCTATAAACAAACATACAATTCGTATACGCACATTCCGTCCTACTTATACAACTTCAATTTTACTATATGCAACCTATCTGTGGAGTAATGTTCAGCTCCAATTATACTGCAACCCTGTTAAAGTTGGCTCAGGACAGAGAACAAACACACTGTGCCATGAGGAAAATCCCTGCAGCTGTGCTGACAACTTAGATGGTGTTTAATCCCCAGGGTATTTCTATGAAATTATCAACCTACTACTTTTTTTTGCCCCCCTCTCCCTGAAATGAGTGCTGCAGCTCTACATGATGCACTTGATTGTTTCAAAGCCTGCTTTCTAGACTGCCTGCTCTTCAGATCAGCAAACTGAACAGAAGATAATTACTGGTTCACCTTGAAGCAAAGATCAGAAACACACTATAGCTCAGCCAGAGCTGATTAGTATTGAATCTGGGGTTTATTATTAACTAAAACCCAAACTTTCTCCAGTGGTCACACAGGGTACATGCCAAATACCGTAACACAGCTCAAGCAAATCCAGGGTAGCTACAACAGGAATGCCGTTGACTGACCCAATCCAGACCAAAAAACATTAGCATCCCTACTACAAAAGCACCCCCACTCACAAATTTAAAACACAGCACTCAGCTACCCTGCTGGAGCCAGGTCGGTGAAAACACACTTCCTGAACTGAAAGATAAAAGTAGCAGCTAATTTGTTAGCTACTCTCCCTTTAGTAAGTCAACCTGGCACCGCTGCTCTGCATTCAACTGATGGCAAACACCCTTGGAGTTGTGCATTAGGTCTATTTGTTTTCCTCCAGCTCAAGGAACACCTTTGTCACACTTTTTTATTTTCTCCAAGAGCAAAGCAACTGAGAAGTTAAAATGGATGCTGCTTGATGTGAGAACATGTTTATTAGACTATGGGTAGACTAGAGCCAAGATAAAGTCAGCATTATGAAGAGAACCATAGACTTTGGGACAAAGGTTCATGGCAAAAGGTTTTGCTGCCAACTCATGGGAAACAACAGTCAGACACAGAAAACTAGCTAACTGTTATTATCTTTGAAATTATAATAAGGGGCACATTCTGACCAGAATCTGAGATCTGTGCACTGCTACACACTGAAACAATTCAGTGCTTTCATTCTGCTATGCTGGAAGTGGAAATTTGCTGTATTAGAGGCTGCTAACTAGATTGATAGCCACTTAATATTTCACATCTCACTTCTATTTTCTCACTAATGTAGCCATTTGCCCCTCTGGCAATAACGATCTTTCAGCCTAAAAACAAACAGGCTATTTACTATGTTTTCAATGTATTTGTTTATTTTTATGCTGTAAGAATCCCTCTTAATCCTGTCACATTTACTCTCGAGCTTCCTTTGATTTGATGCCCATCGAAATATCAGGTGGAATAAAGGTCACTAACGCTAATAAACTTCCCTGAAGCCAAACCACATGGTGTACCGCCGGACAGCTGTGTAATAGCACTGCCACTGAGACTAGTCTGAACTCCAGTCGCTTACTTCACATGATGAAATCAAGGAACCAGGGCAGCCCCTAAGAGGCAATACTGCAAATAAGCCTTAAAGCCAGGTGCTAGACGATACAACCCCACACAGTATACTGTCCAGACTCTTCATTTAAGAATGTTCATTTACAGTTAATGGCTTCTACCTCCTTTCAAGAAAAAAAATCCAAGACAAGTCATAAGTCTGTCAACTGGGCAGCTACTCGGCAAGCTATTAATAAACGACTATAGGAACATCACATGAGACATGCCTCTCAACCTTTCTGGTCCCTGTTACATCTTGATTCATTTTCAGATTCTGCATGCTTCACTACAAGCTCTAAAGTCAAATGGACACAGGGATTTGGGCAATTTCTTGCTGTTCTGCAGCACCTTCACTGGTAGGCCTTGGCCCAGCAGGAGAAAAACATGGATATAAATATTCGCAGCTTTAACTGACAGGACTCTCTTTTCACTTGTTTAGGTCAATATTGCTATCAACCGGTGCCATCAACTGGTAAATGGAAAAAAACTGATAAAAGCTATGTATATTTGTTCTGTAAGACTTGTACAAAAAATAGCTTTCCATAGTTTTATTAACAATGAAATAAGGGGACCTTCCACTACACACCTGTAAACTGAGCGTCCTGATGGATGCTTCATTCTAGCACAACCTTAAATCACCTGAATCTTTCCCGGGGACAGCTGCACAACCCATGAGGCGTCCCACACGACGGCTGAGCCGAGCCCTCTGACACACTGCTCTGCTCCTCTCCGAGATCTTTCTTTTTACCAAGTTTCATGAAATTAACTGGTGCCCCAACAGATTATGCAAACTCAAGAGTCTGAAGAAAGGATGCATGGGGAAGAAGTGGCAATTATTTGGTGGCTTTGCCACTGGTAATGGCATCTGCTAGACCAGCTCACCATTGCGTAACAGCAGAGCTCGTGCTCAAATGTTTTACATTTTACAAGCAAGAGGACCCCTCTGACTCCCAGTTTTCTAAAATTATGTTCTGGAGGGCCACCAGAAAACATACACAGAAAAGCAATGGCAGAAGCAAGAAATACCCGCTGAGGGAAAAAAAGCCGAACTATCAAAGAAACATAATTATGTCTTATCACTTCCCACACAGGTGCTTGTCTCCCTTTCACCCTCCCTGCATTTGGGTTTACACACCTGGTTCCTCCTGCCAATTCGATTTGGTGCAGGAGACTTTGAGGGGGATTTGACATTTTGAGAGTTCCCGCCATTTTCAGCAATCTTCCCCACATTCATCACTGCTGACATCATGGCGTCAATGGAGGACAAGTCCGCTCCGTCCAAACTGTTCGGTGAACTTGGTGATACCTTGTAGCTGTTTAAACTTTCCAGCTGCTTGTCTGGAATTAAAAACAAAAACACATATAGGAGTTGCTAGGCCATCTAAAACATAAAATGCCACAGTATTTTCATCACACTTGCATCACACTCAGCTAGATCATCATGGAGCACAGGCAACAGCCCATAATAACTGGAGCTCTTGAAACAGGAAAAGTTTCTCATATTGGAATGCAGAGGACAAGGTGTACATTTCTTCTCATAGGACATTCACGTTCATCTTCGTTTTTCAACCTTAATTCAGTATGGGGCTTATAAGGTGATTTACCTTAAACTCTCCTGCTGTAAAATGGTATTATTCATGGTACCTTGTGATCACCATGAACTAGTAGAGCAGTACTGATGAATGCACGCTCTGGCAAGCACAATCATTCAAGTAAGCACGTGTTTCGAGCAGAACTGCACAATTAAGGCATTAGTAACACAGTGTAGGGTACTGGCTTCTCTTTCTAGCGTAGCTTAAGCCAGCTCTGTATATGGAATAAGCTAAATTTGCAAAAATCCAACCAAAAGAAAACCCCAAATGCCTCTTTACTGCCACAGCTAGCATCTATGTAGGTTTTTTTCTTTTTGGTCTACCAAGCCACATTATTCCATGGAGCATATGTCTTACATCAATGACTAATGCCACAGCAAAAGATGCTCAGATTCAGACTTCTCCATCACGTTCTGTATGTATCAGGGATGCTCCTGTCTCAGATAGCAAATTCCAAAAACACCTTAAATGTCATCTCCGGTCCTCAACATACAGATATGTCAAAAACACAGGTAAGGCCTTACACCTTCCTCTTTACAAGTTCGAAAAGGAAAATGTTCTCAAATTAAACATTCCCCAAAAAGAAGTCTCCCAAACAAACAGGAACACACTGCAAGTCTATTGCTCTGTCACCTCTGGTGGGGAGCACAACATCTTACTGTGCATTTGGAGAAAGTCACTGTAACACAAGAGGATGTGAGCGTGAACAAGGAGGAACATGTTTGTCTGTGAACATTTGATCTCTGCATAATACAGTCTTTGGAAGATAAGTTTGAGCATTATAAACAGGTGTTTTTTTGAGACTAAGTAATGTGGTGCCAAGTTACTGGGAGCCAAGAAAATCTTAGTTTGGAAGCCTACAGTGGTAGTTGAGTATTTATGTGCCCAAGCTTCTACTCAACCTATTTTACACTTTACAGACAGATAAAGGTTAGGGATGGGGAAAGAAATGTATGCACCACTGCTTCTGCTCAATGTATCTTACATTCTTCACACAGATAAGGGGTATGGATGGGTAAGAAATGTTTCTACAAGCCTTAATCAATGCCCTAATTTGCAGAGTCACACCGAGCTAGTCAAACCAGTTACCTTCATTTTTATCCCCTGATTGACTGTGGCTCTCGTCTTGGTTGCTGGTCTCCTCACTTAGTGTAGTATGTATAGTAGCGTCTGGCTCTTCAGCCTCTTCTTCAGCAGCACCCTCTAGCACTACGTGAGGGAGAAGGGAAAAAGAAAAGGAGTAAGTTTTTCTGGAAGCCATTTAAACAAAATAAAACTACAGCCCTTTAGTTTGAGGGTTCCCCTGACCGGTACATGGGTCTGATGACAGAAGCATGTAAACTGCCAGTACAGCCAAGCACCCAGTCCAAGGGGTGGCTGGGCACTGGGCTGGGCGATGCTGCTGCCTCCGCCAGGCAAGCATAGAGAGGAAACCCTTACCGGTTTGGTCCCCAGTATTCAGCCAGAAAAAATGGAGGAGGGAGAGAAGGAGAGAGCAAGCTAGCATATCGCTGACAGTCGTGACATTTGCATAAGAAGCTGGAAGAATATTCTGCAGCTAGAGAATTTAAGTGATTCAGTTCCATACACACACTCCTCCCCCCTTCTCTTCTTGGAGGATTAACATTTACTCCAATACATGACCTTTTTCTTCCTTCTAGCAGCAGTGAAATGACTGCTGAGGTTTCTGGGACCATTTGGCACATTCCACACACCCACTGCCCAAGGTTTCCAGAGGAGCTGAAGACATGAGCAACCATCATATGTACCGACAGAACTTCTCCACACCCCCTTCTGAAACCACAAACTTATCATTGCTATCGTTGGGGTTTCAGGAAGGATGCCTGTTCTGGTTGGAGAATGACAGGGCAGTTAAACATCATTTTTAGAGATGACAGGGAATGACTGACGCATGAGAAAGAGAGGAGTTCTCTGCCTGCAGAACCCACGGCAATAGTCTCTGGAAAAGGTTATTTGTAACACGGAAAACTACCGAAACATTTTTAATAGAGAAATACACCTTTCTAACCTTACAAGCAAAATATTTATTTCATTATGGAAATGAACACGCTGTGGACATTTCATCATCTCAGATTTACAAATCGCACCCAGCAAACTTAACACAGGTTTTCCTTTTTTCAGAAAGCAGAAACCATGGGCCTCAAACCGTGGTTAACTCAACAGGTTTTCTTCCTTTTAAAAAACCCAATTTTCTCAAGGATGACACGCAAATCAGTCACTGTTTGAACAGCATTTGCAAACAATAAATGACTACGTTATCCCAACTACTGACATTTTAGAGCACACAAGAAAAGGCAGACAAAGAGAAAAGGGCCCAGCTCGTGTCAAGCAGTTCCTCATGTCACTCAGTGCCAGGAATGCAGCAGACTCAAGCTTCCTACGTTTATCCACCAAACCTCTTAGAGCAGCAGATAGATGATGTGACATAGCAAGCCAGCGCAGTCTAGAGACAAAACCTAGGACCTGACGAGCCCCGTGTCTAAGGCTCTGGATAACAACTTCTTAACAAATACTGTTTTCAATTTGCATCTTCAAAAACAGACAAAAAGACTCTTTAAATGCTACCCTGAACAACTCAAGGTAACTCTTCCCTAGTAATTTTTGTACTTTTCTGCTAAGAAAACACTAATGGTCCCTGCGACACAGGTGAGGCCAAGCACCCATCCTCCTGCATTTTCTCAAGTAATTATGGGACTATTTGTTTATCCTTAACTGTTACAACTTTGCTGTTATTTTGTTTTTAAAAAAGGTCTGCCTCAAGAGCAAAACAATCCTTTTTTTTTTCCTTTTTTGTTTTTTTTTTCCCCCCCTTTCTTTCTTTTTTTAACCACTTATATGGTAGCTGACTTAATTTTGAATAAGCCCCAGAGTTATTTTTGAGACTAGCCTAAATCTTCTAAGTTGCTTGCCGTATCTGCTTAGTACCCCCCCAAAAAAGGACCAGTTTAAATTATTTGGAGAGATTTCTGCTAAAACAATGCAAGTAAGTGCTTTAGTCCTTAAAAAAACCCCAAGCAAACAAAACAACTCTTCCTCCCAAAGTAGGCCTATTCATCCCTCTTTCAGTCATTACCTGGGACATTAATGTCACCACTGATTCATCTGGGAAAAAGTCAATCTATTGTGTAACTGTGAAGACTCCCGTGTTGGGCAAGGTAACTTTAAGATAGCTGAGGAGATTCCCAGAGAACTAGAGTGAGAATTCCTGCCTTTAGGAACTTCAGAATATGAGAAATGTTCATCACAAAGAGAAGAGGCAGGCATATGTGCATACATTAACAAACCTATCTCCTGGTTTAGAAAACCCACCAGCTTGCTCTCGGTTCTTCTTTCAGGAAGAAAACTATGTATTGTGCTACTACAGCCTTTCACAATTTCTGTGAACCAACAGTGACTTTATTTCTGAATCTAAATATCTTCCTGCTAACGCAAACAACAATGTATAGTCACAGATGCTGTTTTTAAAGCCATTTTCCACACATTAAACAATTTCCTATTTTGAAAGCAGGTGAAAGATCACAACTTAATTTCTGTAAAAATAGGTATCATTGTCGCATACTTTTATTTACATATATATTTTCCACTCTCTTGCATGAAGCAAAAATGCACCACTGAAACAAAGACAACTGCATGAGCAGCACACACCAATTTCAGAAGCATAACTTTCTATTTGCAATAGGATATAGAAACAATAAGAATGCTGGGCCAAATCACTCCTTCCTGTGGGAAAACCCGTGGCAGAGCGCCTCTAGGCAGGAACATACCGAGAGATTTCTCTTGCAGCTTTTTTTTTTGCCTTTTTTTTTTTTTCCATCCTCCCACTAGAAGTGAACAAACATTTGTCCCTACGNTAAATGCATCACTGAGGATGGGAATGTGGGGTTTTTTCCCACAGCACCTATCAAACTCAGGGAATCAGACAGACGGCAACCAGCACAGATGCCCTATGCTATGCTGCCTTCAGAACTGCAAGCCTCAGCTCACACCAAATGCCCCTGCTTGGAGGTCGTGCTGATGGAGGCTCTTTCCTCCCTCTCCCCAAAAGAAAACAAAGACCTCCAGGAAAGAGGACAAACAGGAAATAAGCTGGCAAACAGTGCAGCCTCAGGTTGCATTCAACATCGGACCAAAGCCTCTAGGAAACAGAGAAGTGGTCACAAGCGTTCAAGTCATCTTCTACTTTGAAGAAAACCCCCAGTGCCACAGATATCCTCTGTGAAAAGGAGGAAAAGCACAGAGCAAGACATGGAGTGAGAGTACTAAGACACATATATGTTGGGGGGGAGAACCAAACAAGACAACGCGGCAGCCCTCTTTGCTTGGCCACAGCGAGAGACCTGGCTCTTCTGTGGGAACATGTCCCCTCCACTTGATGATGCTGCTGAACCCATGGAACTGGGGCAACTTTGATCCAACAGAGAAACCTGAGGGGCCTTTAGCTCCTGCTTCTGACAGAGGCCCACCCCTGATGCCCCACGTAACCAGCTAATGGGAGAGTCACTGAGAAAGCAGAGAGCTTGAAAAAAAAAAGTAAAAAGGCTTGTTGCTTCCCATTCAGTCTGTACAGGAAGACACTTGCTAGACCTATTTCCTCCTTTGGGATAAAGTGTGATTCCACTGTATGTTAAAGCTGAGCCCATTAACAGTTACTTCCCCCCTTTGCTTATGTGTATGCATTTGTATTTAATTTTCTTGTTTTTAAGACCACTCTCAACAGCTACAGCTGCTTCTCCTTCTGGTGAAGAGCATCACGGATGAAGCAAAAAGGAGAACAGAGGCCACAGGGGAAGGAAGAAGAAAGGAGAAGAAATGATGAGTCTTTAGAGTCACAGTCACTTGACCTGCCGTCAAGACGCGGCTGCACAAGCACAGAGCAGCATGTCCTGGCCCCTGGGAGCTGGTACAAGTCTCTGCTCCAGACTGCTCTGCTGTCTTTGCACGAGCTCTCCCTTTGGAATAGATAGGAAGAAACACACAATACAAGCAAGCCGGGAGAAAACCTGGTGTGTAGCACAAAGCTGTTCATTGTTCTGCCTTCTGAAAAAAATCCACATTAACGTTAAAGTAGAAGCCATGCACTAATTGGGCCAGGGAAAGATTAACACTCTCAGCCAAATACTTTTATTGGTTTCATTAAACATGCCGTGGTACGTAGTGCAGAACACGGCAGGGAGGAGAAACAGGGGAAACAAATGACAGTTTTAGGAATGTGCACCCCCACACACATGCATTTCAAACCACTTTTTCCCGTGAGGCCCAAACAGGAATCCTGAGCCTTCTTCATCATTTCCATCTTAGCAACGCTATTATCTTATTCAAGGTTTTCCCACTGCTTTTTTTTCTAAGTGGTAGAAAAAGCCACAAGGATCATTTAAATGAAGGCCAGACCTTCTAGTATACAAATTTAGACAAGAACAGAACTTCAAAGAGGGATATCCCATTTGAATAAACAAAAGTTTACTGTTTACCCTTGAGATTATAATACCTAAGAATCGCTATGCCGCGCTCCAAACGGTTTCTGATGCAGTGGTCTCCTACTAAGCTTCTCCACAGAGGAGCAGATTATTTCTCCCAGAGCACATGGTGACACTGCTCTGCACAAACAGTCGCCCCCAGCCCAGGAGATGCGCACAATCACCCACACTACACTTTGAATGCAGCTTTGCATCCGAGCTGGCAGGAAGGAAAGCAGGTGAAAAGGCATCGTGTGGGAAGAAAAAAGGGTTAACCCTATTCAAAGCGCTGCCTCAAGGCAAAGGAAAACCAAACAAAAAAAGTTTTCCCGACTGACCTTTTTAATACCAACTCTGCCCTTGCTACTGAAGTGCTGGTGCTGACTCGGCACGCCAGCGGTACAGAATTATAGCATCACCTCACTGTCACCACTGCTGGAGCACCAGTGCAGAGCAGGCTTCAGGGAAAGGGAGATAAGCACAAAAAGAAAGATCGTGGCATGGGAGCATCTGGTGCTCGTTCTTTCAGTTAGCACTCGGTAAAAACTAAGAATGTTACCCTGAAAGTTTTGAACTTGTACCTGTAACTACTGTTTTCCTCTAAGGAAAAACAAAAACAAAAACAAACCCTAAAAGACAAAAACCAAAAGGAGCAACATCTCCTGAAAGGTACTCTCTGAGCACCAAATGACAGACTGCTCCTCCTGCTATGAGCTCTCTGAGCTATTAGCGATACAACTGTTTTACCTGGGTCAGAGCAGGCGTAATACTTTGCTTCTGAAAATAACCCTACAAATCCACAACACCCATATGCCTTTTCTTACCTAACATGTACACAGACAGATGAACTCAGACACAGAACAAACAAGAGAAGCACATGCTCATGGCCTTAAAACTGAGCTAGGGACCACCTTCTCTTATGGGGGTGGAGCAAGGAAAGAAGCACCAAACAAAACCAAGATGATCCCTATATTTCCAGATTACTTTGAATACTGCTGCTACAACAACTAAATTTAAAATTTTAAATATTCAGACATATTTCCTTCTTCTGTTTTATTTCCTTGAGTGCATATGATACGCGTATGCGTTTAATTTTTATGTAGGTTTTGAAAGTCACCTTCTGATGACTTATGGACCACTAATGATCCTCAGGACTTTGGCTCAGATGACCAAAAGCATCTCTCCATAAAGCATACCAGAATTTGAACTTAGTTAATGCCTCAAGCAAACGACAACTCTGAATCACCGTGATACTCTGGTATTACATTGATGTAATACACTGAAAACAAGGAAGCTACGCTAAGTAACAGTCAGATGCCTTACCGGCAAAGCAGGGGTTTCCTGGATGAAATTCACCTATACGGTCCAACTGGTTTACGGCAATGCACGGAGACACTAGGCAGCCTTAATATAAAATGCATTCATAACTATCTTCTTGGCCCTGTGCTCAATTTGCTAACTTGAACAGGGCACCCACGTTTTCTTCTTTTGCAAGCGTTGTGTGCTGTGGGAACAGCCCTCACAGAGGAGCCTGTGGTCTTGGCTGGGCTAGAAAGGAGAACCAAGGCACACGCTGCTCACTCCAGCACCGAGAGTGAAAGCAAAACCCGATGCCCCCCCAGGATCCCAACAGGAAAGCCCAGATCTCCACCCGCACCCCCGGTAGCCACCTCAGAGGGCCTGAGCCAAGCCTGCACCCAGCTCCTGACCTGCACTGCCAGTTTGGGGGACGGCAGCGCCACACAAAACGCACAGCACCACAAGAGCTGCAATAAACCTGCAGCCGCGTTTAGGCTCAACAGCTGCTGATGAATTTTGAGATTTTATAACGCCTTAGTCCCCCTCGTTCCCCCTCCCGACCAAAGAAGTATCTATGAGCTGTTCCTCATCCTCGCTGTTCGTATCGGCTTGTGGGTGAGCACCTGGCCCTCCAGGAAGCCTTTGTCACCGAACTGCAGTCAGCTTTGAGAGCTAGTTCAAGCAAAAAGGATACTGAGATTTGGAGACAGCTTAGCAAACCCGGGGCTACAAGCGCCACTTTCAGACACGGTAAAAATACAAAGTCAGGGCAACAGCAGAGTAAAACAAGTGGCTGTAAGCAGACATCCCTCCACTCCCTCCCTGCAAACACCCCTCCATCCCCATCCTCAGTCAGGAGGTGGGTGAGGAGGGGGCCCGGCTTCCCCCGGTCACCGGGAACCACGGCGACGCCGGGGGAACACGGGAGGAGACGGGCCTTGGGCCTTACCCGTCACATCCCCTCCCCTGCGCCCTCCCCGCCGGCTGAGGAGGGACACAAAAGCAATACTGTCTGTCCTTATAAGCTCTGCTTTGCATGTGTTGGGGGAGCGGGGACAGCTGTGCGGACGGCTTGCAGAGTTCCAGGAAGTCGATGTGTTTCTTGGCTTTGACTCCAATTTATTTGCCTTAGATGAAGTGGCGACCCGAGAAAGTCCCTTCGAGTCCCCCCCTCCGGGTCTGGCACTGGCCGCAGCGAGGCGGCGCTCCTTGGGACGCGGCCCGGGGTCTCTCCCCACACCGATCAGCCTTCCCCAGTCCAGCCGCCACATCTCTCCTTGGGGACAGGGCTGGCTCACGTCCCACCGGGCAAGGGGACGGCCTTGGGATGTGGCGCGGGAGAGGGTGGGAGCCTGGAGCAGAGCCAGGGACCGGAGGGAACAGGCCCTGAAGGCTCTTCCCTCAGCAGGCTGGATGGAGGTGTCCCGAGCAGGCGGGAACGGGTCACGCTGCCTGCCAAAACTACCGCTGCTACACGGCCCCGAGGTAGCCGAGGACAAGGCAAGAGAGCAGGGCGGCAGGGGGAAGCCAGAGCGAGGACCAGCGGGCACCTCCATCGTGTTTGTCTCCTGAGGGATGGGAGGGGAGGGGAGCCACCAGCGACCCCAGGGACGCACAGCCCTGGGACACAACACCTCGCCTGCTGCTGATGCCACCTCACACAAGCGAGAGGGGATGAGGGATGCAAAATGAGGAAACAATCTAAAATGTAGCTCTGTAGGTTTGGGGTTTGTTTTGTTTGGTTTTTTTTCATTTTTGCTTTGCCCTGCCAAACCTAGTTAACTTAAAACCCTGAGGGCGAGAGGGGGAAGCTACAGGTTGACGTCCCATCACCTACATGGCTAAGCAAGAACTGTGCTGAGGGAACAGGGTACTTGTCCAAGAGCCCAAGGGGTGAGCACGATCGATTGCATTTGGGAGAGCCAGATGGAAAGTATTTCTGAGTAATGGACAAGAAAAGCGGCCTCCCCTCCACACAGCCCAGATTACAGCACCCTTCAGCTCCGACTGAGGAGAGGCTGCAGGGACGCGGGGCGGGCGAAGTGGGACGCTGGGCTTGGCCGGGTAGCTGTGACGGAGATGCTGACATCCCCGACAATATATGGCCAGTCTAAACCACGGGATATCTTGTCCTTTTAAGGTGGGCCAAGAGCAAGCATCTGTGCAGTAGCAGCACAGCCCCAGCCTGCCATCAATAGCCCCTGGTGTCGCTGAAAAAACAGGGGCTCCTGTGCTGTACCAACTGGCCATGCAGATGCCCAGGCACCCATCCCGGGAGAAGACAATCCGTCCGGTTGTTCCTCTGCACAGCATCACGGAAACAAGAAGGAACAGTAATAACGAGGGGAAGAAAAGCCACAAAACCATGCGGCTGGGCTGCTCGCTGGCAATTGGCGCCTGCAGCTGTCAGGGGGGGGAAGGAAGGGAGGGAGGGCCTGTCCCCATCTCCGTCCCCATCCCCGTCCCCATCCCTCATCCTGACAGACAACAGCTCAGCCAAGGGCAGCTTTGGGCCCGGGACCGGAAGCAAAGGTTTAAAGCAAATCTCTGGAGAGAGAAAGGAGCAAACGTTTCACCCCCTCATGCTTGCTCTTCACACGTAGCCAGAGCCGTGTATGCGCAGCAGGACGGGTTCGACAGGGATCAGAGAGGGGCAAGATGAATCATGCCGAGGAAGATACTGAAAATCTCCTGTGCTAGTGCCCTGTTTCTTATGCAGCGCCTTGGTTGCGATCCTCTTCCTCCTCCAGGCCAGATTTAGAGAGCTTCACAGAGGGCCTTAACGCACAAGCAATTTTACAAAAAGCATTCTGGAAATAGGGTAAGCTAAACCAGGACAAGACTCTTTCCTTTTGGAGCAGCTATGTCCCACATGGCCACCACTGTAACTGCATCCACATGCTACCAAGTTTCCTTGCGCAGGCAAGCTCAAGGGGGAAGAGCATGGGTTTGCTTATTGCGGAACCCCCAACAGATCCTGTGCAGCCCAACCGCGCTGTCTTTGCAGGAGATGCCAGCACACTCTGCTTGGAGCACCATACCAGGTGGCACACCAAAGCACTTTATCCCTCTCAAGACAACACAGTAAAATGATGAACGACACGAGAAAAGAGTAGAAATTACAAGGATTAAAACTCATTTCCTGGTGGTAGCACTGTCAACCATCATGATTTTATCACGAGCCCTGTAAAAATCTGATGGTGTTAACATTACTGCAGAAAAATATCATGACTTTTTTTTTTTAACGGCAAAGTTCTAGTTTTCCATGTTGTGGAGAAAGGACAGGAACATTACATGCTCAGTAAACACAAAAAGCAAATTAAAGTGAACAGATTAATTTTAAAGCCTCAAGCTTTCAAGGATAATCATGATCTCAAGATGCTCAACCTGTAATTTCTTAACATACAGGGATAGCAACACAGAGCATCCCTTCTTTACACAGCACGTTTTGTACCCTGGAACATATACCTTCCAAAACTAAAATGGCTTTTTTCTTTTTTAAAGAGGGAAAAGAATTGCAACATCTCAGCACGTTTCTAACATTTTATTTAAAAGCCAACACAGCTGCACTGTAATGCTACTCAAAGATGAGAACCTCCACTAAATTACTAAACTCGTTTTAAGCAGAAAGAGATTCAACATGCAAATATTTTGCAGAGAGAATGATTCAAGAGTTTGCAGCTCTTCTTGCTGCTCCTTTCCAGGGAGCATGACTTGCTGACAGGATTAACTACTGCCAGGCTCACGAAGCTGGGAGACAGCTGCCACATGGCAGCCATTTATTACAAAGCTCCACTCCTCTAAAGTTAGGAAAGAGGCAGACTATTTCATCTGTGTTATCAGCAGGGTTCCTCTGCTCCACAGGCTTTAGTGACTAGGCTTTCTCTAAATAAACACCTCCTTTTCTCCCCCACCTTGTTAACATCATTATCTTCCTGTCTTCTGTTTCTGGTCAGCACAGGAAATATTCCCCCCATCATGCTCTCCAAGCAACAACAACAAAAAATCTATAATCAAAACAATTTAAAACATTCAGAAACAGCCATGCCCCCCAAAATAGATTTTTTAATTAGAGAGCTGTAGCTTGAAATTTTAAGAGGGGAAACCACATGCCACAGAGAGGAAAGAGAGATGTGCTAGAGCAAGGGATTCAGAAGTGTGCTGTACAACCCTTGCTCTCCCATCCTCCTCCCTAGGAGGCATTTGTAATGTCAGCCTCCAACTGCAATACCCAAAGTGGCTACACAGCTTTTTCATGAGCAAGGTAACCTGTAGCGCAACCATGAGCAAGAGAACCTTCCTAGCTCGTACCTCCACAGCCAGCAGACCCTGAGCAGACCCGGTAGCCAAAACCACACTCCTGCCCTGCACTGTATGAGGCACAAACAGGTCTCAAGTCAACCACCTCATATAATCTCCTAAGGCTAGGAACAGATATACACCATCTACATCACCTCCATGTGATATTAAGCATAGATGACCATTGGTTGCCATTCTCCTGTTACTCTGAACCAGAGATAAGAGATGCAAGCGAGCTGTTTAATTTTACCTGGGGTTATTCTAGATATTTATTTGCCATAGATGCCAGAGTACCACAAATCACTCAAACTGAGGTTTATTGCTTCCCCCAGGTGAAGGGAGAACCCAGCCTTGAGAAAAACATCACTGAGGAACAAGCTGCCAGACTCTTGTGAGCACATCCACTGGCTTATACCAGCTGGGCAGGTAGCCGTCAGGGTTGTTTGCAGAGCTCTAAATTCTGCAATACAACATTTCTTTCATGTTTTAGTTAGGTAAATTAATTACAGCAGTAGATGGTGCTGGCAAGCCTCTCCGAGTTGAGATCCTCACAGGAAAGCCACCAGGAAAACTTTAAACAGCAGTGCTACTTGCCAATGGTATTCTTCAGTATGAGTTTTCTTTCTATTTTGAAGTACACACAGTGAAACTAACCTGTGGGAGGTGCTTCCTGCACACTGACAAAATTAAACAGCATCTGTTAATTTTCATAGACTGCAACACGTGCGCAAAAAAAGGGCACAGGGAATCGGTTCAACAATTTCTTATGGAATTCAAAAGTCCCTCATCTTCATCAGATGAGCACAAGAAGACTCCTCAGAAAGGACGTATCTCTATCTGACTTGAAATTCAAAACATGAACTGCATACACACACACACATCCCCCTTCATCCACAAGCACATCCAGCTGCTGACCTTCCAAGTTCCTTGTAGTATAGTTTTTGCTCTGGGACTTTAAAAGTCTAGCAGGCATTTCTAGAGGATTTTACAAAGTACACAGGCCTGGCCTTGTAAAAGCTCATGAGGAATCCACGGAGGTCATCGTGGAGCTTAGACAGTCTGCAAACAGCATAATCCACGTGCTGGTGAGGGAAGGAATGACCAAAGTCGGGTGGATAGGCCTGAAGACTTCTGCAGTGACTGGCTCCTCCAACAATGCTGTAAACCCTGAAGGAAATGCCTGCTGATCTTCAAAGCCCTTCAGTAGGAACAGCCTTAAGTTTCCTGAACGTGAGCATTCTGCTTGCAAGGCCACAATCCTCTTATGTACAGAGAGAAAAATATCAAAATAAAGCAAACAAAAAACCATAAAATCCACTAAGGTTAATAACCACAAATAACCAGTGAGACTGACCCTCTACTCTGCAACGAGCTGTCGGATCCATCCAGCAAAGTTTTGATGCTCCTCGGCACAACAGCCACACGGATCAAGCAGCAGCTCACAATCTCTGCAGCTTTCCTTTTTCTATTCCAGGCAGTCCTCCACACGTGTAGACTCCTGGAACGCAACACTCAGTTGTTCGGACTAGGAGGGGATGCTACAGCCTGTAGCTGTACAAGGTGTCCACCGTAACGATATCAAGATCACTGCAGTGCGCTGCACTGCTGGCAGAATTTTAGGTACAGCCTTCAGTCGCCTGACGGGCTGCACAGGCGACCATGAGTAAAGGGTAGTCTGGACACCTGCACACTGCAAAGAATTGCAGGAAGTTTATTTCAGGAACGCTGGGGAAAAAAAAAAAAAACAGACAAAATTGTGAACAGGTTTCTTCAGTAAGCCAAGTTTCAAGTTGCTATTCCTCCAGCCAAAAACGTCTGCTGCTAGTCCAAAACCACCCTCCTCTTCCAAAAAACCAATTCCACCGCTAGTGCTTCACACATTGCCATCAAACAGATGATACAGACAATTCTTCCCACAATTCACGTATGAAAAGGGAAACTCATTTCCTTCTGCTGACTCCCATTGACATGTAATATACCACAACGTTAGTCTGAAGCAAACTAGTATAAATTATGGATAGGTTCAACCCAATTCTGGGTAAAGTAGCAGTTGCAAGTGTTCACCATAGAGAAAAAAGAATGACAACAACACAAAAATCGACTGAGTGGCCTGTGCACACCCCCACCCATCCCCGATTTCTGCAGTAGGACAGCAAGAGTTTGCCAGTGGAACCTTGACTAATCACTTGCATATATGCATGCATAGCAAAGCAACATTGAAGTATCATTATTAGCCCTGTGATACTGAAATTCATACTTCTTTTCAGGAGTGACATTCCCATGTGAACATTTTCACAGTCACATACACAAACACACCCACACAGCCACTTTCTTTTAATTCTAAAAATGAAATCACCTTGCTTTACAGTTTTAAGCCAGTACATACTTTGGCAATATATATTATATAGAACATTACTCTTGCTGACGTCACTTAGAATCTACTGTATGGCCAGAGGTGAACAAGACCAAAAGTGTTTTAAAAGAGTCACGGAAGAAAAAAATAATCTGATATTGTTCTTTGATTAGGTTACAACTCTTTAAAGGAACAAACCCAACTGACAGATGCCATCCTCCAAACTTCATCTAGAAATGATGTTCATTCAGAGCAAAAGTAAAGGACAAAGAAAACCTCAACACCAGAACTCGTACTTTCACTCAGATACTAAATAGCAGGAGCTATTTTCCACTTCCAGTTCAGACATTATTGTTTTGTAGTAAGTTTTATATGTCTTATGGAGCTCAACTGTTCAATATAAAGGAAAGAATTCAAGAAACTGGTAGCTATCTCACCTGTAGAGCAGACAAATGTGTATTTGAATGAGTTAAAACAAGAAACTAAAAGGAGAAAGCAAGTAAAACCACCAGCTAAATAAATTACTTTTCACTCTAAGGTGAAAGACTTTTCTTAATCTACCCACTCATTTCACACATGCTAACATGCAACTATCATTCTACCAAAAATTAGAAGAGAGTCACCACCAGATTTGTTTCACTTCTTCCCTCATCTAAACTTCAAACAGGGTTTCTGAAGCTAGAAGATTTCACCATCCCTACTTACTGACAGCTGAAGACAGAAACTGGCCCTTTCCTCATCTGCTAGGGTCTGGCATGCCATGGAGGCTATGGAGGTAGGCACTTTCATAAACAGAAGTGACAGTAGCAACATGTTCAGCATATTTCACACCGAACTTGAAACGTTATTCAATACAGATTTGACATGAAAAATATGAAAGCTGACAAATTCAAAGGTTCCTCAGCAAATATACTCCTCTAAAACTTCCTAAAATCTCTAAACGTGGATAATTTCTGAAGTAACGAGGTCTTTAAAATAGCAGTAAGCAAGCTCCCCGATGGGTGGGGTAATTGGGAGGGTTATCACACCTCTGGGGGAAGTCACAGGCTCTGTCTTGGCAGTGTTTCATCCCTTCATGTACCCAGGGGACTGATTAGTTCATGATAAGCAATTAGGCACCCTAGGGAGGACACTTAACCATCTTACCAAAACAAAAAGGCTGCACAAATGTAAGTCTCACTAGATTAAAGAAACACTGTCTGAAGAACAGCAAATTTGTGTTTGTTCCCTTCTACTGGAACTAGCAAATATTACATTTTGCCTACATATGGCACACACAGATCTCAGAAATCCCAAATTTGAGCACGTACTTGCTGCTAAATTGGTAACAAATGCTCTGAAGCATTTTCTTTCCCAAGACACCAGTGCTGTGATGCAGGAAAAAAGGAGGAGGGACAGAGGGGAGGAATACAGTAAATAATGATTAGACGACTAGAAATAGCAATCTCATTCCTTTAAATTCTCTTCCTCATTGTTAAAATAGTCCCCAACCAAGGATCAGCTGCACAAAGTGAGACCTGGGAAGGCTGGTTGCACTTCAGAATGATGCCCCCAGTCAGCAGCAGCCCCACCATTACAAGTCCTGCTCCTAAAAAAAGTTCTGGGAAGCTCCTGCTCGCTGTGAGGCTTGCAGTGAGGCACCTCTGAGTACCACAATCCTACCCATCTTAAACATTTATCTCTGGCGAAGCAGAGGGACGAATTCACCTTTCGCCTGCCAAGTGATGTAAAAGCTCCAACACGCACCAGAGCTGCCGATGATGCCATTCCTGACTTACATCAGGCCCAATGTATTTCAAAGTACTTAGACGGCTTAAAATATGAAGGAATGCTTTTCAATAAGACGACCCCCTGTTCTTTTCTGTCCTTTTATCTTTTCTTAACAGTTTGCCATCCAGTGATAGGAGGGAACCCCAGCTGCATAGCCTGAGCTTTTATCTTCTGCTGACCATGCAACAACACAAAGCTCAGTGCTGGATTTCCTGCTGCTTGCCTAAAGGGGCTGTTCAGCTTGTTTAAATATTACTTGCCTTGGGAGCCTTGGAGTTGTGCCCAAGCACTGTACTGTATCTTCCCAGCATCCATTTCAGCATGTGCTTTAAAGGTCTTTAGGTTCGATGTACTATGCTCTCCCTTGCTACAGGAGGAGCCTGATGCCTCTAGAAAAAAAAAAGAAAACCCACCCAACTCCTCCCTCTCTCCCCAGTCCCCCCATTAATCCCCGTTCTTCATTCCATTACACAGCTAACAGAAGTCCCTTGCAAAGCATGCAAACATATTTAGTCCAGTAAACTGAACCAATTACAACCAAGGGAAAAGACATTCTGGGATGAAAGGCTACAGCTAGGAAGAAATCAGATGCCCTGTATCACGTACAGAAAGCTATCAATGCTCAGTGAGCAAACAAACGAGAAAATACAGTAGCAAAAGTGGGCTTTTAAGCCGAGCTGTGGTACAGCAGCCTCTTGCCATGCTAAATTTGGGGAGTCTCCACAGTGGATTTTAGAAGAAAAGAATCTTCAAACATGGCCTTCTCGAATTTGCAAACTTAAGGCACTTCCTTTCTTCATCCAGAGCAGTGATGAAAATAAAATACAGCTTTCACAAAAACAGAAAGAATATTCCAGCCTTTATGAATTCTTTCAGAAGCCCTCCTTTTCGCAATTACCATGCCACGGAGAGGCTGAGTTCTGGCTACAAGGTCAGCAGGGAGATAACCTTGGCCAATAGGAATGATCTGCATCAGCCCAAAGGCAGCGCCAGGCGGCCACCCATTAAGCAGCCCAGCAGGCCCCACTGTTAACCTGTTTGCAGCCGATAACAGCTGATAGGGACGGAGGAGGAGGAGAAGGAGATAAAAATCCAGATTCAAAATCTCTTTGTGAAAGTTGTGGACACAGCAGTTCAAATCCAGAAATTCACTTCAGTGAATACTAAAGTTTGTGAGAACTGTCCTGTAAAAAGATGTCTCTTGTATTCCACGGCAGCTAAGATGCAGGAATACGTGTACCCCCACATGCTGATGGAGAAACGCAGTTGCAAGGAAACTCAAGGCTGGAAGTGAAAACCTGTTTTTAATCCATTCTGCTCCGCTTCAGCCTGCAGTGTACAGACTGATTTAACCTGATGTAAGCCATGGCTGTCATTCAGAAGGACAGACTGCCAGTCCTCACTTCACCCCGCAGCTCCAGCCACACGTTCTCCCTCCGGCCTCGTGCCAGTTTGAACAACCACATGGTGATCCGGGATCATGGAAATGATCTGGTTTGGGATTTGTGTTCGTTTGGGGCTTTTTTTTTTGTTTTTCACTTAAAAATGTACACACATATAGTTTCATCAACAGCCTTCACACAGGGGAGCTGAGGCATCGTCAAATTACACCCTCTATTTGAGTGAGGGATGAGAGACCTGAGCAAGAATGTTGTCGGTAACTCTACTCCCGTGGTGCTGCAGTACCGGGAAAAGATGAAAAGATGTAGTGGAACGAACCCGCAGCCCACTCCATCTCCAGACTCCCACCTCCCGCTCCCTTTTCTCCAGCTCAGAGCTCGCTTGCAATTCCTCTGCCATAAAGAAACCTCCTAGCATTTAAAAGTCTGCCTGAAGTTCAGATCTCCAATTAAATCCAGTGAAAGTAAGTTCACAGTAGAATAAACTACCACAATTAAAATGTCGGCACCGCACCTCTCCCATGGCATCCCTGGAAGAGGGAAGCAAGAGGGCAAGAGCAGTCGCAAGCAACGAGTTAGTATTCTGCTTCCCTCTCCAGTTTTCCCTAGATCAAGGACTGAGTGTACCTTTTGCACAGTGCTAAGCACAAAACAAACACAAGTTCAAAATACCCCCCTCCCTCCCCGCCTCCCTCAGTCTTTATGCAGCCAAATTGAGCATCATTTTCAACTTTTTCGTTTGTTTGTAAACATTTGTAAATTACCCTTTCCCCACACACAGAGACAAAATTTACCCCCTCCAATACAACTCATGCTTCATTAAGTCACATCAGTAACAATGCTGAAACCGCCTGCCACCATGTGCCACCACATGTACCAGCCACAACTCCAGAGTCCCCGGTAAGTAGGGCAAGCAGCTCACCTGGAGTCCTCATGTACTTCAGAAACAATATTTACAAACCTTGGGCCCTTGGACTTGAAATACAGCACAGTGGGAATGGCACACATGCCCCCGCACTGGCAGCCGGCCCCCCTCCAGAGAGCGGTAGGTATTGTAAAATGCATCACCTTAAGGGGATGGGATGGGAACAGAAGTGGAGAAAAGAAACCAAAGCTGCGGAGGGAGGGAAAGGCCGTGTTGCCTGGCTGCATGTCCTGGGGCGCTGCTAGCTCACGTTGCTTGCACCATCTGATCGCTCAAAGCTAAACATGGAATGTAGGTAGCAAGTCACAACACTGCGCAGGGCTGGAGACGTGACCCATCAGCTGTTTCTGCATTATAATTATTGCACTGGGGCACAGCAGGACCAAACGTTTGCCTGGGCAGATTTCTGCGATGTTTTGGTTTGTTAAAAATGGCACAAAAGGCCGCACGCTGCTTTCAGATCTGTGATTACAGTCGCTTTTCTGCAGGCCCGGCGCTCCCTGCTTAAAATCCTCAATCCGCGAGGAAAGCAGAAGGCCCAGAACTATTTCGCTTTATTCGAAACAGTATTAGGAAGTCAGATTTCACAGGGCTGTGACCTCTTTCTCTCTCCCCCACCTCCGCAAGACAGAAAGGAGTTTCACACAAAGATGCAGCGAAGCAGCACCCCTGAACCATCATTCTCTGCATTTCTAAGCTGGTCTTGGTCGTTTCCCTTTCAGGCCGCTTCTGCTCCCAGGCTTTCTCTTGCTCTCTTTTTATTTTTAAAGTTTCTGCTACTAATAAAAAAAAAATAATAAATGAAAACCTTATTGCAATACCATCATTTCCTTGTATTATCATATTCTCTAGTGAACTGATTAATTCTCAGCGATCCTGACCCTCAGCTCCCAGTGGGCCCCAAGTGATGCAAACGGTTTCTTTCAGCTCTTCCTCCATTTTATTTTTGTCCTGACACGCACTGAGCACAAGGAGAAGGACTAGGTTTTGCAACTCGGGACTTAAAATGCAAGTATCTTCACTGGGACAGCTGGGAAGGAACACTTCACTTTTAGGCAATTTGATTGCTTCTGTAACACGCTCAAGAACTAAGCAAAGCTCAAAGAGAACAAGTCACCAAAGAAATTATTTAAATCAATATACATTCAACACATCTTACTGTCCAGGCTTTGCCCTACGAGTGAAACTTCAGTTATCAGAAGCACAGTTTGTCAGGCAGCAACGTGAATTTTAGTGCAACAGGTCAGCAAGACACAAGAATTGTAGGACAGCACAAAAACCTGCAGCAGTACACAGCCAAAGCGTTTCTGTTACACCAAAAGTAGCAGGCAGTGTAAATCCAGATAGCACAGCCCCTTTCCAAATGACTGCCTCTAGGAGCCCATGAGCGTTTGCAGAACTGGAGGGATGCTCTCAGGAGACCACTCAGAGCTACCTCAAGCTTCCTGTTCGACACCACGTGGACTCCCCCCTGCCCTCTCACCCATCCCTTAACCAAACAAAATAAACATTTCAGGACTTATACCATATTTCCAGACAAAGATGCACCAAAAGCAAACTCTTTGTGAGGGCTGAATACAAAGGGATATCCCCACACGCTTCGAGGATGTCGTTTTTTGCAGGAGCAGAGCAGTACAGGGATTCCAGGTGGTTACCGGGATGGCAGGAGGAGGGCAAGAAGACGCCAGTAAGCTATGAACGAGCTCCCGTAGGTCAGAAAAGCACACTCCAGGCAAATAGACCAAAACTTCTGTTAGCACAAGAAGAGCACCCATCTCTAAGAAACCACTTCCTATCTCATTCTCCCCATCCCCTCCCCATAGCCTTCTCCCTACGGTAACTCAGAACAGCCAGGCAACTGATCTCTAACCATCCATCAGAAGAATTGGCTAATACAATGTCACCCGGCCCACCACATGAACAAAAACCACCAACGAATCCAGCTAGTGGTTAACTGCAAATTTTTGCTTTACTGACGGTATTACACCGCCGAGGGTTCCCTTGCCTTTGCACCACGTACACTGCCCTCTTAGAAACCCCCTCTGCTCAAACTCAGATTTACAAATACAGGGATGGATATTCTACACATCTGCTTCCACCTGGTGGATTACCAGAGATGGAGACCGCAGCATTTTAAAAAACAAACATGTAAACCCACCTCTAAAATTAGTTGCATGGTAATCCTGTGGGCAAGAGCAGAGGGGAAGAGTGGTTGGGCTCAGGGGGGAGGGAGAAGTTTGCAAGAAATGGAATACGAATCACTAAACTGCTTAACCCATTTCGAAATTCAGTTTTTTTCTTTCTTGGAAAACAAACAAAAAAAAAGGATTTTTCTTTCATTGTGAGGAGTTTCTCGAAACAGAGGAGGTCAGAGTTATTCAATATTGCTCCAGGGTGCTTAACATGAATAAATTACTTCAATCAAGTGTCTTGTCAAAAAACTTAAAATACTCTTTCCACGGTCTCCCCTTCCATAATCAAGAAAAAAAAAGATATTTTAAATGCACATTAAAATACATATTATGCATACACACTGTATATAATCAAAGTCCTACAGTAATTTATTAATTGCTAGCCATAACTACAGAAACCAGGGGTTCTTTTAACACCTGTTCTTTTAACAGCAAAGCAAATGAGAAAAGTCAGGGAGCATCCTGAGATACTCACTGTCGTAAAACCTTTCAGGTCTGTTTTCTAAAAATTTCCTTGCTATGGTACCTGCAAAAGCATCTTTGCAGTAACTTCCAGTTCCATTTTCATACGCATATTTTTAAAGATATGAAGATAGCCGCCTTCACCCGCTGCATATACAGCATCAGGGGTATCTCATTCTCTGTGGCCGAAGTTCCCAGAAAAGCCAACTCCGGAGATCCTAGGTGTGGCACATTCCTTTTCACCCCAGATACTCCTCCTGACTGGAAGCGAAGGTAAATATTACTCCAACCTCAATCTGTTTCCCTCCTGCAGCCACAGCAGTTTAGTAAGATATAGTCAGCAGGGTATTGCAAATTACACTTAAGGACTCATTACAAATCAGGGCCTCAGTCTTGCTAATGAATTGATACTAATAGGCCCATTCTATGGAAGAGACCCATTAGTTTCAACAGAAGCTACAAAGGTCCCGGTGACAGCTGTGGTGTGCAAGTGAGGGCTGCGTGGCCCCTGCATCAGGAAGTTTGCACAGGTATTACCAACTTCTGGGCCTTTGCTTTTATTTAGGAGACCAGCGATGTTTGGCAAGGTGTGCAAATCTTGTCAGACAACTTTCAAGCCACCCTTACTCCACATGGAACAGAAGTGCCTACAAAGTAAAGCACGATCACAAGAAAAATGTTTTCGTCTTGCACCAACAAACCCCTAAACCAGAAAGTCGATACCTGTATGTCTTCATCACACTGCAAGAGAAATGGTCGAACATTCCCCACATGTTTTTTTGCATGTGAAAAAGCAGACAAATACAGAGGTATACAAGACTCCTAAATTGCTAACTCAAAATGTGGGGCTAGGTTGCCAACTTCAGTACTCACAGAGCTGAACTGACTTACGCTGGTCTGGAGTAAGAGGGACACGAGGATGCTTGGTTTTCGCTGGGTCCTGCACAGTCCTTTTTACCGTCCCGATTGCAACAGACAATACGAACAGAACACTCTGGGGAAATCACCATTGCCCATGATAATCAGCTACGATAATCAATAGCCAGCTTATTCAATCAATAGCTGTAACTGCAATCTCCCACCTGCTTCGCCCTTCCCAAATCTCAATGCCCCTGCATTACAGCTTTGAGGACTAGAAGAACAGGTCAGACTTTCTTCCCCGTTTTTTAGAGATTCTAGGTTTGTTGCATTTTTTTCTGCTGTCCAATAATAAAAGGGCGGACATGAAAGAGAATTCAAAACCTAAAGTTACTTTTCCCTTAGCTGCATTCTTAAAAATGGCTTAAGAATATTTTTGGTTTATTATTTTTCTTTCAACCAAAACAAATGTGTCCTGAAGCTAAACACCTGACACAGAGTGTTTCAGCACAAATGGTTAAAGCTTGGTAGAGCCGCATGCAAGAGAAGATGGGGCCTGTAATAAAGCTGCCTGGTGATCTCCAATTGAAAATCCTCCTGGCAGCCGAGCTTCTTTCACACAGAGGAACTAAACTGACATCCTCTCTCTATTCCTGTCCCTGATGACTCTCTCAGTATACCTGGAAGACAGGAAACTGACTAAGCTCCCTAAAAACTGGTCTGGTCAGTCCCAGTCACCCCCACTCCAAAACGGTGAAAGCAGTTGGTTTGACATCTCAGCAGATGAAGTCTTGGAGTACACTGGTGGAATGGCCAGCAAACACTAAAAGTACCTTTTTTCCTCAAGTCCAGTTGCTGTCACAGCCCCTCATCCCAAAAGTCAAGAGAGATTTTAAATGGATTTTTGGGGTTGCTGACTTTAAGCCCATAGGATAAACTTCACTCGTGATTGTTCACGAGTCAGAAAATTTTTGCCTGGAAAAAGAAAGCAGAAAAAACTGCAGTTCTCTCACAATCAGTTGAGTCCAAGAGCCACAGCCTTAGCACTGCCAGTTTCCCATCTCATTAAGTGTCTTGCAATACTTGTTTTTGTAATCATTTTCCATGCTGTCTACACAAAAAGCTATCTCAGAAGCCAGAAGAACTACATTCCTTAAACACGGACCCTTTCCAGACTCACCCCAAACCTTCTGTGCTTAAGGTCCTATACATACATGAACGCACAGATCACTACAAGCCCAGCAGTTAATTCATTTTCAAGTTGCCCGAACTGCACTTCCTAAACTTCTACATCCCTGATGTTCCCCTAGCTCTTCCAGGGAAGCCAGGCTGCCTCCTGCTTTCTCTCCATTCACAGCTGCTAAGACTCCACTGCAGCCTACCAAGTTGCTCTCCCGTAAGCCACGTAAGTGTGCTACCATGCACGCAGACTGTGATTCACATTAATTACTACATACGCAGCATCTTTCTTTCCAAGAAAGATGCTTGTTTTCCAGTTTTTCCTTTTCAACTCTTTTTTAAGACACGGATGCCGCCTCCCCCTCCTTCCTCATCACCTCCACTCAGGAAGACTGAAGCTCAGAGATCCCATGGCAGATGGCAAGGCCTTTGAATCAGTGGCTGCTGGCTGGTCTTGAATGGATTTGGGTAAGGGTCAGACAAGATACAGAGCACGAACACGCTTCCAGAAACTTTAAAATCCAAACGCAAATTCTCCGCCCATCACCTTCAACGTCAAGCAATAAAAAAGCTAATAAAAGAAGTGACAGTACGGGAGGTCATTGACTGTCTGGCTGGGGTCTGACGACTGCCGACAAGTCCTTGGGAGGAAGGGATGGCGATCCAGCTGCTGTTGGTGGTTGTCTCCCTTAGTCTCTCCACAGATCCTGCCCTACGGACCGGGCCTCGCATTCAGCTCACCCGAGTTCCTACGTCTCTCAAAATAACGGCCGAACACCACTAACGGCTGCTTGGATCCAACAGTGTCTACGTGCCCTCCTCATCCCCTGGAGACGCCACAGACATCCTAGGGCTCAACAACACCAAGTCGGAGGTACAACGAAAAATAAACCAGTGGTCACTTCCTGAGGTCGGAGCATACCTACAAATGTAGGCCCATAATGCAAGGCGCATCTAATTTATTTGTGTACTTTACATCCTCTGTGCCTAGCTCAAAATGGGAAGACCCATTTTGGAAAGCTTTTTAAGAACAAAAAAGCCCAGTCCTTCCAATTTTTGTGCACGGAGCAAATCCCCCAGTACTTGTTTTGTGTGCTTAGGGCCCTGAAAGCTGCCAGAAATAGCTGGAGAATAGGGGGAGAAGGAAGATTTCTGTGATGAATCCTACTTTTCAAAAGGTTTTAGAAATGAATGTAAGATCAGAGACAATGAGTTGCTCAAATCAATACGTAAACTCAGAATGGAAACTATTCTAAAAATCACTATGGCATTAGGTTTTCTACTTTACAGTTTTGACAGCAAAGGACAAGCATTCTCCAAGACAGTAAAATTATTTTTAACTTCAAGATACAATTAACACAGGAATTGGTATCTTTGCACCTTTTCTATGCATTCATATCATAGACTTAATGGTACAAACACGAGGATGCATACCTGCAAGGTTCATAACCACACCTTTGCATTTAAGAAGATTACTGAGCAATCTAACAAAAGGAGGTTTACTTTTAGTCCATACAGTTCTATATCACGCAGCCCATTTGCAATCTGTAATACTGATATCATTTAACATTGGAGGCAAAGGGACCCATGCGTCTCCATCAATCAGATGTAGCAAATTCACAGAAGTCGAAACAAAACCAACCAGAGATGCAAGAATCAGGCCTTTGGGATGCTAAGCTACTGTCTCCTGCATGGTTAATTTTGATGAGCTTGTTAAAGCACAGCTTTTAGCCAAGTGCTTTTTCATACAAACTCATCCATAGCGTAGAGACGATTAATCATCATTTGTTACTCACCTTCTGGCAACACCCACCTTAAGCTTGGCACCATCCAGACACATCAGGAAAGACAGTCCCAGTCTGAAGGCTTTGTGGTAAAAGGGAGCCATTTCTGAGACCCAATCCTGATGGACAGACAACTACAGACACCCGTGGTACTCCGCATGGCTACCAGGATCTGCCAGAATAAAGCTGCTCACAGGATAACTCACGAATGCAACTCTTTCTAAAAGGGACAAGGTATGTATTAAATACACCAGCTTTACCTACTTTTCAGTGCCTGTCAACTGCTACTGATGTTACAACTAAGTCTTGTGAAAGGATTTTGCTGAAGAAATATGGTGAAATCTTCATAGACTGATCAATCAGAACACCTCGCTTGGTTACGGTACATAGGAAAGTAGTTCTGTTCTTCTGCAGCATTAGTAACTTCTCAAACAAAGAAGCCTGATTGAGGCAGACAGTGAGGGGCTTATCAGCTTAGGAAATGGGAAGGATGGTCCAATTAACTGCCAAGCAGTCAGACATAATTCACTCTGACGAGGCCGATGAGACACAAGTCAGAGAAATGCATGCCCCATCCATTTATGTAACACCCAAACGTTCCTCCCTGCAAAGTCTCCCCTTCTGGAGGTGTTGCCTAAATAAGGAGAAAGTCACTGGAGGAAAATCTACCTGTATGGATCTGCATCTAACCAGCACTCTCTCTGATTAGGCAACCACCTCAGCCGTACAGGAGACATCACCAGTCACTAAACTGCTGGACCCAGGCGGTAACAGCCATCACCAAGCAGACAGAAAGCTCTGTGCAAGGTTATCTGGGGTCCGCAGCACTGCACTGTCTTCTCACACAACATGGAACAAGGCAAGAAGCAGAAGGCACAAAAAGGCAAAAATAAAATACCCCACTGGAGTCTAAGTAGGCAGGCTTCATCTCCTTCTTCCTGAACCACTGCTGCTAGCACAGAAGGAGTCAGAATGTTATTGAAGTAATTCACAATGCTAAAAAAAAAAAAAAGAAAAAAGAAAAAAGAAAAAGAAAAAGGAAAAAAAAAAAACTAGGCATACCATATGTAACAGCTGGTTAAGAAAGCTCTGAATCCAGCCACAGTGCTGCCCTTCATGTCCTCTGCTGTGCCCAGTACACTGCTAGCACAGGGTAAACAAAAAGAGGGCACATTGCAAGAGGAAGGGGAGATGCTAGAATGCAGAGAAAGTTCTCAGTGAGTCATAGATCTAGCTTGGGACCCATCACCTAGGAGGCAACAGGCTTTTTAAGTGGAGAGAGGAGAAAAAAGAAATTTAGAAAGTCCCCAAAACACTGATTCATAAATACGAGCTTCAGCTGATGTTTATGGAAAGACTGGCATCTTCCATCTGCAACAAAAATGCACATGTGGGACCGGGTCCATCCTTTGGTAAGACACCTTGTTTTGCATAATCTTCTTCATTTTCCAAAGTGCTAGACTTAAGACTGTCATGATCAGAAACACGTGCTTTACGCACTATGAGCAGGAGTGTAAAATCCCTCAGTTGTGTGGAATATTTATGTTACATACGGCAACTTCCTATTTGTCAGCCGGTTACCAGGAGCTAAGGAATCTGTGTGGTACTAGCAAAGTCGCCTTGCAGCAGGGTGTTATAGCGAGCACAAACCGGACTATATATGGTATGTTTACTGAACGATTAGCCATAAACATGTTACAGAAGAAATGATGTCTTCTATTAGACGCTGGGCTTGCTGCTGCAAAGCAAACCGTCTTTGCTGGGAAAGGGGTTTGTCACATATTCCTCATGTGCTTCTGGGCTGCGGGTGCCAGTGAAACCTCTAGAAAACAGAACAGGTTATGCTGCAAGTAATGATTAACTGCGTGGAGGATCAGCCCTCCAAGCTCCACCCGACAGCATTCCCCGTCTCCTTTTTGCTGCTTTTCCTCCCCGGCTACTTTTTCGGCCGGGACCGTTCGCAAGGCGAGCCGGCGGCGGAGGGCAGGAAGGCACACACGCAGGCAGCCGCATGCCGGGCAGAGCGCTGCCTCTGCCGCGGGATGACGGGCACGGACAAGTGCACCCTCTGATTTCTTAAGAAACAGCTGGCAGCAGGCGAGCGGGCGCTGCAACCCATCCGCCCGCCCCACGTTCAAACCCAGTCGGCACAGGACTATTTCATAACGGGGAGGAGAGGGGCGGAGGGGGGAGGAAAATCCTGAAGGGTTGAGGGAGGAGAGTGTACTGAAGATGCCTTAAAGCACGGGAGAAGGTTCGTATCTGGCTCCAGCGTCCTGTCTAACCTGTTTTGTGGTATGTTCTGGTTAACCCTCCTTTTGGTCGAGGGTTTGTTTTTTTTTNCTTCTCTCCTCCGACTCCTTTCACGCTCCACTGCACTCCAGCACAAACATCGGCACTTGAAGAGGAGATGCCAGAAAACAAAATGCCGAGTCCATCACAGACTGAAACTGGACATGCAGTTTCTTCACTGCAGGGAACTGGATCTTCCTTATCGACTTGCCAGGACCACCAGCCCTCAAGTGCCACACTTCCCACCTCTGTCACTGCTTTTCTATGTTAGAGACTTCTGCAGCTCCTCAAAACCCCCCCAAAACTATGCAAAGCGGTAAAGGGGTGGGGAAACAAAGCAAAATACCCCCCCCCCTCAAAACCACACATCCAGAAGACTGCACACCACACAAATCTAACCAGGGTGCAGTGCAGAGGCAGCAGCAGTGATCACAGCATCAGGACGTACCTTCATCACCGCAGCAGATTTATGTCTTCATTGTGTACAGTATTCACAGGGTTAATGGACAGCCCGAAGATCAGAAATATACCTGCTAAGCAACAAAAGCATCAACTCAAAGCTGTGCTCAGTGGTTTCTGACAGGGGTTAAGCAGTTGGTAACCAGTGGCAAGAACTTAGTGGTGGTTCAGTAGCCATTTTAAGTAGCAGATGTATTAATCATGGGAGTGCAGTAACAAAAGAACCAGGAGCAAAACCACGGTACAGAAACAGGGACCCCTAAAAGCTCAGCAACACACACCGTCGTATGTAAAATAGACTTAGAGAAGCCAACAAAGAAGAAAGATTATTACGTGACCTCCAGAGCACAGCAAATCCCTCAGAGCAGTAAGTGCTAGGCATCAAAAACTTCCTGGTTTCCAGGCCGTTGTTTCACATGTTTTCTGGGGAGTTTTCATGCTGTGGGAAAGATTTCTAAGTACACTGAAAGTAAGCCTGCAACATCCCCTTCCACTCCCACAGCAAGTATGCAGTCCATAAAAGATTAAAGTGTTGGAAACATATGCTTGAGCGAAGACTTCTCTTTTTTTAAAAATCACATCAACGGTTTAGCACTTGATGCATTTTATCTAACTATTTTGCCATCCCTTTTTTAAGGCAGTAAGGGGGGGAAGATGGAGCGAGCAAGCGAGAGTGCATGAGAGGCATGCATTCTGTAACTTGAACACTGTTTTACAGATGTATTTACTATACTGCTTTTCTTCAGGGGCTTTTCAGGCCAGGGCAGCCTTTGTCTCTGTGCGCTATACGCTAGCCAGCTCATAACAAATGAGCAATCACAGAGAAAGCAGATCTGGCTCCTTCTCCGAATCTGCTGGGATGCCGAGGCACGAAGATGTGCCTGAAAAACTTCTATCTGTCCGGCTACGAATCCGATCAATCCCTTTGGTCACGCGAGCGCCTGAAGTCTGGTACAATTATTAACTGTGCTGCAGTCACATGAAAGAGAACAAGCTTCCCCCTCCCACCCTCATCCCGCGGGTAACATTATGTGGGCAGTGAATATATGAAGGAACATGGGGGGAGTGGGGGGAGGTGGAAACCTCCACAGAAAGACTGCAAAATTGTATTTTTTTTATTATTTCTTTTTGGTGGATGGATCATTACATTTCAGGCAAGCCTATCCGATGCTTAGACTCGTTTGGGTTCCCAAAGAAGGGTGAGGTGGGGAATCCTCATCTTCTCCACTCAGTACCGCCTTCTTTAAGAAGCGAAAATTAGAGGTGTTTCCAGTTTTCCCCACTTCTTAAACACAAAGATGATGGAGAACGGAAAGTATTTTTACTGAAGAACGAGTGGGCGATTTCTAAGCTGGTGAGGTTGCTTTGGAGGTGTTCTTATTTGCTGGGGGAAGGGGGAGGACTCAACAGGTATGAGAGAGGAGAGATAGGGGAAAGAGCCCACTGCGTTTCCGAGGAGAAACTCCTGGCATTGAGACAAATGAGACAGGCAGCCTGGACTAAGAGCCTAAGCTGTGATTCAGCTGCTGAGACCAGAGCCCTGTGTGACCTCCCTCTTCTACAGCCTGCACTGGCCCAACTGAGCGCGGGGGACGGCGCTTCCCAAAAGCCACTTTTCAGGGCCAAGGGGGGGAAATGACAGAGAAACAGCATGCAAACAGCGTGGTACCCACGAAGCCCCAGCTGCGCCTCCGCCCCCTCCTCACGCACCCCCCCAAGGCCGCCAGAAGGCCCGTCTTGCATTATTTTAAGTGTAAACCAAGCGCCACAGATGTGTGCGTGCGCTGTAGAGACCCACGCTGGGAAATATTAAAGACTGCATCTCAACTAGGAGAGGAGCCGCACGCTCCATTTCAGCCAAAAACCAGTGAATTGCGCTGACCTTAGGAAGGGGGGGTTAGCGGGGCAGGCGATGAGCGCTAGGTTCGACACCAGAAGACATTTCCTAGACGTAGTTAAGAATGTAAAGCTCAGAGCATCTTTAAGTGGTTACATCTATAGGGTCTGCAGCCCTGCAGCACTCAGCAAGAAAAAGGGGAGGAGGGGGAATCCAAAGGGTTGATGACATACAATAAAACATAAACGAGCACATACACTTTCGAAGTGCTACGTGTATTTTCAGTGAAGTTATAATTGAGTATGTCCCCAATAAAACGGCTACATTTGTAATGTTATACCATGCATCCATTTAATAAAATATTTTAAAATGTGCTTTTGCCTCAGTCCGCCTACACAAAATAATGAAGAAATATCACTCATCAGGAACTCCCTAAGAAAAATAAACCTTAAAATAGCATGATACGCTCACCGAATAACATGGGTTTCTGCAAAACTACTGTTCTTTATATATTTTGCATCTGAAAACTGCAAGTCTCACATGCGCGCACACACAAAAGACAGACAGACAGACTGCTGCTGCGGACAAAATGGTGCCATTTAATACAAAAATCTGGTTTATGCACAGCCTGGCTGTAGTGCATGCTGGTCCCAAGCAGAGTGGGATGCAGCCAGTTACATCGAACAGTTGTGCCCTCAGCAACAAATGGTGCATTCATAAAACTGGGAAAGCCTCTGTCTAGGGGCTCGCAGCTCTGCAAAGGAAACAATCGCTTGCTGACATTTTCTGAGGGAGGGTATGGCGAAAAGAGGTTGAGGGGGAGAAGTACGATCTACAGGAAAGTTATGTACAGAAGAAATACCAAAATATAAGGGGAACACCCCCCCAAATCTGCCATCGAGTTACATGTGCACTCTCCCTGCGTTAGTTAGCCTCTAACAAAAGAGCAAGGCCACCTGAAAAAGACATGCGCCTGGAAAACACTTGGCCAGTCAAGAGTATAGAAGAAAAAGAAGAAGGAGGAGAGAAAAAAGCTTTCTTGTAGAACGCTGGCCCATGAAGAAGCGACAGACATCACGCAGGCTGCAGTACACAAAGCCGCATCTGACAGGCCGTTTCTCGCAAGTTTCTTACCCCTGCCTTTATTAGCTATGCCACCTCCACACTGGTAACTAAAAGCCAACATCTGGTGCTAGCTAAATGTCAGCACAGACAATCCCTTTAATAAAAATTTAAAGAGTCTGGGTCCCCAACGAGGAAGTCATTAGTGCTTTGAATGCAAGACCCTACACGAGGAGTGAAACAATCCAGGCTTTTAAGCCGGGCAGAGCAGTGACTTCGGCGAGCGCCAGGCCACCTCTCCAGGCCTTCTGCCACCTCGCACCGGGGATGCTCGGATCACAGCCACCAGCCCACGTGTAGCCCATCTGGATGGTTCATCTGGTCAACTCCCTGTGCTGCGGAGCCAGGGGCTATGGATGCCCAGGTCCTGCCGCAGGATGGGAGCAAGCCATGCGCTCTGCCCTTGGCCCGGGGACCTCTGGCTCCCGAAGCAGAAATACCAGGCACCGCTGCCTGCCCCAAACACACCTGCATCTGCATCACTGAAGCTGAAGCCTGCTTGCCCCTAAGATACACAAAACACCCACGCGAGGCGATGCAAAAGCGCTCCTAAACAGCAGCTAAGCAGCATGGCTTATTAATGAATACCTGTCGCCTGCTCTGTCCTACTGAGCTCAGGAATTAAACAAAATCCCCCCAAATCACATCCTGTAATTGAAGTTCAGTGGGAGAGCCAGTGAGCGTTTCCATAAGAGGAAAAATGAATTGAGGCCCACCTGCACCTCGATAGGAAATAAAAACAAGTCTCCCCAGCCACTCCTGGCCGCCCCAAAGCTGTAGTTGGGGCATCCACCCTGTGCCCTCCTGGCACTCACGCAGCGCACATGTCTCTCACATCTCAGTCAACAAAAATCTTCTACCAAGCCAAACCTGACCACAATAGTTTGGGAGAAGACTCTCTTCCCCAGCCAGGGGTGGTCCAGCTGAAGGAGAGAGGGTAGAAATTTTGTGTAATGGTTGACAGAATGAGTCCCTTTACTGTATTATATATATATTTGTATGTCAGAGACTTAAGAGAGCACTCTTGCACTGAAGCCTTTGCAAGGGTATCTAAAAAGTGGACACATGTAATTCTTCCTGCCCGCTGTGCACCTAACAGTCCTCTGAGAACCTTTTATGAAACTATTTCAGAGGGGAATGGGACTCAGTCTCACAGACTGACAGTACAAGTATTTTTCCACAGAGGTTAAAAAAAAAAAAAAAAAAGGCAAAACGGGACAAGTGGTTCTTCAAGAGTGAGTCCTTCCTGCACCTCAGTGCTAGGAGCAGGCAAAAGCTGTGGGTCTGCTGGAGTCAAGGAATAAATGCTGGAATCACACATGGCCAGCTACAGCAGCGAGAACCCAGCAGAAGCTATTGAGGTGCTGGAGAATGAATGGTAATGTTTTTGTTTACCAGCTGTGCACTGTAAATGATTGCTATTGCAACAAAGTTTGCACTGTATTTGCATTAATAATTTCAATAAAACCGTATGAAAAGCCACTTCATTAGTGCCGGTTATCAGTTGGAGACCTACAGCAAATACAAACCTGCAAATGCTTTTGCAGAAGCACCAAAGCCATCTAAAAATCATCCTTTGTACTTTATTCCCTGGTCAGTTTCCAGGCAAAGCAGAAGTTTACACACACGTGTAACATTTTGTACATGTTCCCATTAAACTTGCCTTAGTACTAAGTGAATATATTTCAGAATTCAAGTAGCACACATGATTTTGTTTCCCTCCACTGACTTTACAAAGGCTTCTAATAGAACATACAATCAACTTATTAGGAAAGGAAGTTTTGTTTGTTTGTTTTTGTTTTAAATTTTGGAGGACGCAAAAACACCTGGAAAGCTGTGGGAGAACATCAACAGAGTTAAAAAGAAAATTACATCCCAGCCTCCTGAAAAAATTTTTACAAAAAGCGAGTAAGAGACGAACAAAGAAGCTCTCAATTTGAGCAATGTCTGTCCTTTGAACACTGAGTCACAGAATGCAAGTCTCCACATCACCTTGCAAAAGAAAAATAAAGAAAAAAATCCTGCCTGAAATGTGTCACTTTTTGCTACTGTTTACTTTGTTTGTAGTGGTTTGGCAAAATCCCACAAATATTTAAGACCAAAACCACAGTCCGTATTTCATATTTAGATGAACTGCGGCATCTTCCAAGAGGCTGCAATTGCAAGCCTGCATCTAAAGCTCCTCTGCCTCTGCCACCCCCACGACCATGCAGCCACAGCAGGAAGAAGAACATGGGCTACCACCGAAGTCCTGGTGGTGACCCTCCTCCATGCACCAGCCTGGCCACCCCACAGCTCAACTGCAGTGCGAAATGAGAGCTGAACCCTTTCGCATCCCATGACAAGGGATAGCTTTGAGTTGGATGGCTAATGTCTGTAGTCAAAATTTAAAACCAACAGCAAAGTCCCTTCTCGTCTCTCTTTCATCACTCAGCCGATCCAGGTGGAACGAACAGGATGGGATTTATCTACCCCGCTGACACTTCAGGTATTAGCCCTTATTTACATCAGTATAAAATGCAGTAGAGGAAGGAGCCCGAAGGTCTCTACCCGGGTGTTGAGCACCATGACCTCCTCACACCCCCGCCCCACAAATGCTTTACTGCTGAATGAGATTCCTCTCGTTTCCTGCACTGAATCATCTGTGTCACCACAAAGATGAGATTTTTAACTGTGCGCACACGTTTCTTATTTGAGGGGCATGCAGCGGAGGGTGTTTCTCAAACTACTGTCAGATCAGCCACAGACGGTTTGTATTTCTTCTGCGTTTGATGTATCATTTAAGTAAATCTGGTTTTCCAATGAGGTACAACCTTTTCAATGATGTTGTTTTCTAGGAAACATGCAGGTGAACGCTGCTGCTGCTTCTTTCTTTTGCGAAGTAGTATTTGAACAGAGCTAGGAGGGACAGGATATGCTGATTTGCACAATTAAAAATAACTTACAATTTGAACGCTGGCATCAGATGCTTCAAGAAATTGCATCTGGCCAGGTCACATGCTCTTTTCAAAATGCTTTTTTTCAACACCTCAACTTAAAGTAATTTCACTAATTTACCTGCAATTTACCTCACTTTCATTGCTAAGCTGACCAACTATTTTTTCATCACTACAGTAACCCATTTTGCAGCAAAATTAGCAGCACTGCACCCCTCAAAAGCAAAAAAGAAACACCCAAGTCGCCCAAGAGAAAGAAAGGTGAGGCAAACTGCTAAACCACAGTTCCTTAACCACCCTTCCTAACCAGGATGGCTTTCTATCATTGCTTCATGCAGGGAAGGAGCAGGGAGGGGAACTGTGACCTCTTGCTGCCTGTGCTTGGCTGTGTGCTGCTGAAGTCAGTGGGAGCTTTGTGGATGCTGGGGAGGAGCAGGCCCACATAAAGATGCGACAAGTGAGAGCAAAGATCGTGCTCTGCTCTGGATTGATCCGAGTCATAAGGAGTTCATCCTGTCACGTCAGCAAGGGCGCGAGGAGGGATGATGTGTTCTGGTCATCTCACTAAAGCCAAAGAAAAATTGGAGATGCGCATCCTCCTTGTATCCCACGTACCCTCAATCTGGATGAAAGCTTAAGGACAAGAACCACGTTTGTCACACAGGCTTACTTTTTCCACAAAGTGTTGTCAACCTTCTCCACTCCTTATTTTAATAAAGAAAAACCTACCATCCTTTTGACCTTGGACTTGTTCATTTTCTCTGTCTCTCTCAGTACATGCTCTTTGCTAACCATTCAGCATGCTGCGAGCCCTGATAAAAGTGGTTAATGTTTACTGAAACCTGCGCATGAACTGTACTAAACCTGATGCAGGGGGAGGCAAAGTTCTGCTAGCAGCATCCATGACCAGTTAAAAAAAACAAAAGTGTTGGTTTGTTTTTCTTTTCAAACTCACATCCATCCCTCCTCCCGGCCCCCCCCAAACAGCTGCATCAGTAGATGGGCAGGCAGCGCAGCGAGAGAACTGAAAAAATGCTTATAGTCCATCCACTTAGACACTTCAAAATAAGTCACTGTTCTGAGTATCATAAGCCTTCCGACAATACACAAAAGCAATGAAAGAACTCACTGCTTGGGTTCTCTTTCTGGGGGATGCATACTTTATGCCCAAATAACTGTTTTCCAAAACAATCTGAAAACCTACATGTCTAGCAGAACTGTTAATGTTCCCGTCTTGCTTTCCCTGTGGGAAAGTCCATACACCCTTGCTTGAGCAGCCTTCAAAACATTCTCTTGGTTAAGTAAAAAAGCAGACTATTACTACTGTAAACTCAAACTACAACAGTTGATTAGTACGTTTGAGAAACCTTAAATTCACCTTAATTTCTCCTCATCAGAGACACACCCTTAGAAATACTCACATATTTCAATAGCTGTACTCATGTACCACTTTGGAAGACAGTTTTGTAGCATACACCAAATGTACACATTGCCCCTTCTTAGTTGACTGGCATTTTCTCCATCTTTACTCTAATAAACAGCCCTGAGAGCTCTAAAAAATAGTTCTTTCCTCCCTTCCACCATCTCTGGTGACAGTGGGATGCTCTCAGGTGTGAAAAGCCCTTTTCGTTTTTTTTTTTTTTTTT
>VXAK01008874.1:120007-142323 GCA_013399435.1 Arenaria interpres
CTTTTTTCTTTCTCATAGTAGAGGGCAGCAACAGCACCATAGTCACCTTGGAAACAACCATCACCCACTGTTTGCAGAACAAACAATGGTACCTTTTCAGCCAGCACGAGGCAGGCAGGGCAAGGGGCAGCCAAGCAATTCTGGGACTTACAGGAGTGTTAACATATTGCATTCATTCAGTGCGTCAAAAAATAGTTCAGCACGAGAAGCAAGGCACTCTCAAAGTGAGAGCCTTTGGCTGGAAACCACAGACAAGTGCACGGGGCTCAGAAGGTCAAACAAGTCTCCCAAGTCAGCAGTGAGGGCTTTTCCTCTGATTTTTTCACTTGCCCTCCTGTTCCCCTCTCTCATACACACAGAAGGAAGAAAAACGCACCTATTTAAACTGATCTTATCCACAAAAAGTCAAGTGTTCAGCTTCCAAGTAGCACTCACTGAAGTTTTCTCAGTGTGCCAAAATATTTTAAAGAACTGTTTACCCGCACTTGTAGTGCTTTGTACCCAATGCATCAAGAGCCGTTTCCAGAAGCGTTCCCTGTGAAGTTAGCGAGAATTGCGGTTATTCAGTATTTCAGACCTATGTCCAAGCACTCAAGCAGCTACATACCCCTCTCTTTTCAAAATAATTCCATTTTCATAGAGCCATGAGCAATCTCACTGCTTTAAAAAAAAACAACAGATGATGTACATCTGGCTTAACAGTAGCTTCTGAGTGGCTTCCCATCTCCTGGAGACTTTTCCCTCCGCTCAAACCCCACCACCACCAAACAAGTCTTTTTACCTACAACAAGCAGGAAACAAAGCTAGATGTTTAGGGACTCAGGCTGTATCAATTTTAACACTCTCTCACAAGGTGCTGGCTCTTATGAGTATTGTTGTCACAAGTGGAGTGTTTAAAGCAGAATGGAGGTTGAGGCGTCACTCGGATACGTTAGGGCTTTATAACCTTCCCACACTGGTGAACAGACACCTATGTCCTTGAGAACAAACTGACACAAGTCCAGCCTCCCAGCTCATCGGTAAGGCCGCTTGGCAAAGGATTGTAAGGCCCTATGAAATCAAGGCTGCCATTTGACTCGTGGATAAAAGAGGATCCAGGTGTGCTGTGAAGGAGTGGCAGGCACAACACACCCAGCTGAGAACTGCACTGAGGTGATGAGAGCTGCACAAAAGTACAACAAAGCAACTCCTGGGCGAGATCTATGGATTTCCACATCACAATATAAACATTTTTCTACAGCCTTCACTCTCATCTTTCACACTGCACTCAGCATTGGGGGGGGGGAAGGCAAATCATCTTGATTAGTCCATTAGAAACACTATCTGGTGCTGTCCTGCTAACTAAAGCCTCCAGCAAGCTTGTCCATATGGGCCAGACAGGTTCACTCACGACTACAAACATGGCAGCTCAGTTGAGTCAGATGAACATCACTAAAAATCTATCTTAATGTTCATTAAGATGCAGGTTAACATATTAACTGGCTTTGCACAGCCACAAACATGGCTTTGGACACGGGAGGCTGTACCTGAAAGAACATCAAGCGGGCTTTTTTTTTTTTTTTTTAATTGTGTTCAGCCAGCTCATTTGACCTCAAACAATTGAGACACACACCCTTTCTGCCTGTCAGGACAGGGTCCTTCTCTGTCTTTCACTGCTGGGACAGGAGAAGTGAAATAGGTATAGAGGTGATTCACATGCAACCCATCCTTCACTCACTCCTAATGGGGGGTGGAGGGGAGGGAAGCACACGGGTGAAAAGCCACAGCTGTTCCAAGGCTGTTCCAACTTTACAGCACACGATTTATGGAAAACAAAACAAGAAGAACAGAAAAATAGGATTTGAACATTACCGAGCTGAAAGAATCATTATAAATACCTCCTGCTCTGTGTAAGGGCTACCCTGGGCTCCATCTGCCTTCAAGGCCAAGAAAGGAAACATTAAACTTGAACGGCAGCCAGAATTCACTGTCTACTTTCTAACAGCGCCGGGCCGTCCTTAAGCCGGGGCAGCCTCTACCTGTGGCGGGCCAGCAGGCAGCGCCTGGGCCGAGCCCCGCGGCTGCCACCGCCACCTCTGCCCTTCGCACCCTCACCCTCAGCTCCAGCCAGGGGGGGACAAACAGGCACCTCGGGCTGCCCCCCCTCTCTCCCCCGCAGTTGGGAGGGGAGCGTGCTCCTCACGCCCCAGCAACATGCTCCCACTATTTTGGCAAGAGGTGCCTGCTGCAGAGGGCCCTGAGTCAGCGGGCGAGGGAGGCACGGGTACCAGTCAGACGGGAACGCTCTTCCCGCACAGGATGGGGTTGCTGTTCCAGGCCCGGCACCCACACGTTTAAACAAACAAGAGACGGCGGGATGCACGCCCCGTCCCCTTCGCCCGGGCATCACCCTGAAAACTTCCCCGGGTGACGCCGCAGCCCAGCACCCCACGCACGGCCGGGCCTCCCCGCCCCAGCAGCGATGGAGAGGCAGGAGCAGCCGCCGCAGGGCCAGCCCTTCCCCTCCCTTCCCCCCGCACAGCCACCCTCCCCACCCTCCAGGAGCTCTATCGCAAATCCCCAGGCCGAGCCGACTGCCAGCTGACATAACTGTTTAGTCAGCAACCAGGGGGAGAGGAGCNGAGGAGCGGCCGCCCCCCTCCATCCTTCTGCCCCGGCTCCTTCCCCTGGTCCCTTCCCGGCTGCCAGCAGGGAAGCGATCTCCGCTCCCCAGCCCCTCCCGGCCTCCCCCAAGCATTCCCTTTTCCGAAAAGCTCTGTCGAGCTTTGCACGTAGGATGGAGGAGGATGTTTTTTGNCACTTCCTCCATTTGCCGTGAGAAGGTCGCCCTGGCCGGCCCCGCGCCCCGCGCCGCCCCGCAGAGGAAGCGCAACATAATAGCCCGGCCCCAGGTGCCAAGGTTAGCCTGTCCTCTTCCTCTCCCCGGCATCTTTTCCACTCCTGTGCCATACCAGCAGCCAGGGCTTAAACTTAAGAACCAAAAAAATAATAATAAAAAAAAAAAGCCGAAACCTGCTCCAACACTGCACAACCCTGGCAGACTAGAACTTGCACGTGTTTGGGGAAAAGTTTAGCCTTTTTTTTACGGAGGGATAAGTCAGGCCTCGTCCACGCACACACAAAAGCTGAACGACTTACTTTAATCATACCTTCCTCAATCAGAGAAGCCCAGCCCTCAGCCAGCGAGGCCGGCGTATGGAACTGCCCGCGCCGGCTTTCCCCCGCCTGCCCAGCGCGGGTGCAACGGCTGCGGCAGAGCAAATCGTCTCAGCTGAAAGGAAAACCACATCCCAGACCAGGCTGGAATAAGGAAAAGCCTGGGCAAAAGGCGAGGATTTAGTCTGCGAGGGAGGTGGAGGTCATCACCCTAACCCTGTCTCCCGGAGCACCGAGGACGCAGTTTCCACCCTCCACTCTGACACTACCGGCGTAATTGAACATGTGTGTTATTTTTTTTAAAGATAAGTTTTGATGGAAAGCCTCACAATATGTTATTATGTCTTTCCCTTGTCAGTTTGCCTGCATAGTGCAAAAGTGTGCATCTACTTACTCCAACATGCAAACACTCACAGTGTCGAGTCATTGGAGGGAGGCTGCTACGCTGGCTCGTTTCGCAAAATCCTGCGCCTTTCCAGGTACAACGAGGACAGATTAAAAGATGTAACTATGCCCTAGGTGTTATGATGCTATCCCTAGTTTACGCAGAAGCAACATGTCCTGTGCTGACATCCCTAAAACAAAATGTTATTTATTTGGCTTATGCAAGTCTATTTCATGGTGAAAAACTGAAATCTTCCCTTTCCTTCTCTCCTCCCCGTAAAAAAATATAGCCATGCTCTTTTTTTGTATTTCCTCCCAGCTGGATATCTGTGCAACTGACTCAAATTCATCTGATTACTAAACTGTAGAATAACTAAGAAAATTGAAGAGTTAGCAACTTGTCTCAGTGTATCTTATCACGAATATAAGGAGTAACTGAAAGAAAAAAAGCCCACCCTATGAATAGTCTCCAAATAACTAAGCAATGGTGAGGACTGAAATTCCCTAGAAAAGAAGAACGTTTTAAGTTCAGAACTCCTTAATTCACTCTTCCACGCTTCAGCACAAAAACCTCACATTCTACACATGCTGCCTGCTGCCAAGAGATAGACAGCTGCAACACGTAGACACAAAAAGGAGGTGTCTTTTGGCTGGAGTTTTAGATTTCTACATGCTACCCTGTTTTACATGCTACTCCCCCGAACAGTTAAAAAAAAATAACTTCAGAAATTTAAAAACAAACGGACTATTGTAACTGATGATAATTGCTGATAGAGCCTGTATCAAGTGTGCAGATGCCATAAAGCCTCTTCACAGTCCACGTTCATTTGCGACAAGACAATTTTCTTGGAAATGTGCTGTTGCAGTTACTGTACTTACTTGGCCTTTAGCATATGTTTAGTTTCATATCACGTAACCAGTGTGGCAGGGGGGTTGGAACCAGATGATTTTTAAGGTCCCTTCCAACCCAAACCATTCTATGATCCTATGATAACATAACTCTGGGCATGCTAATAAAACCTACATCAGTCTTCACGATTTATTTTCTTTAAGCTGGTACCTCTGCGCAGTGATTGATACTCTGCTCCTGGCCAAATAAATTGACTTCTTCCACAAACGATGCTGCAAAGTTGCACCAGATTTGTACCAGTTCAGCCAGAACAAAACCTGGACCACAATCCTACATGACGAAACATGATCTCCTTACACAATATCGTGTAATTAAGAGATACTCTGTTAAGATGGAAATTAATTTGGAAGCAGAAAGAACAGCTAAAGGAGACCCAATTTACAGAAGCAACAGAATTTTTGCACAGCTAATGCAATGATGCAAACAGCGTGTAGTTTTGTACCACTTGCGCTGAGGGTCAACGCCCCTCCAGAAGCTCTTCCCCCTCCTCCAGCTGCCCATCCCCATGCCAAGGAAAGCCTATGGTTTGCTTCCCCTACAGTGACCAAACCAAAAGTTGGTGAGGTGTGACTGTCAAAAGACAGAAAAAAAATTAAAGAGGACTGACCACCCAGATAATTTTAGAGATAAGGCTTACAGAAAAACCCCACAAACTCTTGTATCATCATCTCTGGAGAGATGAGTTACAGTACAACAACAGGAATAAAGTGCTAGAGGTGAGGGGGTGAACAAATTAGGAAAAACAAAACCAAAACCCTCTCCTTAGGCTGGTTGTGCTGTAGTTTATAAACTGCTTCTTCATCCTGTGATGTCAAATGCACATTTACGTTGCCAAGGAAACAATTCTGAAGTCACTAATCCAACATCATTACAGATTTTTTTTAAGTTTTCCAGGCAAAGACACATCAGAAAGGGGAAAGCTGGGAGGAAATACCTAAATATCAAAAGACTCTTAAGAAAAAGGCAGCTTCAAAGAGATAACAAACATCACGCACAGATCTCCATTGAGATTTTTCCCTTTGCATTGTTTGTAGTCACATACCTGGGAGAATACTTGCCTTGAAGTGGTGGTGGTGGGGAAAGCCTTAAATACAAGTGGTGTTAAATACAACCTTTGAAGGCAAACACCACAATGTACCTGAAAGGCAGAGGCAAGTGGGAAAAGCAAAAACGATGGTAGGGGACAGTGACTCTATTAACATAGGCCTGCCACTCTGTCAGTAAGTTACTGGCATCACAGAACAAAGATACCCGTGAACTGATAGCAGACATGGAACGAACGCTCACTCTTACCTTCAATGAAGCTGGAAGCCAGAATGCAGATAAGAATACAAGTTAAAAAGGAAGCATCTTCAAAAATAAACCACCCAAAACCGGCTGTGCTGTTTTTTCAACATTGCAACTCCAAGACGGCGAAGACCCTAAGCCCAGCAACACAGCAGATGCAGTTCCTATATACGAGGACAGATACAGCAGACACTGTTAATGACCCCCCACCTATGCAGCAGAGCTCGGATAAGGCTCTGTGTGCAAGAATTAATCAACCCAGCAACACTACTGCAAGGATTCCAGGATCCATCCTAGGAAGCAATGCCTCCTGTTTCACCCAAGGTTGATCTGAGGCCCCCGCAAACATAAACTAGCAAAAAAGCATTTGGCTTGGTTCTTCCACTTTTCCTTCTGGCCCCTGCAAAGACATGACAGTGTTGATGGTTTTAGCACCAGTCTTTTTAATGACGGTTGCATGGACTTTTAAAATCTGTCCTATCTGCACTGCAATCAGAAGTCCTGTCCTCCTCTGCTCTGTCTTCTCCACTGCTTCCTTGTGCCAGCATAACTAAATCAGCTGCACAGCAAGTCAGATTAGAGAACTGACCCAGGCGAAATTGAACATTTGAAAGGCAGAGGGACAAATATGGAAAGTCCTTATTAGCTTCTTGGCATAGCACTTTAGGATGTACCTTTAAGATATTTAAGACCTTTAGTATTTAGGATACATACCCTAAGAAAAAAGCCAGTTAAGAAAATACTTCTACTTAAAGCAACATATACGTGTCCTACTGCTTATACATACACAATGATTTTATGCTAGCTTTTAGGTTTTCCTGATCTGACACCCAGAGCAGAGAGACACCTGCAAAGCATACGCCGTGCTAAGGCTCCATTCCGTGGTCCTCACGCGGCCTTTAGGATACTAAATTTAAATTTAGGATACTAAATGCGTAGAGCAGCAGCAGAGCAATACAAGACGAGCTCTGAATTCAGCAGTCAGAACTACAACCACAACTTGATAGTTTAGAAGGACAGCCCCTGCTTCATACACTAGCTACTTCCAAACACTATATAATTCACCGAGCCCACAGAGTACAGCAGTAAGTGCTGAACAGCGCATTAGAATAGTTTTATACACAGCAGCATTAAAAGATTATCATTATAAATTGATACTACATGATGAGCAGGACTTGTTTCTCCTAAGACCACTATATTTCATCAGTCCTGAGAGGCTTAATGAAGGGAGTAAGTAACCTAGATAAACCTGAGTACTCACTGTCAAAGGCCTTCTTTACCAAAAGGTTTGAAATGGCTAGCATCACTCTTCATATTACTTGCAACTAAGTTCGCAGTTCTGGCAAGTCGGAATAAAGTTTTCCATCAGCTAAACACAAATCAAGCAGCATGCATCATTTGGCAGGCAGGTTAAGGTAGGGCTTTAAAAGCCAAGGTTCCTTTTTAGGCTATGTCAGTACTGAAGAATGCGCAGCACTTTACACAGAGAAAGGGGTTAGCATGACCTGATCTAAACCTCTCCTTTCGCACTCTCCACTTCAGAAGCAGCTGCATTTCAGTAGCATTGTAGGCACTGATTTGTAAAGCGCCCTGGGAGTGATCGAACCTAAGTAAATACCAGCTGTATGAAGTACTAGCTCGTACTGAAGCAAAATTCTTTTGGCTGCAAAAATTAAAACCTCCAAGTCCGGCAACACGGAGCAGTCCTACAGGTGGACAAGTGGGTTGGCAGACTACCAAAAATATGGGATGGAAACAGATTACAGTTACATCAATAAACATTTTACTTCAAGGAGCTCAAACCAATTCCTCTGACACTTGCCAAAACCAAACAGATGGGTGAATCCTAGTTACCATCCCACATAAGCAGTCTAGGATTTGGACAAGGAAAGTAGGCAAACTTTTTTTGCGGGTAGTATCACTTGGTTTGGGTGAAATACCCCAGAAAATACCCCCAGAGCTAGCAAGTACAAATACCCCTTGTCTCTGGATAAGTTGGATTCATTCAGGTTTTAGATATGCAGGGTGCGCTTCAGGCTGCCATCTGTAGGGGGTGAAAAAAAATTAAGTGGAGGGATGCAGGGACACTGCTCTTAGAAACCGGTAGTATATTTGGGAAGGAAGGCAGAGAGCAAAGTAACCTTTAAGCAAACATTTCTCAAGCAATCGGGATAGAAGCAGCTGAGCCAGACCTGCAAACACTCTCACCGATCAGCATCTTCTGCCTGTAACCTGCCAACACTGAGAAAGTTTCCCAAAAAAGCTGCTGAAGAGGAGAATCCTGGCAGCACCTGGAAATCTTTAAGCCTGTCCAAGTATATGTCTTACAGCAATAAATATGTAGGCAAATAAAGTACTTTTGGCATATGCCTGTGATAGATGTTAACAAGGCAAACTGTAGCTCTAACAAGCGTTCAGTGAACAACATAATCAGAAGCACGGAACAGCTTCTGCGTAATAACCAACAGTCAGATCGGGACTCCAACCTGTGAGGAAGGCCACAGAGGTGGTACAGCAGAGGTCCACAAAATCCTGAAAGGCATAGAGAAGGTCAGTACTGAATGATTACTCGTTATTTTCAAGTCCTAAATGGTATCAAGTGGAAGCATCAAATGGCAGGTTTAGAAGGTTGTCTTTTCACCTAAAAAACAACAAAACGTAGTTAAACGGCAAAACTCACCACCACAACATGCCAAGTGTCTGTACAGGTTCAAAAAGCTGCTGGACAAGCTCAGGAAAGAGCACTGTTGAACCTAAATACCGAACTATATAAAAACTCTTTGGCTCAGGAGATTCCGCAAGTTGCACACTGCTGGTGGACTATACTAGGAAAGCATCATTAATAGGTCCCCTTTTGCCGTATTCTGTTTTGATAAACCCACATCAATCACCATCCTGGGCTAGGTGGGCTTTTGTTCTGACCTGGTATTAGACACGAGCAGGACTCCCTCTAGTTTTCAGTCTCGCAGGCAAAAAATGCAGTATGACTTACTCCAAAGGACTGAAAAACCTTCTGCCACACATCCAGAGGCACTTCCGTCAGCTTGAAGAGGCATTCCCCACTCTGAACCCAAGTTTCACTGGAGAAGCAGGTACCAGGAACTGCTCATTCCAGGACAGGGCAGTCCCGAAGAAACATCGCTGGAGCCGCAGCTTCAGCGTGATTCAGGTCAGGGTGATTTCAGAGGTTACTGTACCATGGCTGCCTTCCCTGTCTGGCGGCCAGAGGTTACCACACTTGCACCAGAGACGTGTCCAACTCCAAAGCTGCCCGTAATTGAAGTTTTAACTACCACTCAGTGCAACTGAATCACAGCGAACTCTGAAGTGCACCGCTTGGGAGGGAAGCGACACATCCACACTTCTGACCCAGGGTCAGAGCAGAGCAGCAGGACGAGAAACCTCTGGGAACACTGAAGTCACGTCTGCAGCCAACATTTGCCCGAGGCCCTCACCAGCAGTGAGTACAGGCACACTTACTTCCCGGCCTTTGGGCAGGGACAGTGGCTAGAAGCATGTCTGCGGACCACCTCCAGCAGAAGACTCCAGCACATAGCCAGGCCTCTTGCTGGTACTGCCACAGGCCATATTAACTTGTCGCCTTCAATATGCATCCAGCAGAGTTCAGGTCATGGATTTGTTGGAAGTTCATCACTTATTCAGGCTTTTGTGCGAGAGGTCATTGCTGTCAAACTGTCTGCTTTCACAAGCACAAAAGCTCATGTTAAAATGTAAATACTTACAGGTGTTCCACCAGGCACTCAAGATGAAAGTCAGAGCAAATATATTAGCCCTAGCCGTATTTTACAATGCTGGTAGCACTTGAATGTCATCTGTTTGTGAACCAAGGTTTTTATGTGGATTCATCTGCCTAGACAGGAAGCATGATCTAATGGTGAAGACACAGGACTGGATTTAGAGCATTTGGGTTCTTTTTCTGCCTCTGTTACTGTCTCCGTCTATGACCTTCAGTAAATAAATTCTTCATGCCACTGTCCCAGTTGAAAAGAACCTGAATAGATGCTCACTCGGCTCCATACAACTGCTGTGACCCTGCGTCATTTTCGCTAATTACTACAAGAATTCTGGAATGATACAGGAAATGTTAATCCGACTCATGAAGTTAACCTGAGTTAACAAAAAGCAAAAGCCTTCGGAAAGAGCACAACGCCCTCCTCCCCAAATGCTTATGTTACACTGTTTGTTTTTCAAGAGGGAATCTCTGCAACTTGTTATTACACTGGCCTTGATGGAGACAGCGTTTTGCAAATTCAGCTTTGCAACAAGCCCGGGTAGGCTGGCTTACCCCTGTCGCCGAGATTTGTGCACTGCATACCACTTGCAAGCACTTCAAGCACGACTTCTGTGTTGGGGTAGCACCACAAGACTAGTAGCAGGACTATGCTGGCACAAGCCTACTGGGAAAATCAACTCCCCAGCTGTGGGAAGAAGCAAAGCCAGCAGAGGCTGCAATCACCACGTCACCCTGGAATCCAGTTTCATGTCCAGTCCAACCTCGTTCTGTGATTGAACTGCACAGTTCTGGAAAAGCTGGTATCCTCTTCCCTCAGCACTTCCAGCTACGCGTCAGATTCTCTTGCAACTTTCAGAAACTACTGTATTAACTATCAAATTGGAAGAAATCACCTCGGGCCCGAGAGAAACTCGCATTCATTCACTTCAGTACCTAACACAGAAGCAATTTTGCATCGTGCGTCCCACGTCACAGAGGTCAGACAGCCCCACCACCCTTAACCACCCAAAGGCTCTCACCATCAGGGACCCTTGGTACCAACATACAAGGAAAGACAGCTTTGGTAAACATCACAGGTGACATGAAGTGCCATCTCTCTGGAACAACACAGGACAATGGAAGGGAACTGCGAGCAACTGTGTTCTTCTGATGTGCATTCCCCTCCTCTGCTCCAGCAAGCGCAAGAGGCCACACGAGCACACGCGACATGCTCCCTGCAGGATGCCACATCCTGCCGTATTTCATACGGCATCCCAAGGCAAGCCAGATACTTTCCAAACACAGTATGATGTTTGACGGCGTGATCTGTCACAGTGTGACAGGTTCTTAGAGACAACACAGGGGGGAGAGAAGGGAACGGCACTGACAGATTTATCCAACAGCACCAAACTGTTCCTAGCCACACTCCTCTTAAAAGCAAAAAAAAACCCAAGCAAACAGACACACCGCAGATACACACAAATCTTACAATGCGTATTCTTTCTGCTCCTTGCTTTCGGTACCTTGTTCTACTTTTACAAATTTCTCATAGCTCTCACTCGCTCATCCAAAATTTTCCCATTTCTATAGAAAGCAGAGGTCCGTTTTGAAAATGGGGGTGGGGAAAAAGAATTGTGGGGGTCAGAACCTGCTCCCAGCCCTGCTCCCCCTGGCCCCCCCGACACGCGGAGCAGCGTTTTAAGGAGCAGTGGTTATGCTGACATCAGTGAGGCTCCGGGGGCCACCGAAGCAGCTGTTCCTGCTCCTGTGCGTGGCCAAGAGCCAAGTCGCTCTGCCTTTTTGGTGATGTTCCCTCCTGCCGGCTACCCCCTCTCCCGCCCACACGTCTGCAGGGTGGGGCGAGGTGGCCACTGGCAGCCTTTCCAAGGAAACCTAAGTGAAAAAAAAATAATAAAATTTTAAAAAAAAAGAAAAAAAAGAGCAGCTTTCATTTCCAGCCTCTGGTCAGAAACACTCAGTAACTTTTGACAGTGTGCTGTGGGTTGAAGGAACTCTAGTTTTTCTTCCCAGACAGCCAAGGCCCAAGTCGCCCTTAGGACTTTGTCACCCAGAGAAGAAAAATGTCCTCCCTCTCCCCACATGCAGGAACAGCCTGCCAGCACCAGAGACGGGCCTGTGGGCCCCGCTCCGTACAGCTGCTCCCCAGTTTTAAGGCAGATCCCCATCCATGGGAGGCAGCTGCTCTTCAGCCAAATGGTGACAGCAGAGCAGCAGAAAGCTCACCCACACCAACCCGAGAGCGCAAGGCGGGTGCAAGACATCTTCCAGGCGTGGGAAAGGGGCCACGGCAGCACTTCTTCTTCCCTCCACTGCTCCCCGCAAGGGCATGAAGCATCACCAGGGCAGGCGAGGTGCACCAGGGCACCTTTGGGCCCAGCCAGCCCCACGGGAGCAGGTTTTAGGCAGCCGGTAATCCCGGCGGTGGGGAGCATCCCCGTGCTGAGCCACAGCCAGATGCGGGGAGTGAAAAGGTGACAGCCAGGCCAACTTCACGTACGCCCCGGGAGCCAGCAGCCTGGACCCCATGTCAAGATTAGGAAAGTATGCACACACAGAGAGCACATGAGCTGCTGGAGTGCTCTCGTTAACTCTTGCAGACACCGTAGATTTAAGGAGCTTGGGTTCACGGCCACGTTTCTCGCCGTCTCTTTTCAAAGCCAACCCCTCTCAGGCCGCAAGACCCGCGACAGCTCCTCGGGCTGAGAATACCTCCTCAAGTAGGTCAGAAACTGAAGTCAGCGAGACGAGTCTGGAGCTGCAACTCACACGGGTTAAAGACTCTGGCTTGTGTCAGGAATACTTTTTCTGAAAGTTAAATGCAGGCCCCAGTCCTGAAACACTTCCCCTAACTTCGCCCATGCCAGTATTTTGACTTAAATGGAGCAACCTACTTAAGTAGAATTATATCTGTGTTTAAAAGAGTCTGCAGGATCAGTGCTTGGCATGATCTGGACTTGTCTCTGACATGCACACACACACACCCCCCAGCAAATTTAAAAAATACCCTGAGAGCCATCAGGCTAAACTGTGTTAAGACAAAAAATAAAAGGATAAAGATGGTAACCCCTACCACAGCACATTTAACATTTACATCTGCGTATGTTGTAGGATGATTCACCAGGGCAGGAAAAATAGGGATGCCCAAAGGCTACAGCTGGAAGCAAGAGAAGGGTCCCTAACACTCAGTTTATCTGGGCAAAGAGGAGTCTCAAAACCACATAGGTCTCTGTATTGTCAGCACCCGAAACACTGAGGACTCTAGGAGTCATTTAGGATTTTCTGAATTTTATCACTTCTAAAGAATAATCATTTAAGTACAGCAATGTTAGCAATCCTAAACTGCGAAGAAACCCCCCTTCAGCCAAGAAACAAACTCGACTCCTTCCGTGTACCCAGCACAAAAGCAGCAGATACAAACAGGAGTTTCCCTGGAACAAACCAGTCAAATTCATTCAAATCTTCCCAAAGCGCAGCAGGGCAGAACCCATTCCTGTTCCCAGAGCTTATTACAGTAACATGACTAAACATGCTCAGCAGTCCAATGTGATAGGATGCATCCATTTGCTGATGCCAGAGGAAGATGCGTGTCTCTTCTACATGGCACTGCTCTCGCAGGCTGCTTTTCAAAAGATGTTTTGAAAAGCGACCTGCTGCGTACATTCTTAACAAGTCATAGTATCACCGGCTGTACAAGTGTTTGACCTCTACTTGCTATGTACTGTGGACAAAAATCTGACATCAGCTTATTCCAACCTTAGTAACACCAAACTGCTCCTACAAAGCTGGCTGGAACAGACTAAGACAACGCATTGATAAACTCCCAGACGGACCCCTGGAGTACTGAAAATGCAACTGGTTTGGTACATGAGCCCACATGTTTTAAATTTGGGTTGGTTTAATCCAAGTAAGTAACCTGATTAAAACGGGAGTCTTCTCTGGAGGTCTGATTTCTAGATGTTTCCATTACTCCATATGCTTCCATGTTGTATAAACATAGCATACATTGGGATGATTTAAGAATTCAGTTTAAAGCTATAATGCAAGTCAATCAAGGCAAGAGAATTAGATTACTTTGTGAATGGCAAGAGCCAACAATTGTACTTAATTTCAGTCTTGGGAAGGTGAGGTATTGAGGGGGTGACATATTTCTATTCCCAGTTTCTTCTGTTAATTTCTCAATTTCAGAACCTTGACACTCGTCATTTTTACATACAGACCTAAAGCAAAAGGGAGAGAGGAGGACATGGTCTGACTGTGATGCTTTAAAACAGGTATTAAAGCTAGGATTGTATTTGCTTCTAAACCAACCAACCACCCGCAGACCCCTGAGCACATGTATGGACTTGCACCTATCCTGCCTAGGAAAAACATAAATATTAATCTTTATTATTAATCTATTAATCCCTCGTGTGCAAACTAGGCATTTATGAGAGCTGCCCAAATTCTGCCTTGGAACCAAAGCTCTCTGTTCATAGGCAGACACCTCAGCAGCAGCAGCAGTGCAGGTTCCCAGCATGCCTCAACCTTGGTATCTGGAAAGGATCCACTATGGGGTAAGAAGATAGTTATAATTAAACATTTATACTGAGGTAGTGCCGAGCAGGTCAGTTCCACAATGTGTTAGGTGGCTTTTCAAAACTCGGTAATTGAATGCTGATCCCTGCCCCAAAGAGTTTACAGTGTAGGAAATCAAAGCATAACACTTGGCATCTGTATACTGGGAATTAAATAAAGACCACCACCACCTCACTTCTTGGGTCTTCGGACTAGGCAGCTCATATAAACATCCATTACCAGAAAGAGTGGAAATTTTTAAATCAGCAGTCCGGGCTTTCCTAATCCACATCTGTGCTACTGAGTTATGCAGCTCTGTTTGAATCACTAGCTGGGACAGTAACTACAGTGTGCAATTTGCACATGCTGCTGGCATCTTCTTGTCCAGGGTGAATTATTTTTGGCCCAAATGCTTTTTAACGATCATTTTGAAAAGACAGCGAGCACAGAAACGGAAACATTTACTGCAAGTCAGACGACTCGGGCGGCGCAGGCAGGAGAGAGGCTGCCAATGCACGAGGTTCAAAGTCAGGCACCAGTAGATCCTTCAGCACAGGGTCACCCAATACTCCAGGACGACCCCAGCCAGGCATCAGTACATCTACTATGCAATACTAGCACACGTCGGCTATCAGGCAGACCACGGCCACATGCAAGTCTGTGGCGTTGCAAATCTACTAACCCACATCTTTTCCTATGGAGATTAAGAGTTACGCAATGGTGTAAATAAAAACTCTGGCCCCAAACATGCAGGGGCTATCTCTGCCCCAGATCCATCCTCAGGGAAAATTCTCCACATTCCCCTTTTCCTGCAGGGAAGGACAGGCCTGAGAAGGACAAGTCCTCCTTCCACTCACCACAGAGAAGATACTCAAGAAAGTTAAAACACAGTCTCTAGGATTAAGTAAAAGGATGAAGCAATAGCCATGCTGTTTCAGCAATGGCCAAACCCAGGATGGAAGAGAATTTAGTCAAAATGGGCTATTATATCGCTAATTCAGTTTGCTTTTTACCAAACAAGCTCCTAAAGTAGATGCACTGACTTTGTAACTACACCTGTAGGAATTTCAAGCACCAGAAAAATACAAAGACACTATTAGTGTTTCAGTTTTTTAAAGTTTCCTGGCGTCTTTCATGCTATGAATGCTCAAGAGCTTTCAGCTGTATATACCCCACATAAAATCTTAGTCCAGTGAAGCCTGAAAGAATTTTGCTGTTGATTCGAATGAAGCCATGTTTTCCACTTCTACATACCATTTACACATCTATTGATTTATTAAAACACATAACAGCAACCATAATAGGGGCAGGATCTGTGTTCAGCTTGGCCCACTTAACTGTTCTGTGAGCACTTTTTAACTTTCATTTGCTGGCTTTTGAGCATTTAAAATGAATAACCTTACCATTAATTTCTACCTTTTTTTTTTTCTTTCTTTCTCAGTGGAAAAGGGAACCATGGAAAAACCTCAGCCCCTAGATTTAAAGAGCTTACAAGTTCCAAAAGCTTTACAAGTAGAGGCTGGGAACTGCTTGAACTGCTGTTAGCAGGGCTGCAGAGTTTACAGAATCCACCAGTTTCTTCCTGCAGAGCTTATAATCTGCATGGTTTCCTTCCAAGGTAACCAGCACCCACTCTGAGGTAAGGATCATTTCACCCACCCCTAGAAATTCACCCTCTGGTTAGGTCAAACATGGTGGGTGCTTCATGCTCAGCAAAAAAGACACTGCCATTTCCCAAAAAGGAGGAATGGAGACACGGGATGGAGAAGATTTCTCCCACAAAGTGTAGGTAGGGCTTATAGAAAATAAATTCTTCACTATTTAAAGAAAAGCACCGTTTCCAACAATAAACTGAATTCACACCAGGGAAAGAGTGGTACTGTGGTACAGCTCTACCCTTCTGCAACATGGACAGTTCAAAGACTTTCAGGAGATCTTACCAAGCAGAAAAGACACCTATCTGCTCTAAAGGCTGGAAGTTGCTCCAAGACTTGTTCCAGAAGCTGCCATGGACCACGGTTTTGAACCTTACTTGGAAATGTAGGAAGATGTACTAAGCGACACCTGGCTGGACCATCTGATAAGGAGGAAATGATACCTACAGCTGTTAGAAAAACAGACCAAAAGAAATACACCCTCCAAATCAATCCAAGACAAGATATAAATTACACCTCTGTAGGGAAGCACTCATCACTGCACTCATACTTCTTCCTCTGGAAAATAACAGTCAAACCTCACAAATGGAAGTCCTTAGTAACCCAGCTCCATCTCTTCCACAACCCACATCTATGGCACGTGTTTCCACTTCCTGGACCTCCAGTGCCTCACTTAAAAACCAAGCCTCCTTCTGTAGCTTTTGTTCCTTCCATCAAAAAAGCATCAGCATGTACAGAGAGCAAAGTATGTGAGCTGTGCTGCAAGTTATCCAAGTGAACACCAATTCTGGATACTTTAAGGCTGTTGGGGAGGAGGGGACGAAGCAGGCAAGCACATGCACAAGATGCCATAGCCACCTTTTGTCCTTGACACAGAGGCAACTGCATCAACATCAGAAAAAAAGGCACACACGAATGAAGAACACCACACAAGTATCCATGTCCTGGCTGCTTCTTACATTGGCAAAACACTAAGAGTAATGAGACATCAAAAAATTTAATGAAGAAAATGCGTTTTGTGCCACAAAATGGGGAACTTAAAACGAGGCTCTTTCCCCTACCCAAATCTGTGAGTGGTCCAAATTAAGTGATGTTGCTCCCTAAAGGAAATACAAGGAAGTACTGCTGCTTACGGGTGTGAAATCCAAAGCAGCTCTCCCCTCGTCGAAGCCGTAACGTTAACAGTGTGAGGGAGCGCGGCCTGAACACGGGAATGGAATTTATTGCTGTGATGCAAGCGCTCTGAGCAAAGCACTCCCAGGTACCGACACACTTGAACACTGACATCACCTGCCGTACGAAACGGGACTAACAAGGGCTCCAGTTAAAACCTAAGGAGCTAATCACACACGAGAAAAGCAAAGGCCGGCTACACTTCAATGCGAACATTTTGCTCCTCTCACAGAATCATAGAATCATGGAATGGTTTGGGCTGGAGGGGACCTTAAAGATCATCTAGTCCCAACCCCCTGCCATGGGCAGGGACACCTCCCACTAGAGCAGGTTGCTCCAAGCCCCATCCAGCCTGGCCTTGAACACTTCCAGGGATGGGGCATCCGCAGCTTCTCTGGGCAACCTGTTCCAGTGTCTCACCACCCTCACAGTAAAGAATTTCTTTCTAGTATCTAAGCTAAATCTCCCCTCTTCCAATTTAAAACCGTTACCCCTTGTCCTGTCATCTTCAGAGAGGAAACACATACCTAAATTAACTAAAAGAAAGTTCGTCAACAGTTGATCATCCTCCATTTTCAAAGGACGGATGATGCAGGCCACCCATTCCTAAAACACCTACGAGTACGTCTGTGCTGTTTCAAGAAAGCACACGCTAACACCTGTTAAAATATCCACCGGGAGATGACAAGTGGAGAAGTCTACATGTATCAGAGGCTGATGCTTCCAATACTAACCACAAAATACATTGATGTTTGAGAACCAAATGAGCAGGTCACTCAGGCACATCAGCGCAGAAAATGTCTAAGACGCTAAACGTTCTTTTTACCCAGAGTGCCTTAAAAGTCAAAATCCAATTTTTCAAAGCTGACAAATTACACTGGAAAGTCACTTGGCCACCGGGTGCAAGCAGCTCTCCCACACTTTTCAAGAGCTCTACATAAATAACATCCCTCGTGGAAACGGATCTTCAAAGAAACTTCAGACACCAGGATGAGGGAATGTCTTCTTCAAAAGGAAAAGGATCTCTCAAAATCCTGAGACTAAACAAGTAAATAATGCAATAAGATTAAACACAAAATACTTTTACTCAGGAAGGTTAGGTGGAGGAAAACAGTGGAGTTTGAAAGTTGATTTCCACATGCTTCTAAGGGAAGATCGGCAAAGGGGGAGGGAGCAGGAGAAAGGAGGTAATCAAGGCCTGAAAGGCCTCCCTCCCTAATAGTCCTTGGAATACCTATTTTAGTTCAGGAGCCTAACAACGCCCGTGGGGGATTTTGACAGCTTTTCTTTCCCCTTGCTGTAGCACCTCTGCGGATGGCTGGGACTCTGCAGGTGAATCCTGTTGTTAAAACAGCTGCCTTTCTCTGCATCTTTAAAGAGGTATTGAGATTCTCTTCGCCTTACTTAGTTGAATCACTCTGAATAAACAGTCTCCACCCATCAACTACTTCTTTTGTGTAAAGCACCTATTCAAAGGCAACCACCTTTACTGATTGCTAGGCTGGCCAACCTGAAAGCTGAAATGCCACTATAAAAAAAAAAAAAAAGCAGGATACACCAGCAGGCCTGTGTTGTTTCTAAAGGAAGCACGGGTCCAGGCACTGCTCAGTTACATCAGGACAACTCCTTTCTGACTGCAGGAGGCTGCTCTAACAGGTTTAACACCAGCACATCCATGAGCCAAGTGTCCCACTGACTCTTCTCCCTTTTGTCCAGGCCCTTCTCCTTGTTCTGACCCTTTTCCAGCACAACACGATCAAGCCACCCAGCGGGAGTCCACAGCATATGCCCCAGCTGGCAATTACTTGTACTTGTAGTATTTCATAATAAAGCATTCGCCTGAGCTCTAAATAAGTTTTGTCACCCTGCTGTGAGTGAAACGCTGAGGGAAGGGGGGTGAGATGCTCCGGTACTGCTGCCTCGGGAGCCCGCACTCTTCTCAGTCGCTGGCCCTCAAATGTTGCTATTCAAAACAGAGGGGCAGGGTGGGGTGGAGGGAACACCTTCAGGTGGGAAAAACATCATGACTGGCAGACATCAAAGATAAGCCATCATCAGATTTCTTGCACCGAAGAAGAAGAACAAAGAGTCAATGCTCCTGAAATTCCTGTTCAGAAGTACCCCAGAACAGAGCCAGCGCTTCCCACCTCAGCCAACCTCACCTATTTTCATTTGTAATCAAACGCTGATAACCAAACCTGGCCTGGCAAAGCTCTGCAAGTTTCAAGCCCTTCCTGGCTCCACACAAATAGCTAACTTTTCAGTGTATCACCAGAGAGTGGCACTTCCACAGATGCCCAAGGCCTGCCTTTGAAATCACTTCTAAATGAGGGTCGAGAGAGGAGGCACATCTCCCATAATTGCTAAGTTATGTAGGATATTAAAAAAAAAAAAATCCCCCAAAAAACCCACCCACAAAAAAAGAACCCAAACACACAGAAAGGATTCCTCATACGCCTCCCCAAAGAAAATCTGATTTAACTGCTGAACAACACCGTGGCACGTCAGATCTCCCACAAAAGAAACAAGCTGCTGTATCGTCTCACAGGACAATTCCTTCTCACCCCCAAAGTTTACATCTACTTCTTGAGATGCCTCCCAGCAAAGCTGCAGGGTACCTGAGCACTCCATCCACGATGAAGCCGTACTCAAAACAACACGAAGCAGTTCCTGGACCCTTTTCAAGCTGCAGAATACTCTTGAAAAAGTGCGTTTTAAAGCAGCAATCCCATGACTGACCGTCTTGCTTGAATTCAGAAAGGAGAGAAAAGAAAAAGACATAGAGCAACGGGCATTCTCATTACCTTCCGGAGAACCGAAAGCTGCACTACCATCCTCCTTTACAGACAATCATCTCCCAAGAAAAAAGCTACCACATCATCAAGGCAGCCCTCTCAAACTGGTCCAGTAACTTGGTCCAGTAATAAACTCATTTTAAAACAACATTTACTGCACTGGAAGAAGACGACATGATTTCACATGTTTTAAGAGTGTACACCTAAAACACAGATTTACAAACTCAGGCATCATTCATCAAAAAGTTAAAAGGGGCTTTTTCTGCACATGCATAGATTTCAGACTAACAGGATTTACTTGTTTTCTGCCTGTTCCTGGGGAACCTTCGCAGTTTCATTTTTCCCAAGACTGTCCCTACAGGCTGTTATCCAACATACATCAGATGCTCTTGGAGCGACAGATAACTCTGGAAGGACATTTGCAAAGGGCACAAATTGAAGGCTCAGTGCTGGTAAAATTTAGGTGTACTGAGGAAGGGGGGAATTACTCCTGTATGTAGATAAACTTGAACACTAAACACAGTCCACTGGAAAACTTTATTAATGCATCTAAGTATTTTTTTTTCAGAAGTCTTACTATCAAAAAATGTATTTTAAGTCAATAAAAAAATTATTGCAACTTAAAAAGTGAATCCCTTACAAAAACACTCAGGTTAATTTTAGCATCCTTCTGTTTAGCTGCTTAGCAACACTTATCCTATGACCTTCTAAGCACCACCTACTTTTACAAGGGATAATGAATATAACCAAAGGGATTTATCTATATGTTTTTAATCTATACAATGTAAGTACATGAACTGTTTTTATTTAAATGAGAAATCCAACTGAGAGCAATCCAGACTATTTCTGCTTTAGAAGAAACTTTCTCAGGCTAAAATCAAGCTACTGTTATGATTGCAGTGTGACTTCAATGTAGGCAAAGTGATAAAATCCATAAGGATGGAGAAAAGCACTACAGAAGTCAATGTTTGTGTGCCTTGGGAAACACTGCACTTTGCCTTTGGTACCAAAGGAGATTATTGATATTACTAACAGATAATGAAGACATTCAGCTTTCCCAGTTTTGAAACTGCAAGGATCTCCTGATCCTCAGAATCAAAAAGAAAAGCCATTTGGCAAGTGGGTCACCGAATATTGTAAAGAGTTAAGAATGGGCACAGAACCCGGGTGAGCTGCATAAGAGTAAGATGTTTCACTGCACTGAAATCTGCAAGGATTCAAACAACCAGGTCCAGGTGAAAAAAAACAAACACAACAAACAAAAAATCTCAGGAAAAAACCGTCAGCAAACACACTGTTATATTCTGTCTCAATACCAAGCCAAATATATATATTCTTTAGGGTCATTAGTTATTAAAAGAAATGTGCAAGAGCGGCTACATAAATATTCACTGCTGATGGACAAACAACAGTTGACAACTTGAAGCTGCCTGTGAAATTAGAGTAGAAGAGAAGTTTAGTCGACTGTACTTTAAAGGATGGTGGTTTTCCACCTCCACAATACGAATTCGGTTCCAAATACAGATGCTGGGAGGAGGAAGATGAGGGAGCAAAAAAGGCGACACGGGGCCAAGCACAGCCGCCCTGTAGCAAGAGAGGAGGCTGGATGTGTCCCTGCCGGCAGGTGAGGGAGAGCCCTGGTACTCTGATTGATTGGATGATGGATTCATGCTGTTTCTGGGTTTCCAACAAACAAAAGGGCCTATTCTTCCCTGGATGTACCCAACTCCCGTTAAGGCTAATCGGCATTATGCAGGCACACCAAGAAAAGACTATATACCCTTAAGTCTTCAAAGAGAAAATTAAAACCTAAAACAAATATGGCTGGCCTGACCCTGAGTCACTGCATCCCTTTCACGCACGCTGACCCTGTGGAAAACAGGAACTGCGGTAACAAAACTCGGTGCTTGTGTCAAAACGACAGACCTCAACGACAAAACTTCAGCCATCGCAACAGCTGTCTACTGTGTGCTGCAGGGGTGACAAGACGGCGTTATTTAGCAACTGCTCCTGTTGTTAATAAGTTGTTTGTTTGGTTGTGTTTTGTTTTTTTTTCCCAAGGCACGGGGCTGGATGTCGGAATGGTAAGAAACATCGACTTCGCCTGCTGCCTCTCCTAGACCACTCTGCCCCCAAATCACACCGAACTAGACGTTTAACTACTTTCTAAAATAGGTAACCACACTCGATCTTATCTACAACAGAAGACAGGCGAAAGGGGGGAGTCGGGATCAAAACCGGATGGTTGGTTCCGCCCCGCACCCCCCTCCCTCTTCCCTCCAGAAATCACTTCAGCGGCTCCCGGGCAGGATGCTGGCTGCTGGGCGGGCAGGACCAGAGCATCAGCTTCGGGCCGGAGACCCCGGGGAGGCCGAGGGAGGGAAGGAGGGATGGAAGGAGGGATGGAAGGAGGGATGGAAGGAGGGATGGCAGGAGGGATGGAAGGAGGGGGGCAGGGAGGCGCCCGGAGCTCCGCGGGGTGCGCAGCCCAGCGGAGCGGAGCGGAAAGGGCCGGGCCGGGAAATGTGCTGAGCCAAGGAGAAGCGCTCTCCTCCTCCTCCTCCTCCTCCTCCTGCGTAACCCGGCCAGGAGGATGCCGAGCAGGCGAAGTTTATTGATTGCAGCCGAGAGGTGAAACGAGGAAAATA
>VXAK01008875.1:0-39777 GCA_013399435.1 Arenaria interpres
GGAGAGAGACTTTTCACCGAGGCCTGTCGTGACAGGACAAGGAACAGTGGTTTTAAAATGAAAAAGGATAGGTTGGACAGAAGGAAGAAATTTTGTATGTTGAGGGTGGTGAGAGCCTGGCCCAGGTTGCCCAGCGAAGCTGTGGCTGCCCCATCCCTGGAGGGGTTCAAGGCCAGGCTGGATGGGGCTTTGAGCAACCTGGTCTGGTGGGAGGTGTTCCTGCCCAGGGCTGGGGGTTGGAACTGGATGATCTTTAAGGTTTCTTCCAGCCCAAACCATTCTATGATTCTGTATCATAACGCATTTATTCTTCATAATCATTTGTGAAGAATTGGTGGGAGTTTGTGATTTTATACTGGATTCTTTTTTCCTTTTTGATGTATAGTACATTCTGTACTTTTGTGGGGTTTTTTTAAGATTTTAACTGTTTGGTGTTAAAATCCCTTTGGTCCCATGGGTAACCACAAATTTCTCCTCATCCATGTGTTCCTCAAGGCCGGAGCACAAATCTACATGATGATGGAGCGAGTGATTATGGCCATGGGGGGAAACAAGAGTTGATCTTAGTACATCTTCCCACGGTGGTGATTTTGTTGTTACATCATCAGGTTTTGGGCAGGGTTTGGTACAAGGACTTCCCTAGATTTCTGGAGGAACTAACAACAGTCCTGTGATTTACTGGAATGTCATGCAGTTCGACAGCGTGTTCTCAGCAGGATACTATGATAGCGCTTTAACAAAATAATAAATAGGTAATAGAAGTAATTCCTTTAAGTTAGAGTTTATATAGAACGATTTTCAAAATTGTTGCATCTGTCACAGATGTAAATGGGTAGAGGATGTTGCTGAGTGGGGAGCTGGCAACAAAAAAAAACATCAGAATTTGTACTACTAGTGAGAAGAAAAATGCTATTTTATACTCCATTAAACTGTTACACATCATAAATAATTTATGCGCATCTTGCTCTGTTCTGTAGCAAAGATGATAAACTAGTCATTTTAGGAGCATTTTAATGAATAGAATAGTTTTCCTGACTTTCTTTGTAACAGAAACCCCGTTCCTCCAGTATTCCCCTGGTCATTATATGTATGTAACTGGGTTAAATTACAAGAATACATTTAAAAGTGAATCTTTGAGTCCTGCTCTATGAATTCCACAAATATGCATGAATGGATTGAAAATATATATAGTTTTGTTCATTTTATTTAGTAAATTAAATTTATATTGGTTATTTCTCTCATTACCAAAAGTGTGTAAGCATCTCATGTAATGTTACGAGGATATCTGTAGTCCTAGACTGGAATATTTATAGTTTTTCCAGTTTAATATAAATATTTAGATAATGTGTAACTTTTTGCAGTCAAACGTGCTAAGAGGTTTTTAGACTCTTTTGTGTTTTTAAATATGTCCTTTGCTTTGTCAGTGAAAATTTCTTACTTTTTCATTAATTTAAGAAAAAAACAACCAACAAATAAAACAGCATTGTAAAAGCTGAAATTGCTTGGAGATAAAAAGAAAAAAATAACTTTCTGACTAAAGCTTTTGTGAAATATGGAATTTTAAAGTTAGGTTTGACTCAGATTTTCCAAATTACAGATAACTAGCTCTATATTCAGGCATTTACGTTTATCTCTTACGGTGCTTGGTGCTTCTGAGCACGTAACGTGTGTATTTTACTGAGATGGGCTACATGTTCGGAAAATCTAAATAGCTGAAATTGTACTTCACTTAGAGTTGCCTCATTTGCTTTTGATCATGAAAGAAAGTATAAAATGTGATATTCCGAACAGGTAACAGGCTGTTGAGACGAATGAGTCGGTAGAAGAGCCTGGGACTGGTATTTCAGTAACGCCGCTGGGTTTAAGTGTGAATCCAGAGGGTGCTGTTGGTAGAAATTACGGTTCAGGTTCAGATTTTGATAGTGTGAGTTCAGCCTTTAACTTATAACTGAAATTCTGTAAACTTTTTATTAATTTTTCTGCAAACTGAAATATTTTCAGAAAGAACCTTCTTTCTGACAATTAATTTTCCCTGTTATACTCCTACTCAAAATCCAACGCCCGATACTTCCCCGATACTGCTGGTAGAACAGTTGATACTTCTGTGAAATATAATTTTTATCTATTTACTGTTGAATTTAAAATGATGGCACAGATTTTCTTGTGCATGTGTGTTCTTCAAAATATTTTTGAATAGGATTAGTGGGTCTTAGTAATATAAGTATCGCCTTAAACGTGTTTTGCAATAAAAGAATTAATCAAGAAGTTTTGGTCTCTGTGAAAGAGAAGGAGCTAATTATCTCTCACATTTCTTTCTGTTCTTACCTGCTCCTTTAAAACATTCTAAACTTTGCAGATTGGATAAAATATTGCCAGAAATAGTTTATAGAGAATGAAGTTCATGGTGCTCTGCCAGGAGATTACTTTGACAAGGAACTGTCCTCTGACAAATTAGTGATCGTTCCCTTTATGTAGTACATTGCAGAAACAGCGACCGCCATATTAAATCTTAATCAATAACAATGTTTCACTAATTACAGGAGCGAGTTTATATATTGGATAAATTGCTGTTTGTAAACGTTGTATTATATTAACTAAAACAGCTAATTACCAGCAGCAGAATAAACATAAGGTTTGCTAAAAGCTTCCATCCGTAGCTTGGAGCAGTCGCTGCTGCCTAATATTTCAGTCAATGTGGAAAATAAGGTAATGACATTATAAATACATTTATAATGCAGGACAATTTCTTCTAAAATGCATGTAAGTATTATTGCTTTACTATGAAATATGATTTATTTAATGCATTTCAGCCCCCATAATATTAAGATATAATTGAGATGGGGGGAAAAAAAATTGCATGCAGTCAGAGTCTGCATGAAAGTGAATCATGGTCTAAATTGCTTGTAATTTTAAAGGCACTTAGGGGAATCGTGAAGTTTATATAATGCAGTCTTTGGTTTGAAAAATGTGAAGAAAACAATCGTCCAGTCTTTCAAGTTTTATTTGACTTCAAATATTTTTTTGTATGCTAATGAGAGTCTTGCTCAGAATGAATAAAGAGGAAGGCTAAAATTTTACACCTATGTCACAATTAAGAAACGAATCCAGATCTGTTGAGAGATGGACAATTAGAGTGAATATTCAGTAAAATAGCAGAGGGTAGTGTGTAATTTGTGTAATTTGGATAAAGCCACTAATAGAGCCATGTGAAGGGAATGAATGATAACACAAACGATGCCGATGATCCTAGACGGGAATCATTTCAATGGCACTGGGAATTCTGATGATTATTGCTTTCAAAAGACTGAAAATCACAGGTCTCAGCTTTATGGTTTAATTACCTGCTAAACAATTGCTGGTGATTTCACTAAATCACAGAGCTCCCAAACAAGAACACCAGTAACTGCGGCTATGCCTGAGCAATTCCAATTTTCCTGATAACGGCCACCAGACTGTGTTTAGCCTAAAAAACCTGTCAATTTGAAAGAAACAGGTAGTGTACGTTATCATCAAGCATGTAGTTTGGTCCAAAGATGTAATACAGAATTCCTAGTAACCCATACTTCTGTGGCAAGGTTCACTAGATTTCTACAGATGATAAAATTAGTGCTTGTAAAATAAAGCTTTTTTATTTTTTTATGATATGTAGTAATTAAACATCTCTTGAAGAAATTATTCTTCATGCTTCTAAGACGTCTGTAATGTCTTCTGTCAAATATATTAATAATTCCGTAGAATATAAAACATATGGATGGGGTTTTGAGCAACCTGGTCTAGTGGGAGGTGTCCCACGGCAGGGGGTTGGAACTGGATGGTCTTTAAGGTCCCTTCCAACCCAAACCATCCTGTGATTCTTTTTGCCATTGCCCATAATCTCAGTTGGCAGCCAGAACATCACAGGGCTGAAGCTGAAATGGGAAGTCAGTAGACAGAATCACAGAATGGTCAGAGGTGGAAGGGACCTCTGGAGATCATGTAGTCCAACCCACCTCCCAAAGCAGGGTCACCCTGAGTAGGTTGGACAGGAACGCATCCAGGTGAGTTTTGAATGTCTCCAGGGAAGGAGGCTCNGATGGATGCTCCATTCCTTTGATCATCTTTGTAGCCCTTGGCTGGACTCTTGGCAGCAGTCCCCTGTCCTTTTTGAACCAGGAGGGGCCAGAACTGGACCCAGTACTCAAGCTGGGGCCTCAGCAGGGCAGAGCAGAGAGGAAGGATGACTTCCCTCGACCTGTTGGCCACACTCTTTTTAATGCAGCCAAGACGACTCATCCCTATCACTTACCTCTTGGAACAGACTCTGGTCTCTTTGGCAAGCATCTTCTTCTAGATCCTGTAATATCGGTGGAGAAAGAGATTTCAGCAGCTCCTAGTCATTTTCCCTTGCTAGAGATGAGCGTCCCTCACCAACTGGCCTAGTAGAGATTCATGCCAGCCAGCGCTTCCCTAATTTGCTTCGGGCAAAATCCATTTGCTGAAATAGTTTAAATGAACGGTGCGAGCTGAAGTGAGTCCCACACCATGAGATTCACACACACACATCTCCTCCGTGGGCACGGCAGGGGGATCAGCAACCTTTTCAGTGGGAGCAGCTGCACCTGGAAGATGATGTTGAGTCTCATCTGACCCAAATTAATTTAAAGCTCTTTGAATGATTAGTTACTTTGTTAGTAATATGGGGCTGGAAAATTCTACGAGCCTTTTTAATATTAACTCCAGATTACTGGATGTAATCACTTTTTTAATAAAGGAGAACTTTGAGGCTGGCAAACCACATTGGTTTTATTTTCTTTGATTAATTAAAAAGCGTGGTGAGGATGAATAATAAACATAAAGAATTGGTAGCTTGACTGAAACGCCACGACTCCCTTGCCTCTGTGTACTTCCTCTACGCCGTTGCCAAGAGATTTTGTGAGGATTGATTAAAATAGTTTGAAACAAGGCACTGTCTATAGAAGTTCAAAGTAATTGGTAGAAGTACTTTTATTAATAAAAGAGAGCTTCCATAGAATGAGTTCTATCTTGGGGGCTCTCAAAGGGCTTTTACAAGTTAAATATATAATTAAGTATATTATCTCACACTATTCACAGAAATATTTTTTTTTTCCTGTGGCAGAACACAGTAGCAATTTACGGTGTGAGGATCTACTGTATGAAATTTTGCTGTGAAATGAGAGAAATACAGTACTAGTATTGTTGAAATTCAGTGTACTGAGATGACAGGATGGGGAAGACCAGTATAAGCTCAGCCTAAAATGAACCAGCAGCACAATCTTTACCCAGGCAAGACAAGTAGTGCTTTCAGAATAAAAGGACATTGAATTAACATCCATTTTCTGTGGAGCTTTAGTGACTTCTAGTCAGGGACTTAACTATCTCTAGGAGGAGTAATTACAAGCCCTTAGCTCTTTAAGATAATGCTGCAGTGAATAGCTATATTTTTGTGTTATGTCTGATCTGGTTTAGCAACCCATATTTCTTTGGGACCAGCAGAGTTGTTGTGTTGCCACAAAGTGCTTAACTTTGAGTTCGTGGAAGCAGCAGCACGATGGAATGGATGAAATGGAAACTGGGGCGAGCTGAGGTTGTGCCACAGGAACTGAAAAGTGAAGTCCCTTCAGAACCGCTCTGCTCTGGCTTAAAATGGTCCAGAAAGGTAGGGTTGTTCTGGGCTGATATGTAAATGGGTACTATAGAATCATACAGAATCAGAGAATGATATGGGGTTGGAAGGGACCTCTAGAGATCGTCGAGTCCAGAGCAGGTCCACCCAGAGCAGGTTGCACAGGAACGTGTCGAGGTGGGGATTGGAATGTCTCCAGAGAAGGAGACTCCACCACCTTCCACCACAATGACATATTTTTTTTAGTCCATGGAATAAGTAATAATAAATAATAATTAAAGAAAGGTTTGTCTTTAGTAGCCCTATACAAGCATTTTTTTAAATTGAAAGTAATAATAATAGGGTTTTTAGTAGATTGATTTGTAGTCCCTCACGTGTCAGTGGGTTTTCCCTCTTTTGTCTGTCCCGGGGATGGCAGATTCTTTGTCAAAGACCAGAAGTGATGGTCCCTGCCCATCTCCCAGCCTTCCTAGGACCTGTCAGTCCTGCCCTACAACATCTTGGGCTTTGTGATACATTTGATGACCTCACAATGCCTGCCTGCCTGCTGGCCAATCAGGCTGCTGGAATAGAAGTGACCTCATAGCTGATGTCACCTTTATCTGCTTCTTATCCCCTCTCCTCCCCACATGCTCCTCTAGCACTTGATGGGGACAGTTCAGGTATGGCAGCAGGAGGTTTCTTTCTTGGTGGGCAGCAAATGCTACAGGAGAAATGGGGTTGGTCGATGCCAAGGCTGTTTTTCTTGGAAACCTCTACCTAATGAGTGGAGGAATTTTGCTATTGTCTATTTAAAAGAAAATTTAAGACTGTATTTCTACATCGAAACAGGAATTATTTCCAATCTTAAAGCTTTCTTTTTCCTGCAGCTCAAGGATTTTTGTGCTCCTCAGACCTTCAGCCGGTGGTTGTCGTGACTCCATGCGTTGTAGGAAATGGGTTTCTTTTCCCACGACACCTACTCGCTCAGTGGGAGGCTTGTTTTGCACCGTCTGAACGTGGTTTAATGCGACGTGTATGAGTGCCTATATTTGAGCTTCTCACTTGGTCATCATTGATGCGATACCTGAGTGCTCTGACTGGGGGAAAAATACAGATTTCTCTTTATTGGGTGAATTATGTTGCACTGGATGAAATCAGTTCCTAAAAAGAGGGGGTTAGTTCTTAACGCTGCACACCCAAGCGCTAGGTTGTTACTACCGATAGCTTATTGTATTACGCTGAGGCTTGGATCTAAAATCCTGTTTAAAAGAACACTTACAAAAGTGCCTTTTTTATTAAATAATGGCCTTCAGAAAGATCTATTTCCAAATTAGTAATACAGTAAAATTAATGGCCATTGATATATAAATATGAAAAAATGGTGGTTTTATCAATGTCTTTTATCGCTTGCCTTGTACAATGAATGTTTTTGAACGTTGCCTTTTCATTTATTAGATGGTCTTTATTTGCCTTTGTGAGAAGCTGACACCTGCACGCTGAGCACTGCTAAAGCTGGGACGGGAGTTAAAGGAATTAGGAGTACAAAAAATACAAATTAGTACCCAAATGATTGGCTCTAATGGCAGTTACGGAAGAAAAAACCACCCCGGTTTTCCTTCCCACCCCCACAGTCTCTAGCAGTGTAATGAAACAAAATTTAATTTCCTTCAAGAACGAGATTTCTCAAACGTAGTTTAGTTTGGAGCTCAGCCTTACTGCTCGGTGTGAGTAAACCTGAGTTCTTGGAATAACGCTGGAAGTGCTGGGTATGAGGTACAGATGCCAAATATGTGAATGCATATGTTTGAGTTGGGGGTGTATTTTACATGTATATAATATTTTTCCACTTGACATCTCTGCAAAATAGAAAAAGATTCAAATGCTGAAAATAGATAAAATTATTGATCTTTTTGTTTTACTACTAGAAGGAACATACAAACACAGGTCCAGTTTCAGGGAAAAAACAGTGGGCTTTTCTAGAGCGGAAAGTTAGAAATACATAAGGCATCTATATAAATGCAAATAGTTTGAACTGTTGTTTTAATAAGCAAAAACTAATTTCTACCTTTTCCCTGTCATGATCTCCTGGCTTTTCCAGCCCCCCNATTCCCTGCAGTGCAGCAGCCTCACTGTAATTTTCAGAATTCGCAATGAATATATTTTGTCAGAAATGGCAATGAGGAAGGATTGAGAGGATACAAACTGACAGGCTTTACTTTGAGAGAAAAACATTTCGGAAAGGAAATAGAGAATGTTTTGTCTTTTTTCTGCTAGCAGTTGGGTTTTATTTCTTTTTCTGCTTAGGGCAGGAAATTCTCTTAAAGCTTGAGGGTGTGATAATATGCAAAATACAACCCCCCCTATATTTATATATCATAAATATTTACAGTTAGAGATAGTCTAGCTAATTTTTATTGTTTATAATATTTTTTTTGCTTTGGAAATTCAAGTTGGGTGTTATAAAAACTCGTACTTCAAAAGAAAAGAGTATTTTTTAACCAGAAAAATGACTTTTGCGTAGCGCTATGGAGAATTAAGGCACACACATGGCATTCAGCTCAGCAATCTCAGTCCTGCACTAATATCTCTGTAGATTCACTTGTAGCCCCAGCACAGCTATTTTATTTTTGTTTTCTTTTTTAATTTGCCCACAAAGAACTCTACACGCAGGCAGGTTTATTTTAGGATTCTGGAGGGTTCTTTCTCACAGTCCTCATACAATACAAAAACGTGCAGAATTATCTGGAACTGCCTTTTTTCAGGCTTGTTCACTCCGTGGTTGGGGATGATGTTTTGTACATAGAACTTTTTCCTATCATTTTCTCTTTCAGTTTTACATGTAATGGCCATTTAATTTTAAAAGATAGTTTTCTTTCGATCGGCTGTTTTCACATCTTGTTTATTAGCTCAGCAAAATTAATATTAAGGGTTGCACTTAATAATAAAAATTCTTTGAGGAAACTCAACTGCAGCCCCAAATTGATGAGTGGAGATGACAGCGCAGATAGGGAGTAATTTCAGAGACTAAGCTCCAGCAAATGGAGCCTTCCTTCCATAATCACGTCTCCTGTATTTAATTTCCGTTTACACGACCTTCCGTTATCGTTTGGGTGTAAAATTGTCCATGTGGTAGATAATCATCTAACACCAATTTCTGTATTTTGGAAGAAAAAGAGCTAAATTACTGTAGTTTCAATGTATTGGACTTTTCCCAGACTGTTCTAAACCTGGTCCACAGTAGTTTCATAGACAGAAAGGCAAATGTTGTTCAGAGCTGGGAAGGTTTCATCAAGAATTCTTTTCATGAGGAGAGCAATCAGAAGTGCTCAGAGGGTTTCTTAAGCAGGAGGCAAACTTCTGCTGGAGGGAAGGCAAGACTTGTCCTCCCAAATGGTGGTATCATTGACACCGTCAGTAAAAACTCTCCACCCAATGCTGTTGCTAAAGCTGCTTCCGAGTTCCCTCGTGCAGGTGGTGCCCTGAACTTCTCCCAGTGCCTCCAGCCATCACTGAGTTAAGGTTGAGTGGTTGACAGAGATGCTTCTCCTTTTTAGAAATGATGTGGTCTTTAATGGACAGCAGAATTCTGCTCACAAAGGGGAATGAAAAAGCCTGTACAACACATAACCCTTGTGAAATTTCATTTTGTAGGGGAACCATCAAATTACTGTCTCCTGCCTGAAACATACACTTGAGCATTTTCACAGATGAAGAAAAGCTGTGTTATGGTATAAATAAATTGGAGAATAAGTCTTAGGAGTGGCTGAGGGAGCTGGGGGTGTTCAGCCTGGAGAAAAGGAGACTAAGGGGAGACCTTGCTCTCTCCATCTCCCTGAAAGGAGGGTGTAGAGAAGTGGAGGTCTCTCTCTTCTCCCAAGGAACAGGCAATGGGACAAGAGGAAATGGCCTCCAGCTGCATCAGGGGAGGTTCAGATTGAATATTAGGAAAAATGTTTACACTGAAAAAGTTATCAAACATTGGAAGAGGCTGCCCAGGGAAGTGGTTGAGGCACCATCCCTGGAGGTATTTGAAAGATGGGTTGACATAGTGCTTAGTGACATGGTTTAGTGATGGTTTTTATCAGAGTTCAGTTGATGGTTGGATTAGATGATCTTAAAAGTCCCTTCCAACCTGGACAATTCTGTGATTCAAAATATGTATTTCAAGCAGTATGTATTTCGTTCTCCTTTTGGTTGTCTTGGGCTCTTGGTATATAAAGGTGAATTTTGATAGTGGAGCTAAAGGAAGACTATATAGTAGGAACCTACCAAACTGCTAATTATGGACCAAATGCTAATGTTCTGTGGTCAGCTGTGGTTTGTTGACTAAGTTGGTTTTAGTTGAACTGATTTTTTAACTTCTGCTTGCAAGTATGAGCTCATTTGTGATGTTTTCTGCTGCAGAAGGTGTTCCAGAACTGGGCAATAGCGGTGAGTTCCAGACAAAGATGTAGGCTTCCATAAATATTTAAAAATCAAACCCTGATAAACCTATAAAAGCCAAAAGATCTTCAGCTCCTCTTGAAGATACTAATTTTTACCAGCCCTGAGTAGAGGTCATTTTTCACATTGCTTTGGCTTCCACTTGTGATTTTGGGTTTCTCTTATACTTGTAGGACTCAACCCAAATGCTTACACTGCATTTTGGTGGGGGTGGAGAAACAGCTGGTGATTTAAGTGCCTCTTCACTGCTCGGAGTGAATAATATTTGAAGAGGGATACTTTTCCAGGGGTGGCTACTGAAGCAGATAACCCCAAATTGCCAATTACTTTGTTTCTCAATAAATGAGCCATGAACTTTGAGGTTCAGTGTGTTTAGCACAGCTTGATGCAGGCAGCCTCCTCCTAAATGGCACCAGAGCAAATAGAAGAACTGAGAATTCCGCAAAGATTTTGCAACATAATTTAAACAGGTCTTTATGTGTGCAAATATTAAGAATGAAATTATTATCTGTGATTTGACTGTATCACATGTGAGTTTTAAAACTCTCTCCTGTTAGAGAAGCAGCTGATAAATGGCTCTTCTGTAGAAATAGTTGCTGTACCCAAAGCTGTGCTGGTATTTCCAAAGGGTCTGTGGTTAACAAAACCATACATACAGCGCAGTCCCGACAACTTCAAATTTGCCAGAAATTAATGAAATGCAAATGGTGGGACTGCCAACTTTTAGCAGTTAATAGTTCTTCAGAAAGAAACCAAAAATATTTTCATAGAATCACAGAATAGTGGAGGTCGAATGGGGCGTCTGGAGGTGACGTGGTCAACTAGAGCAGGTTGCCTTCTTTTCTCAAAATTTATTTTTAACACTACTTCTAAGAAGATTAAAACCATCAAAGGCTTAGTTCTGAACAAAATGCATGCTATAGTTTGAATTGATGGTATTTTCATTGGCTTATGATGAAGATCTTAACGTAATCATCACTGAGGTACTACTTGGAGCACGTACAACTGAGTGAAAATGGGTTCTCAAAACACAAATTCTGTAGGGTACCCTGAGGTCAAATTATCAACGTGTTTTATTTTTAATGTGTGTCATATTACCTCGGTTGTATATAAGAGTGAGCGTTGCTTTGCATTCACAGAATCACAGAATAGTTTGGGTTGGAAAAGTTCTAGGTCCTCCTAGAGCAGGTTGCACAGGAACGTATCCAGGCGGGTTTGGAATGTCTCCAGAGAAGGAGACTCCACCACCTCTCTGGGCAGCCTGTTCCAGGGCTCTGCCACCCTCACAGGAAAGAAGCTCCTCCTCCTGTTTAGATGGAACTTCTTATACTCAAGTTTATGCCCATTTCCTCTTGTCCTGTCACTGGGCACCAATGAAAAAAGACCAGCCCCGTCCTCCTGACACCCTCCCTTTAAGTATTTGTAAGCATTGATCAGATCCCCCCTCAGTCTTCTCTTCTCCAGACTAAAAAGACCCAAGTCCCTCAGCCTTTCCTCAGCAGAGAGATGCTCCAGGCCTCTCATCATCTTTGTGGTCCTCTGCTGTCCCCTCTCCAGCAGTTCCCTGTCCTTTTTGAACTGGGGAGCCTAGAACTGGACACAGTGCTTGAGATGGGGCCTCACCAGGGCAGAGTAGAGGGGCAGGATAATCTGCCCCTCAAATCACTGCATTTTGCATATTTGTAGGGATTAATAATAGTTTTGGGAAGCAGGAGTTTGCATTTGAGAAAAGGATCCAAGACGGGGGGAAGAGGGCTGGAGAAACCTGTAATTTTTATTTATTTTTCACCCTCTGACTTTCCTAAACACATTTAATCCATGGAGTGCTCAGCCCTGCTTTCATCTATTGTAAATGATTTTCATTTGAGCATGTCATTTTGCTTTTTCTGTTATGATGAAGATCAAAGTGACACAGGTTCACCCCAAGTGTTCTGCAGCTCTTCTCAGTCTTGGACCTTAAAGTAATAGGATTAAGTTAATTTGTTCCTGTCTTAGATCTCTCTCAAGGCATGTGACACTTGGATGGTTAGTTGTTATTGCACGCTGAGTGCTTTGCCTTCTTTTTTTTTTAATAAATAAAAATATACTCCAGAGTCCAAAAAAATATTTTTTTATTTCTTTAAAGCATTAAAAAAAGCTATACTAACAAGAATCACTCAAAAATACTAAATGAGGGCTGTTGGTAACTCAGTTTTTTGACATAATTTTCTTTCTTCATGAGATGTTTAAAGAGTTTTGGGTCCACCACCGATGACTTCAGAGAGGAGGACGCTGCAGGGCTTTGTCTCTTAAGCCACAACCTGAAGCAACGCTTGAGGTCTCCCGTTCCAAATGTAGGCATCGGGGGCACGTAAATTATTTTTCCTTTGGATTTATAAATAGATGAGCATTTTGGGGAGAAAGTAGTAGGACAGAGTGGAGTCAGGTTTTATGATAATGAGTTTGATTGATTCACTGCCGTAACACGTTCTTGCAAAAGGTGCCTGCATTAAGCCATGAGTATTAGTAGTGGGAATAGTTTAAAAATAAATGGGGAGATAGCCTCAGTCTCCACTGTGTTTTTGATATGATATTGTTAATAAGGAGATCGTTAATTATTTTTTTTTAGATTTAATATTTAGAACAGTGGGTAAGGTTGTAGACATAATTTTTCTTTTAAATCTAAATTTCCTTGCCATTATGGTTTTATGACTGCATAAACCTTGGTGATAATACAAATTATCAACCTGTTCCATTTAACTTAGTTTCTTAGATGTTTTTATTCCTTTTTATCCAGAGGTTTTTTTTAATACCAAGGCAATCTTTGAATTGCTTGCAAGAGTAATTATGAATTTCTGAACATTTCATATCTTTTTTTCTAGCTCTGAAAATACTAGAAATAATTTTCCTTCAGATATCACGAGGAAAGCAGCAGCATGATTGCATCTTTCATTTCTTCATGCTGTGGATGCATCTTAATTTAAGAAAATCCATCAATATCTTACAAAAAAAATATATAAAATCCACCAGAAAACAAGAAAACTCCCAAGAGGCCCCATTCCTACTGCAATTCAGAAGGGTACTTTGATAAATCAGCTTCTCAAACCATGGTTTGGTATTTTGTTACCAATGTCCTTTGATAGAGTCTGGCCTCATCTAGTGCTGCCAGCCACCCTCAGACCCTCAGGTGAAACTTTTCTGCTGCCGCTATCATCATCTCTGCTTGATTTGCTCCTTTTTGGTATTTTTCCCTGATGCCATATCGTAAATCTCATTTCTAGAGCTTGTGTAGCCTGAAAAAGTTTTTCTCAACTCCCGTATGCACTCCTCGAGAGGGTTAGTTGCTGGTGCAAAAAGTGGAAGACATGTTCTTGTGGTCCACCTCCTTACCTTGTCCAGTTCGTGAGCTGCATTACTATTCACAATTTATAGAATCATAGAGTGGTTTGGGTTGGAAGGGACCTTAAAGCTCATCTCATTCCAACCCCCCTGCCCTGGGCAGGGACACCTCCCACCAGACCAGGTTGCTCAAAGCCCTGTTGACCCTGCTCTTGAACCCCTCCAGGGATGGGGCAGCCACAGCTTCTCTGGGCAACCTGGGCCAGTGTCTCACCACCCTCACAGCAAAGGTTTTCTTTCTAGTATCTAATCTGAATCTCCCCTCTTTGTTTTTAAAGCCATTTAAAATTGAGTTTATTTAATTTTATAAGATGATGTCCTGCTTCTTTCTACTTGGCCTACCCATGTTCAAAGAGGAGTGTTTAGCCAAGCTGAGTGAGATACGGAGAAGCTTCTTGCATCCATGTGCCAGATCGCACCGTGCTGCAGAGCTGCAGCTTTGTGCTCTTTCCTGTATGACACTTGGTCTGTAGATAAGGCAGGACTTCGTTTTCAGGCCTATGGAAAAAGAAAATAATCTTCCTCGCCTCTAGCACAAATTTCAGTTCCCCCAGCAGTGATGGCCAGCAGTACTTGGACACTAGCCTCAGTTCTTTCTCTGCGTCCAGTGCTGGAGCCCCCAACGTAAGAAGGACATGGACCTGTTGGAGCGGGGCCAGAGGAGGTCAAAGAGGTAATCTAAGGGCTGGAGCACCTTTCCTATGAAGACAGGCTGAGAAAGTTGGGGAGGTTCAGCCTGGAGAAGAAACCTTAGAACGCCTTCCAGTCCCTAAAGGGGACCTAAAAGAAAGCTGGGGAGGGACTCTTGATGAGGGTGTGGAGCGATAGAACGAGAGGTAATGGTTTTAAATTGAAAGAGGGGAGATTTAGATTAGATATTAGGGAGAAATTCTTTTCACAGAATCACAGAATCTTCATGGCTGAAAGGGACCTTGAGATCATTGAGTCCAACCATACAACCATTTTCTTTGAGGGTGGTGAGACACTGGAACAGGTTGCCCAGAGAAGCTGTGGCTGCCCCATCCCTGGAGGGGTTCAAGGCCAGGTTGGACAGGGCTTTGAGCAACCTGCTCTGGTGGGAGGTGTCCCTGCCCATGATAGGGGGGTTGAAACTGGATGATCTTTAAGGTCCCTTCCAACGCAAACCATCCTGTGATTCCTTTTGGAGGAATCTGTCTTCTACCTCCTCACCCACATTCCCAGCCATATCATGAAACTTTTAGATCTTTTGTATCCTTCAGGGGGAGGTCTATATCAGCCCTCCACATTTTGCTGCAGGATCCTTCTGTTTTTTCCCATTTTGCCCTTAATAAATACTTCCATATTTCTTACTTTTTTATGTCTTCATAATTTTTCACAATCTTCATCTGAGAATATCTGAGAAGGTTCAGGTAGCCTGGAGCAGGAGAACAGCTGTGCCTGCAGTTATATCCAAGCCAGGTCTGGTACTCACTCACTTCTGCTTGTGAAGCCTGTACGTGTCTATGAGCATAGAGAGGAATAAAATATTTGTCAGAATTATTTCTCCCATAAATATTAGACAGAAAAGCTAAGTTATATTCAGGGAATGTGATTATAAAAGCTATTGCTCTTGTGTAGCTCAAAAGACCCTGAGTCTTCCTGTGCTTACACTCCTTGATCTGCTACTTCGTACTATTTCTATCTACATTATCCTTTTGAGCCTTTTAACTACTAGGGTAGATCTTTCCTTCTCTGTCTTCTGATTTTGTTTTTTTGTTGTTGTGCAAAAAAAATGCATTTAAAATAGATACTGCTGCCACTTTTTAACAGTTTGGAAATGCTTGTGTTAAGGCTTTGAAATGTTTTCGGGGAGCTGAACAAAGAGAAGATTAGTCAAATATTCAGTGTCTTTGATACTCCCTGTTATATGAAAAACAAACAAACAAAAAACCCTGCAGAAGTATCTAGGTCTAATCTTGATCCTGCTAAGTTCACTGGTAGATTTGTAGATAATTGTTTTCACAAAAATGCTGATCCTTTTGAAAATGTTGTCCCCCGTTACTTATGTACACCGTTCCCTCCCTACTGGTGCTTTTTCTGGTATCACATGGATAACGTGATATCAATGGATAAAAACGGAAAAAGTTTTAGGCTTCAAGTGCAAACGTCAATTAAAAATTTTCACATGGTATTTTGTGGAAAGCTTTTACTTTTCTCTGGATACTTTACCTTTTGAGAATGAACACGCAGGGTCTTCGCTGTGCATCTTTTGAGATCAAGGTATGGAGAAGAAGAGTTTTTTGGATATATGCATACATAAAGATGCAGAGATACACATGGAAATATCTATGAAATAATGGACTTGAGGTCCAAAAAGAAACACCCTTGTGTGCCTAAAGTAGGTATATTTGCTTTCCAGCTGTAGGTTTTGGTGTAATTAAAAAGTCCAAATCCCTCCTTGCATTTCTTTTGTCACTTACCCGCAGCTACACTATTAGCTCTCCTTTAATTTGGGCATTTTGAATGTTAAATACTTCCAACGTTCCTTGAAAATGTACTTGTTTGCTACTAAAATATTTAGTTTGGAGTAAAAATACGTTGTCTCGAATATAGCTCTAGTTCTTCAAGTAAGATAGCCTTTGGCAGCAGTTAAACTCATAAAGGGTGAGACCTGTTCGCAAAGGAAACTCCAGAACTTGAGTGAGCAGCCACTTTTGAGGACTTCTTCTGAGTCCTACATTCAGGACCAAATCTGTGGTTCAGGAGAAAATGCTTTTTTATGGGGCCATTGGAAATACGTCATCCAGCCTGTTGTTCTTCTAATGAGCTGGTGGTCAGGGGTGTGGATAATTAGTCCTTTGATGCTCGTGGTTCCATGGGAGTCCAGGCTGGAAGAGACCACATAATTGGTGGTCCCATTCCTGTCCTGGTGGCCACGGCGTGCTGGGCTGTTTGGGAGTCAGTCCAGGGGAGGAGGAGTGGTGACCACAAGTACCAAAGATAAGACTAGCAGCAGAACCACCTAAGGCTAGGACAAACCAGCAGCTTAAAGTGAAGAAGAATTATTAGTAGTGATTCCAGAGGTCATCTATCTGGGTTCAACAGGCAGATTCCAATCTGATATTTGCTTTTTTTATTTTGTCTCAATTTTGTGTTTTAGGGGTTTTTTTTTTAAATTTTTTTTTTTAAGTCTTGATTGATGAAGCAGCCCTGGGCCATAGACCATGTGTGTTTGGGTCTTTTTGTTACAGATTTAAAAAAAAACCCTAGTTTTGTCTTAAAAATAGTATATTCTACCACACTAAACTCTTACAACTTAAATTTCAGGGAAAACTGAAATGGCCTCTTTTTTTTTTTTTTTATTGACTCTAGTTAAATAAGAGAAGATATGAGGCTATTTCCTCATCATTAAAAAAAAATACTGGTCTTTATGTGTCACAGATTAAGGTTTCATAAAAGCAAACTAGATTCTCTTTAATTTTACTTTATAGGAACTGAATTTATGCATCTGTGGTGATATTTCTGCATAATGTAGACTCGTGTTTCCATCTCTCCTTTGGAGAGTGTTGGAGCTGGGCTCGGACTGTGTGTCACCGGCGGTAATAACACTTGGGCTTCTACCACAGTTACCTTGTCAGTATTTCAGTGCCTGAATACATTTTAAGTTCTGCATGTAAATATATTGCTTCCTGCAGCTATAAATTGAGGCTGTGGAAGTTGAAAGTGGCAGACGTATAATAGTGCTCAATAGCATAAAGAATGAAGCGAAAAATAGTCATTGCCTGAGGCTGCCTGTTTTATTTGGGAAGGTAGATCACAGGTAACAAAGCTGACCTTGGGTTAGGGGAAGAACAGGAAGGACATGGACCTCTTGGAGCAAGTCCAGAGGAGGCCACGGGGATGATCCAAGGGCTGGAACCCCTGTGCTGTGAGGGCAGGCTGAGAGAGTTGGGGAGGTTCAGCCTCGGGAAGAGAAGGCTCCGGGGAGACCTTAGAGCCCCTTCCAGTCCCTAAAGGGGCTCCGGGAGAGATGAGGAGGGACTCTTGGTCAGGGAGGGGAGGCATAAGATGAGGGATTAGATATTAGGAAAAATTTTTTCTCTCTAAGGGTGGTGAGAGCCTGGCCCAGGCTGCCCAGAGAAGCTGTGGCTGCCCCATCCCTGGAGGGGTTCAAGACCAGGCTGGATGGGGCTTTGAGCAACCTGATCTGGTGGGAGGTGTCCCTGCCCATGGCAGGAGGTTGAAACTAGATGATCTTTAAGGTCTCTTCCAACACAAACCGTTCTAGGATTCTATGAATGGGGAAGCCCAGTTTTTACATGACATTTTTCTGAGATGGTAAGGACACTGGTATTACGTCCCATTTGAAAACATTCTTGCGTTTCCTTAGTACCTTGTTGAAGCACTGATTCAGTTAACTTAGTAGTTAACTTACACCCTAACAGTTGCTGCCGTGGTCAACGTGGACTTCGCTGTTCTGTCTCACTTGATAACTAACTGAACCTCATCTCCTTAAGTTGTTGAAATTTAGCAGGATCATAGTAGCTTGTGATAAATGTACCAGAAGATGTCTATGAGCATTTTCTCACATATAAATAAGTTTTATGTAATTTTGAGTGGTCAGAGATTGCTACACGAATGAGGTCTGTTATAAGAAAAAATTGATTTCTGTTGGAAATTCAGTTCTTTACCCGCTCCATCCCTGGGCATGTGTATCAGTGTTAAATAAAGGTAGAACATCAGGTCAGCTTGAACGGCTGTGTTATCTTGCAGATAGATGTGATATCTTGCAGTTAGTAGCAAGAAAATTAAATGTAAAAAAAAATATATATATCTAAATGTAATATATATTATTTCTTGTTTTCTGCAGTACAATAATGTTTTTCTTCTTTTCAAACGTCCTTTTGAAATCTCTTAAACTTTATTGGATGTGTTGCTCCTCTAGACCCAAAATTATAAAAAAGGAGAATCTCTTAGAGTGGCTTTAGATACTTGCATTCATGAATTAAGAGGAATTAAAATAATATTCCGAGAAGAATGCATAGAAAGTCAATTGTATATTTCTTTTCTGCTCTTTGTCTCTGAAAGCTGGCTTGCCTTAAAATTCACAAGACATGGGGGTGGGGGGGGGGAGAGGGAGGATGTGGGTAAAATGGGAGTTCATTCCTTTCCTGACATTTTCAGTCAATGTTCCAGTCAAATGTGTCACCACGACTTCTGCGTTTCATAGAATCATAGAATGGTTGGAGTTGGAGAGGACCTTAAAGATCATCGAGTTCCAACCCCCCTGCCATGGGCAGGGACACCTCCCACCAGAGCAGGTTGCTCAAAGCCCCATATCTGACACCAGGCGCTTGGAAGACAAAGGAAGGTCCTCCAATCCCCTAGTTCGGTTTTTCTTCTCGCTTTATTGCAGAGCCATAAGTTGTTTAATAACCTGAAACCTCAACAGGGTGTCATTTTATTCCATCTTTTTGCCTATTTATGATCGGGTCGGTCATGTTTAGTTCTGCAGAATCACTTTTTTTTTTGATCCCTCTTTGTGGACAGGGAAAAGTTGTAGCTTTTCTACCATTTCTGAATTAATCTGATTTGGAACAATTCTTTGCTGTTCTCAATTTCGTGCAAATAGCAGTGACGTTACTTCTGCGAGCAGTTGGTATGTCTCTCCACGTCTAGAAAATTAAGCACTAATTCTGACTGTGGGCTGGAACACTCTGTATCGCATGGCAAATAAGGTTTAAGCATGTAGTAGAAAAGAAACACTTCACGAATTCAGAGAAGAGCTTTGCTTTCTAGCACTCAAAACGTTGGGCAGTACACAAAAGATTGTGTAAAATTGACATGTTTTAGCAACTCCCAAAATGTAAGAGGATGGCTTTTGGGTGGTTTTTTTCCCTATTATTATAAAAGTACTCGGCAGCTTATATTTTCCTGAAGCGTTCTATTGACTGGGATGAAACCACTTTTCTCTAAAGCAGTTTTAAGTGCTTGCTTTCACTTGCAGGCTTTCTCACCCACAACATAAAATGGTCATGTTAAAATAATAGTATTCCTTTATAAAATATATGGATTGTAGATTCTCCAAGTGCCGTACAGACAGCACTCAGCAAACATCACCGGCAGCCTGCAGAAGGAAAAGAGAAATAAAAGAGTCTTTTCTGAGGTTGCACAAGCGGTTGAACGGAGGGCACAACCGTGCTTCTGCAGCCCAGGACTGGGCTTGCTCCATTTTAGAACCACGGAATGGTCTAGGTTGGAAGAGACCTTTAAGGTCATCGAGTCCAACCATTAGTCTAACACTGCCAAGTCCACCACTAAGCCATGTCCCTCAGCACCACGTCTACCCATGTTTTAAATACCTTCAGGGATAGTGACTCCACCACTTTCCTGGGCAGCCTCTTCCAAGGCTTGACAACCCTTTAGGTGGAGAATTTTTTCCTAATATCCGTCATAAACCTCCCCGGGTTCAACTTGAGGCCATTTCCTCTTGTCCTATCGCCTGTTCCTTGGGAGAAGAGACCGACCCCCGCGGCTACACCCTCCTTTCAGGGAGTTGGAGAGAGCAATAAGGTCTCCCCGCAGCCTCCTCTTCTCCAGGCTGAACACCCCCAGCTCCCTCGGTCTCTCCTCATAAGACTTGCACTCCAGACCCCTCACCATCTTTGTTGCTCTTCTCTGGACCCACTCCAGCCCCTCGATGTCTTTTTTATGGTAGGGAGCCCAAAACTGGACACGGCACTCGAGGTGGGGCCTCACCAGTGCCCAGTACAGGGGGGCGATCACCTCCCGAGTCCTACTCCCCGTGCTGTTCCTGATACAGGCCAGGATGCTGGTGGCCTTCTTGGCCACCTGGGCACACTGCTGGCTCATACTGTGCCCTGTGAATATGTCAACCAACATATTGTTGTCCAGCACCCCCAGGTCCTTTTCTGCCAGGCAGCTTCAGCCACTGTTCCCCAAGCCTGTAGCGTTCATGGAGTTGGTGTGACCCAAGGGCAGGACCCAGCACTTGGCCTTGTAGAACCTCAGAAGGGGCAGTATGGGCACTGTGTTGGGCTTCATTAACAGGGGAATGGAAAAATGCTTGAAATATGGCTTATTGGATATTACTTAATGCCTGTGGTCTTTTTCTTACCTTCTTATCTCTGGAATATATCTTAGATTAAACCTCACAGGTGTTCTTCCTTCTGCTAATTGTCCACATTGCATTTGTGCGGCGCTGAACAGAGCTGAATCCTGATCGATGTCTCAGGTTGGGCTGCTCTGTTTGCGAAAGAGCAATAAACAATACGAAAAACCAACACAGTAATTAATAGTTTCTCTGGTGGTGGATCGGAGTGGGACGTTCTCATCCATTTTTACCCAGCCCTTAGAATGTTAATATTTGATTTTTCAAGTGATTGACTTCTTACTATTTAGATTGAAATTACAGTCCTAATTTATACTCACCCTTGATAGTTATTTAAGCAGCTGCAGTTTGAAGGAGAGTGTAAGTAATAGCTGGGAGAATTTTGCTGGTTTTATGTGTGTTTGGGAAGGTTAAGAGAAGAAGGAGGAGAGCAGAGGTGGGAAGGAAGAGGTTGGATGAGCCATCGGCGTTGGTTTGCTTCGGTAAACCCAGAGCGTGGCCTCGCTGTCCTCATCTTCAATTTGCTTCTCAGCACTTTTTCTCTTCTTCAGGCTGGAAAATTGTGCTTTTTGCTGCCTGGATTTCTCTGTCTTAAGAACAATAAGGCTAATGGTAGGAAATTCGCTGAGCAGAGAAACTCCGCAGTCTTTCTTTCTGCACAAATCATTTGAACCAGTTTGGCATTCTGGTTTCTGTCTCAGCAGTATTTAAATTTACTTGTTCTCTGTTGTTTGGTTGTTTTTTGTTTTTTTCTTTCCTCTGCTGATTTGGTATTTTGTTTTGTTTTGTACCTTTAGTTTCATTTAACATCAGTTCCCTACACTCTGTAGCTGTTACCAACACACAGATGAGAGGCAATTCTGCGAGAAGACTTCTTGAAGCTTTCTGTGTGGATCTCTGTAATCCCTATATAAATTGTCATCTGGATTGTGGAAGAAGAAAGTAGACAAGGCTTATTTATGGCTTTTTGAATTTCTTGGTTATGTAAATTCAGCATCACAGCAGCTGACTGAAAGTGCCTGAAATTTTTGACTTAAATAAGGGCTTCTTGTCATGGACCATAAGAAACTAGTTCTCTGGAGGCACTTTGTAACATACAAGTGGCACAAAAAGGACAGGGAGTTTCCTTCTAATCTCTTAAAGTTCATTATTTTTGATTGGTGTCAAAGTGATGAGGTTTAGAGCCCTCAGAGGAATCCAGAGTCCCAGCTTCCTTACAGGTATAACTACAGATGTTTTCAGAGCTAATACAAACATCTAAACTTTTTTGGATTTTGCTAAGCGATTGGCTTCGCTGATAACTTGTGGCAATGAGTTCTGCAGGTTAATTATGCATTTAATTGGTTTCAAATTTGTTGCTTTTCAATTTCACTGTTCACTGAATATCTCCTCGGTCTTGTGTTATGAGAAGGAGTAAATAAGAGAGCCTGACTCACCTTCTCTGAACATTTAATTATTTTGTATACCTCTATCGTGTACCCTTCTACGTACAGAGAGAACTTCTGATGGTTTTGGTCTTTGTCTCCAGGTTCTTTCTTCTCGGAAGCTTTTGGCTGCAGTGACCAAGAGCTCTGGGAGGGTCTGGGTTGTTTATTTTTCAGTCTGTCTCAAATAACAGCGTCTTGGTGTGATGCCATCCTCTCTTTCCCCTTTTCTTTATAAATCTCTTTCTGTTTTTACTCAGCTGTTTTTACACATGGGACAAGTTTTTATTAACTTGCCTGCAGGGATATTAAAGTCTTTCTTTGGGGCTTTACAATCAGAATAAAAACGCTTCACGTGGTTGGCGCGGGCTTTCGCTTCCAACTTCTATCATTTTCCACTTGTCCTCACTGATCCTGCCTGTCCTCAGGCTGCCTGATCCTTGGACCTTAAATAGCTTCTTGTCATGTTAGAATCATAGAATCATCTAGGTTGGAAGGGACCTTCAAGATCATCTAGTCCAACCATCAACCTAACTCTGACCAAAAAACCATCACTGAACCGTGTCCCCCATGTTCTACATGGTCTTCATGAATTAAGGTGATCTCCAGTTGCAATCATTTCAACACTTCTCTTTTTCTAGATGAAGTTATCTAAATGGTAAACTGAAACACGGAGCATTGGCCGCGTAATCTCTGATTTGATCTTTTTGGCTATTTCTATCCAGTAATTTTTATTAAACCTTTGAACATTTCATTGGAATTCATGATTATTTGCTTTTCATTTTTCTTTGTGTAAGATATTGTTGAATTATTTTTGAAAATCCCGTTAGACAACTGTTTTATTCTTTTCTAGGGCAAGAAAAAAATCATAGTAAGATGGAGAACCATGTTTTTGTAGCAACTAGTCTCTGCCCTGCTATGTTCATCACTCTAAATGTTCTGTCAACAAATTTACATGACAGGGATGTCAAGAGTAAGGAACAGAAATATTAGCGTCAGGCCCTCTCTTAAATATATTTCCTGACTGCAATTATTAATTGATATTTGTATGTTGGGGTTTTTTCAGTTGCTTTGTGTGTGAGTGTGCTAGTAATTTGCAACCATCTGAACCGGGCAGGGCTTTAAAAAACCTTATTAATTATTTTCATGGCAATCACGGGCACAATGATGGCAATCCCAGGCAGAAATACAGGTTGGGTGGAGAGTGGCTGGAGAGCAGACCTGAGGAAAAGCTCTTGGAGGTGTTGGTGGATGTGAAGCTCGACGTGAGCTGGCAACGTGCGCTGGCAGCCCAGAAAGCCAACCACATCCTGGGCTGCATCAAAAGAAGCGTGGCCAGCAGGGTAAGAGAGGTGATTCTACCCCTCTACTCTGCTCTTGTGAGACCCCACCTGGAGTTCTGTGTCCAGCTCTGGTGTCCTCAACATAGGAAGGACATGGACCTGTTGGAACGGGCCCAGCAGAGGACCACTAAAATGATCAGAGGGCTGGAGCATCTCTCCTATGATGACAGGCTGAGAGAGCTGGGGTTGTTCAGCCTGGAGAAGAGAAGGCTCTGGGGAGACCTTAGAGCCCCTTCCAGTCCCTGAAGGGGGCCTACAGGAGACATGGAAAAGGACTCTTGGTCAGGGAGTGGAGCGATAGGACGAGGGGTAATGGTTATAGATTGAAAGAGGGGAAATTTAGATGAGATACTAGAAAGAAATTCTTTGCTGTGAGGGTGGCGAGAGCCTCGCCCAGGTTGCCCAGAGAAGCTGTGGCTGCCCCATCCCTGGAGGGGATCAAGGCCAGGCTGGATGGGGCTTTGAGCAACCTGGTCTGGTGGGAGGTGTCCCTGCCCATGGCAGGGGGTTGGAACTGGATGATCTATAAGGTCTCTTCCAACTCTAACCATTCTATGATTCTATGTTTCTATGCTTTTCCTTTGTTTTTCCAGCATGTTCTTTACAAAAATCAAGTGTTTGTCTCCTTTACTCTCTTGCATTAAGTCTGCTTTTCCCATCAATTTTATATATTTGTATATATTTTCTGTGCTAAGAGTTTTATTTATTTCTGTTAGAATAATACAAACGCCAGCAGAGCTTGAAGTGTAATTATGTTAAACATTGCACAGATGTGTCGTGAGTTCCAGGCTCTGCCCTAGAGACTCCGCAATCAAATGAGTAGAGAAATAAAAGTGCAATGAATGGAAGTTGGACACAGAAATTCAATGACACGTGTTATAGGATTATACAAAAGGAAGATGCTCGCCAATAATCAATACGTAAATCAATGCCCGCTCGTTTCAGTTGTGCTCTCCTCAAGGCAGCAATTCTCTTGTGGGCTTATTTCAGAATAAATTGCTAAAACTTTAAAGAAAATTCTGAAAGACCAGCATTGTAATTTGCTAATTAAAATACAAAGAGCATTAAATCTTGCTGTACCCCACACCGGCTTCCTGCCATTTCCCCCCGCTTTCCCAAGGCCTTGCTTTCTAGTCTTGCTGGATGTTAGTTTGTATTTAATTATTGAAACAGGTACAGTAACTTTTCTTATTATATGGGATTTTCATACTGAGTTAAATGCTTTAGAGATACGATGAAAAGAACTATTATTTGCTTGAACTGAGTTTTCGAAGTGCTGCAAAGAACCAAACAGAAGAGCTAAAAAGCAATGCCTTATTGGGATAAATTTTGTATAGCCTTGATATATATGGTATATTATTTAGCTATAAATATTTTCTTTACTGTGTGAATTTTTTGTGTATCTTGATGGGAGAAGGTCTTTTGTGAAAGCGGTAGCGATCCCAAAACTGACCAAAATGATACTCCCTTGGCAACGCTAAGGTCGAAAACCTAAATATTTCACTGTTAAGTCATTCGCCTCATTTAAAAGATCAGTTTATTTCTGAGTTACAGCTTCTATCTTCAATTTAATTAAAAATTATCTACTATTTGCAGCTCTTTTATTATCAAGCTGATTAGGCAAATCTCTCTGTTTTGGAATAATGGTAAACAGTATGGCTGCATTATTGACTCTCTCTCAAATGAGTTTTGATGGTTTGTTTATTACTGAAGAGTTCAATTTTACAAAATCCAATTTCCAAAAGAATATGGAGAGTTTATTGTCTTAAAGATATTTTTTAGTGCCTTCCTGAACATCCACAGATGAAGGTACTGCTTATATTGTATCTTTCAAATTGAGAAACACCTGATGTAGTTACAAGTTATTCAATTTTGTGTCTTAAGCAGAAATCAATAACTTGAATAGCTGAGAAGAAATAAATGTAGTCTTATTTTGTATTCAAAAGTGGATTTACCTACTTGGGCATCATTATTTTTTGCCGGTAGTGAAAATTGCTTACCAGGATAACAGATTGAGCAGCCTGTTCCAAAGATGGAACTTCTGCTGCAAGGAAATGATATCAATTCGTGTAGAGTTTTGATCGTTTGATACAAAGAGTAGGATCTTCGGGGATGGAAAATAACATTGGAGAACGTGTGGTCCCTGAGGCTGCTTGGCCTCCAATAAACGGAGGATACAGTAGATTTTCTATGGGATTTCAAATTCGATTGACTTTGAAGTGGGCTTCAATGAGGTGTTCAATGAGCTTTCATTGCTTGTATTACTGCAGCATCTGTAAGAGTTATTTCACTGTTTACCTTCAATCTGCTGAACCTTCAGTTTACAAGGCAAAAGAAATAAGCTGTGGCTTCTAAAAATATAGTAATACAGTATGAAAGTGTTCACAAACAATGCTGGGTTCTGAAGCGAGAATAAAGGTTTCAAATGGAAAGCTTAGAGGATTTCAAGATTTTCTCTAGTCTGAATATTTAGGTATTAGGCAGATGAGGTGCACGTTTCTTCTTACTGACTTTTTTATGGACATCAGTGGTAATCTGGAATGAAAACACTTTCTGGAAGGTTGGTAATTTCTTATGTTTGCCTTTGTTTGATGTGATGTATTGTTTTTCAAGTACATCAAATATTGGCTCACCGTGCTTACTAATACCTTCTCTTTATCTTTCCGTTGCTCATGTCATCCAGGAATTTCATAGTACTTCTGCAAAATCATCATTAGATCAATTCTGAACACAGTGGAAAAGGACAAAAATATTTATGACTTACTGTAATAACGGAATAGCAACAAAGCTGGAAGTAGAATGTAATCCTAAATCTGTTTACTGGCAGTTGTTTTTCTGGAATTTTACAGGGTAATAGTTCTCGTGCTTCATTTTTATATAGAGAAATGCAGTTTGGCTCCTACGGAGCAGTCTATGACTGCTTCTTCAAGATCGGTGGTAAACTGTACATATTTGACATACGAGGGAACCATCAGAAGCTGTCAGAAATGGTTATAGACATTATTTGAATCGTTACAAATACCTGGCAGCGGAACAGATAGTCTGTAAAATGTTTGATCTTGTTGGACTGCATTAGTTAAATGAAAAGCACGTGTATGGTTTCAGAACTAAGCTGGGCCTTTCTTTTATTCCCGTTGACATGCTTATATGTAATACAGATATGTTTAGGATCTCTTTTTTTTTTTTCTTTGAACTGTGATTGTGTGGAAACATGAGGCTTTTCTGCATATTGCTAATGAATATTATAGTCATGAATGTATTTTAATTTTTTATTGTGGAGAAAATAAAATCTTCCAAATCCGTTGATTTCAAACTGAACAAACCAGATGGTTCGCCCAGTGAGGAGCAGAGTTTGGTGACAAGGGGCAGCTTTTTCTCAGTACTCACATTGCTCATTTCATAGCATCTTGGTAGAACTGTGTGATCATCCTGCCCTTTGTTTTGTGGATAAGATCATAAAATAGAATCATAGAATCGTTTAGGTTGGAATAGACCTTTGAGATCATCAAGTCCAACCATTAACCTAACACTGCCAATTCCACCACTCACCATGACCCTCAGTACCACGTCTACCCGTCTTTTAAATACCTCCAGGGATGGTGACTCCACCACTTCCCTGGGCAGCCTGTTCCAGGGCTTCACAACCCTTTAGGTGGAGAATTTTTTCCTAATATCCACCCTAAATCTCCCCTGGTGAGGCTGTGAAGAACCCAGAGTCCTCCCAAGTGTTTGGTTACTCAATACTTATCTACTGCTGTTACTACTTCTCCTTGAACCCTGTCTCTACACACAGTGTCTGGGAGACCTTGCTGATGAAGAAGGCATGGTAGAGGTTGGTCAGTCTCTGTGCTCATAGGTTTTCAAAACCCAACTAGATACAGCCTTGAGATATCAGGTCTGGCCTCTTAGTCGGCTTTGTTTCGAGCAGGAACTACATGACCTCCTGAGGTCCCTTCGAGTACCTCAACTGTATGTGTCTGCTCTCCCTAAATCATCCACCTCCTTCAGCAGGTGTCCCACATTTTCCTTCTTCAGCTTTTTACTTCTAACGTGCTGACAGAAGCTCTTCTTGTTGGGACAAAAACATTAACAAACTTTTGGCTTAATGGATAGTAACGTGCCTCTGGATTTCAGTTGCCTGTTCCTGTGGCTTACATTGGAAACAGAAATCTGCAACTATTTTGTTTCCCACAGTGTACATTTGTTTTTTTCTCCTTTGGTCTCTAACTAGATTTAATAAATGAAGCTTAACGTCACATGTTGTCTGTAGACTACATCCTAACTTGTTTGTAAATTCAATTTTTTAATTTTCTCCATTAGCCTCCTCTCAACGTGATCTTTTTTATCCTCACTCCTCATTCTTTTAGGACTTCATTATTTTTAGAAAATGTACTGTAGCGCATTTACTGGTAATTACAAAAGCTTGTTTTAATTACAGTTGTCAAAGAATATGTTTTGTGATGCATTATTGTTGCTGCCATTGCTAATTCATAACTATTCTCTACCTTTAACAGGTAGAAAAGTTAACAGGAAGTTAACAGGGTTTTTTTAAGTGTTGTGTCTGGATCGGTTTTTGTGGCGAGGGATGGTTTTGGTTAGCTTCAAAGAAGTGATCTGGGGGGAGAAGGAAGACGTATATGTTGGGGATCTTATCAACACCTATAAATACTTAAAGGGTGGGTGTCAGGAGGATGGGGCCAGTATTTTCTCAGTGGTGCCCAGTGACAGGACAAGAGGGAACGGGCACAAACTGGAACATAAGAAGTTCCATCTCAACATGAGGAGGAACTTCTTTCCTGTGAGGGTGGCAGAGCCCTGGAAGAGGCTGCCCAGAGAGGTGGTGGAGTCTCCTTCTCTGGAGACATTCAAAACCCACCTGGACACATTCCTGTTCAACCTGCTCTGGCAGGGGGTTGGACTAGATGATCTCCAGAGTTCCCTTCCAACCCCATATTCTGTGATTCTGTGGTTAAGAATATCCATGTTACTTCTATTGCCCACTCAGAATGGTTTGTGTGTCTATGTTGAAATAGAAGGTTAAAATTGAAAACTGTTGTAATCCAACATATATTAAATGGGGAAATTGAGAATCATTTCTATTGGAACACTGTATTCGGTCAGTGAAGATTGTTGTTTTGCTGACCCTAGTAATGTACAGGAGTTACGAACCTTTCTCATCTTCAATTTTATCGCCATGCAAACATGAACGCATGGGACTGTCCGTGATGAGTGAATGAAGTCCACTGCAAAAGGGTTTCTGGGCAGAGCAATTTAGTGGACATCGAAAGCTGAATCACTGTTTCAGAACGTGACAGTCATAGCCTGTACCTGAGGGACGTTAGTGTTAACGAGCACATGAATTCGCACCTACAGATACCCTCATCCAGCAAACCTCGAGTTGGAAAACAAACGGCAAATCTCCAGCAATGCACTGGTGAAAGGTCTTTTTCTTTTTTTTGAGATTGGGTGATGGTTTTAAACTGAGAGGGGAGATTCAGATGAGTTATTAGAAAGAAATTCTTTGTTGTGAGGGTGGTGAGAGCCTGGCCCAGGTTGCCCAGAGAAGCTGTGGCTGCCCCATCCCTGGAGGGGTTCAAGGCCAGGTTGGAGGGGGCTTGGAGCAACCTGGTCTGGTGGGAGGTGTCCCTGCCCAGGGCAGGAGGTTTGGCACTGGATGATCTTTAAGGTCCCTTCCAACCTAAACCATTCTGTGGTTCTCCTAAACTACCCAATAATGGTTTATCCCCAGAAACTCCTTAAAGAGTAGCAATTATAGACTGCACACATCTCGAACCTTGCTGTATCCAGCAAACTGGATTCCTTTATTTATTTTTCTAAAGATAATTATGAGACATACATTTTCAGCTGGCTGCTTATTTGCTCTGTTTGACCTTACAAAGGACAAAACTAGCGTGTATCAGCATGAGAAGGGTTTGGGTTCCTCAAGCACTGCTCTCCAAGTGCCCCCGCAGCCGTGTAGGAGGCATTTTTTGGAGACATCCGTTTCTCTGGTGATGGAAACTCACACCAGGGCTGTGCTAAATCCAGGCGCTGCTTCTGAAACTGAAACCCAGGTTGGCCTTTAAATCTTGGTCCAACTTCCTCGTGCCTCTGAAGAACCCATATGTAATATTAGTGATCTATTTTTAGATTTTAATTTTGGGTAGTCTTGGGAAGAGGGGTTGCCTCTCAAAGGTGACCTTCTGAAGCTGTGTTCTAAATAACACCCTGGCAAAGGCTTTGTTTATTAGAGTTACTTTGTGGAGAAGCAATGAACCTGTTCCAATATCTCATTTACAACTAAAGTGCAGCATTCAGCTAATTGAATACATGGCTACTGTTAATTATTTTGTTACGGCTAATTGATATTCACTGGGATCATGTTGCTGCGGCCCCATAAATATAATATTACCTTACAGGTTTTTATTTCTGCAGTGAATTCTCTTCTCTTGGCATATTTATATTGTCTCTGTATAAATGAATGATTTCATTTTTTAAAAAAAAACTTTGCTGTGTTATGGTGCTGTACAAATGCCAGTGGTGATAGCTGTATGGAAGACAACTTTTTCTTTCCAAATTTCTTAATTTGGAAATCTTTCGGTTACTTTCACAATATAGATCCAAACCTTTGGTTAAATGTCTCATTTAGTGTTCTTATAATCTAATATTTCTGTTTGATCAGCGATGTAATTGATAATATTGATATGTCAGGGCAATAAGCAGCGTGTCTATAATTCGCTGCTTGGCCCCCATCTCTTTACTGCAATAAATTCCAGATGTTTTGACCACTGATTATCTTGAGGAACAGGTAACCAAACCCCAAAACAACCCAAAAAGCTAACAAACTTTCCAGGGCAAAAAAAAAAATGCATTGGAAGAAATTGGAAATCCTTGGAAGAAATGAAGTTTGCATCCCCCTGCTCTTACTGTCTTTCATCTGTATAAATTCAGTGATCGGATACCATTAAACAAATCCATTTCTCTTTTTTGAATGGTATTTGATCAGCAAGCAAGGCACAGATTATAAGAATTGAAACTCAGGGACACGTGTGGGTGCTCTGGAAAGTTTTGTCAACACAATCGTATTTGTGCGAGGTACAATTGCAGATTGGTAGGTGTGAATCTCAAAAGCAGTATTTTCTAATCTAATTACAATTTTTACCTATCTCTTCTTGAATTTTTGTAGAAGTATGAATTCTATTTAATCCAGGATTTTAACATTTCTTGCTTTATTTATGCTGGGCCGTGAAAAGGGATAGTAATGGGCGTATGACTTGCAGCTGCAGTGTTTTAAATGATCTAAACAGATACAGTTTGACTTCATTCTGTGATTCTGTGACTGTAGTCTGTAGTGTAAAGAGCTGAAGCACATTTAACTGCCGAGACTATGTCATGGTAATTTAGTAAAAATCAACATTCTGGAAGTTTTGAGGTTGTCATTTATTTATTTGAATATTTTCACTGTTACAGAGATATTCTGAACAATATAATAGGTAATATGGAAGCTTTTAGGTAGTTCTTCTTGTTCAGCTTTTTTATCTTCCACACTATATTTCTGTTTTGTGACTAATTCTGGGCAAGTTGTGATGTCCTGCTAAGGTATTTTGGGGGCACTTTTCTAGGAATATTATTATTTTCCTTGACATTGGTCACTGAGAGTTTATCTTTGTCTGGTTAAAAGTTTCCAGACTCTTTCAGTGCTCACATCTAAGCCAGCTCTAATTGACCTGTAATGACTTTTAATTTAAAAAAAAAAAAAGAAAAGAAAAAGCCAGATGTCCACATCTTATTTATTTTTATTTTATATAGACTAGATGTGAATGTGTCCTGGTCAATTTTTGAAATGAAAGCAACAGTAGAAACCACATTATTTTACCATTAAACTGTAGTTAATGTGGATAGAGCCAGTGTGATGTAAGTTTTTAAGGTGGATGGGTCTTAAATCACTCAGCACTATAATATGTGGAAATTGAGCTGAAAATAGTAATGCAGCTATATCTGTGGCTATAGCTATAGCCACATAACATGGATAAAACCTAATTTTGTGTTTATAAAAGATACAAAAGCAATGCAGAAGAGCGGCAAGTTTTTCTATGAATTGGAAATACAGCTCTAGCGTGGTGCAGTCTTCAGCTGTGCATAGTGTTAAACAACATTGGTGGTTTTATATCGTTGTATGAGTTGGTTTGGGGTTGAACCTCGGGAGATTTGTCACCTTCCTAAAATGGTTTGCGGCAATTGTGAAGGTTGGCTTTCCTTTCACTCCTCATTTTATCTCAGAGAGGAAGGATCAGCTCATCTCCTGCTAATGTTTAATTCCGTGCGATGGAGGGAACTGATGGGACGTGATCAGCTCGACCTGGAGGAGAGGCTGGGTTCCATCTCCTCCACGTGATCAGCTCGACCTGGAGGAGAGGCTGGGTTCCATCTCCTCCACCCTTAGTGTCCCCTTGACCTTGTTGCGTTTTTACACCCTGCAAATTTCTGCCCTTGTGAATCGTCAGAAACGGGGCAAGAGAATTAAGTCCTGATGCTCTCACGTGGGTTTTATTATATCTTACTGACTTTCTAGAGTCGGATTTGCTGCCTGGTTTCAGGTCATCGATAGAATCTTGTGAATCACAATTGAGTTGTTAGAACTAAAACTTAACCAAGTTCTCATGAGCATTATGGAACATTAATTTTATGTTTTCTTTGTCACTGGCCTATTTAACGCCACTTGCACGAAAGGAATGTTCTTGAGTTCGTAAATATTTCCAGCATCATGAGGTGGTTACACACAAAATCTTGGTGTATGGGCATCTGTGATAATGCATTGCAGTATCAGATATTTGGAAGAGGATGGTTTGAGGAGGCACAACCTGCAATGAATTTTCAGCTTTTTCTATAACCAAGGCAAGAGACAGGTTTTTGAGAGGTGATACAGGAATTATCTAGAAAAAGCAAACCCATGATCAATACAAAGCATGGTAGTTAGGCTTTAAAATATTTACTGTAATCAGCTTTGGAAAAAACCTGTAATTAGTTTTCTGTAGTGAATAAAGGGTGATTTAAACGGGGGCGGACAGGGCTGTGGAATGTGCTCCATGGCGCTATGCTGAAGAGGAGGTGGTTGGCAGAGGGCAAGGTTTGCTTCATCCAAGTAGAATTAAAATTTGTCTGTGTTGAGCAGGGTAGAGCAGGGATATTCATGGTGAAGATTCATTAAAAAAACCTTCAACTTTCAAATAGTTTCCTGCATTGTTCTAAATTACAGATATGCCTGAGGTTCATCCTTTCTGCTCATCATTATAGGATGAATTGAATTTGACTTCTTGATTATTTTTTTTTACATGCTTCAGGATATAGAAACAAAGGTAAGTATTAAGTTAAGAGCAGCCAAAAAGCCAAAGTTTTTGTTTTATTTTGTTTTATTTTATTTTATTTTATTTTATTTTACTTTATTTTGTTTTATTTTGTTTTACTTTATTTTTTTTCTGTCTGCAACAAAAAAAAGTACAAATCTTGACAAAGATTGTGTCTAAAGAGCATGTATAGCACAATACACATACACGTATGGTGTAAGTTTTCTGACATGCTTCTAAAGACCATGAGCTGGAGGTTTCATCTTAATTAGTAAGAGCACAAAAGTTCATTGTATTCTGTGATGCTGCTAAAATAGGAACTTTTTGCAATTGGCTTTGTAGTATCAGTACCTGGGTGTTGACTGGTGTTGAATAGACCATTGTGGTAATGACCACTGATAGTTAATGATTAGTCACTAGAGGGATTTTAGTATTAAAAAATTATAAGCCTGGAATGAATCTGCGCTGATAATTTAGGCATTAAATCCTCCATAGCTTGTTAAAAATCACTTGTTTCGCATTTCCTCTGGAGGACTTGTAGTTTTGTGTGTATTCTGTGTGCTTGTGTGCTTTTTTAATGCGTTTTTGAATTCTTCATGAGTCCTCTTGATGCTACATATTAGAACGTACTACAGATGATAAGCCAAAAAAAAAGTCAGTTTGCTCAGTAGCACTGGAAGCAGTGTCTCCTAAATGAATACTCGAGTCGTAGTAGTATCCAAAAGACAGATGTTCAAAATTCTTCTGTATTATTTTAAGTTACTGGACATGGGAGTGATCCTACAGCAAAGGGTTTCAGCTTGCTTAGTTGGATTCAACCCATCTAGGAGTTTCCATCTTAGTTACTTCAACCCATCTAGGAGTTTCCAGGTGCATAATCACTAATTGAAGAGGACAGCAGAGTTTTAGATGTACTTCTTAGGTCTGCTTTTGCAAATACGTAAGAATTTGGCTCTTTCCAAACATTCACGTGTATAGAATTAAGCACATGCTAAATGCATTCCGGAACTGGGGTTTCAGAGAAAATACCAGCTACTTCAAAAGAATTCTTTTTGCCACTGCCTACAAATGAATCGATGCATGTTCAGCTTTTCTCACATCAAAATATCCTCTTAGTAACAGTCGACAAATAAAGTTAAACATGCGGGCTCTGCATATATTCTGTTTGGTAGCTTAAGCAAGTTTCCCGAAGTTCAAGAGTGATCTGCAAAGTTGATTTAAAATAAAAGAATTAATCTCAGCAGGGTGTGCTGGGTTCCATCTTTGTGACGTTTCCAGATACATGACACATTTGGACAAAATATGGCCCAGCTGTTGAGGAGGGAAGGAAAAAAAAAACCCCACCCAGTACAATAGACAATCTCTTTCCATTTTCAATGCCGCAATCATCATCTTATTAATGTACTAATAGACCGCAGCTCTCAATCGCTGGATATTCCTTACTGCTACAATTTATAGTAGATGTTGTGCTGTGCAAGTGATGCTCGCTCTTGATCCGGTTTTATTTTCCTCTTTTCTTTTTTTAGGCCAAGCAGCTGGAAGAGAAAGACAGAGAGCTGAAGAAGCACGATGCCTACTACAAAGAGCAGCTGGCTCGGCTGGAGGAAAGGGTAAGTCGCCTTTCCCTTTTTAACGAAGAATTCTCTCTTCGTTCCAGCTGCTGACTTTCTGCTTATGTTTTACCGTTAAACAAGATGCCTTTTCTAAGGAGATAAAGATTAAAACTATGGCCAGAGGGTTGGGGTTTTTTGCTGCTGTTTCTGACTGAATATTGGCAAGATGGAGGCTTTAGTGTTGAGAATATTGTTGTCTTTCCTGAGTTCTCACATTTGCAATGAGATTTCACGGCGCAGTAATTGCATCCAGAGAAATAATCCGAACGAGGTTACTTTTATACCAGCGGTGATGAAGAGCCTGTGTAAGTGAATGAGTGTCACCAAATGATCTTCAAATTGCACGTGAAATATGAACACATACCCTGACTTTCTGTTTTCATTGCAGTCCACGCTTGCTTTCGTTGGGTGGAGTTAGCGGTTCCTCCAAAAGCCACCAGTGTCTGGAGAGTTTGATGTTAATTGCAAGTTGTTTATACCATGTTTAAAAAACACTTCTGTGTCTTTTTTTTTTTTTCACAGTAGACTTGAAACTAAATTGTACACAACAGTTTGGTGAGCTGTGTGAAGTGCTTACTGTGTTTTAACATATTGCTGTTAACATTCCTATTTTTTATAGAGTATTATTTTGTAGGATGTTCATTTCAAATAATTACTGCTGTCATAATTTCCTAGATCCCAGATTGGTTGTAACCTTCAGCCTGAGTACATTTGCCTCCTTTTCCCCCTCTGCTTTCTTCCTGAGCCTGCTTATTGTTGATTAATTTAAATTAGGGTTTTTTTTAGTTAGTTTTGAAAATGGTTTTAACAAGATACATATTCATTTATGCAGCTTAGCGGGAGAGAAGAAAACCCCTTGTTTTTATGGATTAGGAAGACGAGCATGTTGCATGAATTATCAGTGTGTATAATTGGTCTTAATGAATATTTTAAATAGAGGGCATATCAGATACCGTCTCAGTGTTTTGTCCTACCTTTTTGAAGATGACATTAATGAAGTCATGTTCTTTGCGATGAAAAATAGTTTGAAAGGATGTGGGTAAATTAGTTTAATGATTCTGAAACTGCATTATTTAAACAGTGAAAAATTAAGAACCTTCACAGAAAAACCCCACCAGGCTCCAGAATACCCTTCTTATTCTCAAATAACTGGCTGGTGTTAGAGGAAAAGGAGCCTGCAGTATCTCATCCAACCTCATCCAATCTCATCCACCTTCTTGTAGGGTGGTTGTACCCCTGCTCTTAGTTATCACCCTCTCGTTTTATTATTACGATATAAGTAGTGCTGGAGTAATTCAGGATAAACCATGGTTCTTTGTTTGAAAGCTTTTGCTTTACCTTTTTAAGGTGCTGTGAAACAGATAAGATTTTATTCTTAGTTATTTTTAATATTAAATTAGGTCGCTGACACAATGCCTTTGTTTGCTCTTCTGAAGTGGAAACTTAACAGTCTCCAGCCTGGAGAAGAGAAGGCTCCGGGGAGACCTTAGAGCCCCTTCCAGTCCCTAAAAGGGATTACAGGAAAGCTGGGGAGAGACTCCAGATCAGGGAGTCAAGCCATAGGACAAGGGGGAATGGTTTTAAACTGAAAGAGGGGAGATTGAGATGAGATCTGGGGAAGAATTTGTTTGCTGTGAGGGTGGTGAGAGCCTGGCCCAGGTTGCCCAGAGAAGCTGTGGCTGCCCCATCCCTGGAGGGGTTCAAGGCCAGGTTGGATGGGGCTTTGAGCAACCTGGTCTGGTGGGAGGTGTCCCTGCCCATGGCAGGGGGGCTGGAACTGGATGATCTCAAAGGTCCCTTCCAGCTATGAATATTCTGTGATTCTGTGATCTTTAAGGTCCCTTCCAACCCAAACCATTCTATGACTCTGTGACTTCTAATGTGGAACCACGCGTTAACAAAGAATCGTAGAATTGTCTAGGTTGGAAGGGACCTTTAAGATCATGTAGTCCAACCGTTAGCCTAACTCAATAAAAAAACCATCACTAAACTATGCCACTAAGCACTATGTCTTTTAAATACCTGCAGGGATGGTGCCTCAACCACTTCCCCTGGACAGCCCATTCCAATGCTTATGAATACATGTGAATATATAATTGTTTGTGTACAAGTGAGATAATGAACTGTAAATAGCCATATTTGAGTATTACTTAAGCATTGTCCCCCAAGGGATGTGAAATAGGTGAACTCTTCCATCTCTTGTTTTCTCTTCTCTGACTTGGAAGTCTCCAGGACCAGAGCAGGCAGTTCTGAATTGACTGCCTTATGCCACACATGGTGTTTGCTCTGTCTTCAGAGTGGGGTTCTCGTGATATTAAGGCTTTTCTTTTCCTTCTGACATCTTTATTTGTAAGCTGAGGAACCTTTGCTTCGCTGAGTTGTCACCTGGGTTGTTTTCAAAGCACATGTGCATATCTCTTCTGCACAAAAAAGAGTTGTTGGAGCTCTGAAAGGAGGTGAACTCTGTGCTCCAAATCTGGTTTTGAACTTTTTTTCCGAGATGCGGAGATTACAGAATGAAAACCTGCAAAAGCAGAGAGGTCACATCTCCTGCAATCCCGACTTCGCCGAGGCTGGTGCCTGCAGCCGTTATTAAGGTCATTTGTGAGAGTCTGCGTTGGTGATTTTTGAGCACTGGGATGGAAATGGAGCTTTAAGTAAAAAAGAAGGTCTGGCAAGGCCTAACGTTTTGGAAATTACAGGGCAGAATAATAGGCTGCTTATTTGTTGCTAAACTTGTTCTGATTTCAGGGAGAGGTAGGCAGTGTCGGGGTACGGGCTGCTCGGCAGGAATCAGCAAGTTCGCTGATGATACCAAACTGGGAGGGGTGGCTGACACCCCAGAGGGCCGTGCTGCCATCCAGCGAGATCTGGACAGGCTGGAGAGCTGGGCAAGGAAGAACCTCATGAGGTTCAACAGGGAAAAGTGTAGGGTCCTGCACCTGGGGAAGAAGAATGTCAGGCACCAATACAGGTTAGGCATGGACCTGCTGGAGACAAGCTCTGAAGAAAAGGATCTGGGGGTCCTGGTGGACAGCAAAATGACAATGAGCAAACAGTGTGCTCTTGTGGCCAGGAGGGCCAACGGAATCCTGGGCTGCATAGGGAAGAGTGTGGCCAGCAGGTCAAGGGAGGTCATTCTGCCCCTCTACTCTGCACTGGTGAGGCCACAACTGGAATCCTGTGTCCAGTTCTGGGCTCCCCAGTTCAAGAGGGACAGGGAACTACTGGAAAGAGTCCAGTGCAGGGCTACAAAGATGATTCAAGGACTGGAGCANGGCACAAGTTGGAACATAAAAGGTTCCACTCGAATATGAGGGAAAACTTTTTCACGGTGAGGGTGGCAGAACCCTGGAACAGGCTGCCCAGGGAGGTTGTGGAGTCCCCTTCTTTGGAGATTTTCAAGACCCGCCTGGATGCAGTCCTGAGTGGCATGCTCTGACACGCTCTGGGTAGTCCTGCTTTGGCAGGGGAGTTGGACTAGATGATCTCTATGGTCCCTTCCAACTCTAAAAATTCAGTGAAATTCAGTGAAAATTCAGTGAAAAGGTTGGAACGGGATGTGAGGTGGGAGCGGAGCGAGCGGAGCTCAGGGAAGTAGTGTCAGTAGGAAGGAGCGTGCAATGGGAGTCTGTCACCTGTGACAAAGAATGCTAATTACATTCTCAGATCATTCTTACATCAAATAAGCACACTTTAAAAATACTTCAGTTCTGCGTCTGTGGCATTTCTGTCTGTTGCATCATGGAGTGTCAGAGCTCATCTGTATGATTAATTGCCTTTTTGATTACTTAGCTTTTTCAATTAGAAGCTCGGTATTTGTGTTCTTCAGTGCCGCTGAAAAAACAATGCAGACATTGATAATAAAGGGAGATGACAACAGAACAGATTAGTGTCAGCGCAGTGTGCTCCTTATGGAGAAAATTACTCTACATATTCAGCGCCAGATGAAGTCTGTCAATTATAAAATATTTCAGTGACTGAGTGAAGATGCTCAACCTTTTCAGAGGATTAATACAGGACAAAATAACTGTGCACCAGTGACAGCTGTGATACTAAAACATAAACAATTCAATTCTCCAGGGCAATATCTGTTCATAAATTTGGTTTATGTGCTAAAAACCTTTTGATACTTTCCAAAAACCCAGCGATTCCCTTAACAGCTGCCAGTGTTTCTAGGTCAAAGATAGCACATAAGCTATGAGTTATTACATGCTCCGCAGCAGCAAAGCAAAATGAGATAGTTTAACAAAGGGGTTAAAGAATAACCTTCTCATACTGTATATCTGACTGGGATGTAAAGCTGTTATTTAAGGCTTCAGCACGTTAAGCTTGGAGAAAAATTTATCGGTGTTTTTCATTGTCTGCTGACAGGGTAATGGTGCTTCTTGACTACAGCAGGAAACCCCAGAGATAGCGGTATTCAAGGCATTGACATATGTGTACCCTACATTGTCTTAATTATTTACTGTAATAAGGTGGTGTTAATGGTATTTTAAGCCATTTGATTTTTCTTTTAAAGTAGCAGAGCAACAAAAAGGAAAACTGCCATCGTGGGCAGGCTGAGCAGCTTTGCTACCTGGAAGAACAATCCCATGGCCTCTTCCTCTGACACAGTCCCACGTGTGTATCCACGCACACACTCACACGCTTCTGTCCTGATGTTCTGTTGAGCTCCTCCATGTCCATCATCCTTCCATCATGCCACTGGTTTAATTGTCAACTCCAAGCCTTGGTGGCTGTAGACTTTGTAACCATGGAATCCTAGAATGGTTTGGGTTGGAAGGGACCTTAAAGACCATCCAGTCCCAACCCACATGCCCTGGGCAGGGACACCTCCCACCAGACCAGGTTGCTCCAAGCCCCTTCCAACCTGGCCTTGAACCCCTCCAGGGATGGGGCAGCCACAGCTTCTTTGGGCAACCTGTTTCAATGCCTCACCACCCTCACAGCGAAGAATTTTTTTCTGAGATCCAATCTAAATCTCCCCTCTTAGAGATTACAGCTGTTCCCCCTCATCCTATCACTCCACTCCGTGATTGAGTCCTATCCCATCTCTCCCATAGGCCCCCTTCAGGTACTGGAAGGATCTTTGCATCACTAATGTTGCCGTGGTACCTAGGTTCCAACATCAACAGTTGCATTAATTTTGCCTACAGAGCAGCTGACACCCTGTCATTCCTTCACCCCATTGCTCTTTTTGCTCCCCCTTATTCCTGTAATTTTGGTGTCGTGCAGACATTCACGATGAGGAGTGTCCCCCCGTGCTTCTGTCGCTTCAGGAATGATGCAGCTCTCCCCGGTTCAAATTTTCTTCAGCAACTCCAACTATTTTCGTGTTACGCTGCTTCCAAATGCTGTTATGCATCATTACAAGAATCATGCCCTTCGTCATAGGAGCAGAAGAAAATTAATACACTGCTGTATGACACAACTACTTTGACACAACTTTGATGATCAGAGAGCTGGAGCAGATGCTGGGAGGGCTGGAGCCCCTCTGCTGTGCGGGGACACTGAGAGAGTTGGGGGGTTCA
>VXAK01008885.1:0-14832 GCA_013399435.1 Arenaria interpres
CTGCCGCGGGCAGGTTTCGGCTCACCCGGGTGCCCTTTGTGCTGCCCTGTCTGATTGCAGGTGAAGTTAACGAAGCGCTTCGGGGAAGCGGGACTTGAGGGCGTCCGTTGGGGCCGTGCTTCAGTGGATCAAAACCTGGGCGAGGGCCAGAGAGATGCAGGTAGCCTGGAGAGAAGCGGCTCAACAACCTGAACCCCAGCGAGCTGCTGCTGCTGCTGCTGCTTTGCCGCCCTCGGTGCCAAGAAGCATTTCAAATCTATTATTTATGAACCTTGGAAAGGATCCTTTGGTGTGGTGGGACTTCCAGGAGACATGACGTACTGTAACTCTATTTTAATGTATTTTATTTTATTTATTAGGGTTGTTTGTTTTTTTGGTTGTTTTGTTTGTTGCCTTTTTTTTTTTTTTTTAAAGGCTTGTTTGCAAGACATTTCTGAATGTAGGCCGTATCCAAAAAGCAAAGGAAAAAAAACCCGTGTACGTTAGCTCCTCAAAGGAACTAAAAAGTTGTGTGTAGTTCAGCTGTGTGCAATCTGACAAAAGAGGTTTTCATTTTTATCCGAAATACATTGTATTACACTAGCATGGAAAATGTGATGTGTGATTTGGGAAATTTGGCTGAAACCCACACTGCATATGAAAACTCTTCTCTTTAGCGAGAATATCAATTATAATCTGGGCTCTAAATTATTTTCTTTTGAAATATACATGTGGGGGAAGACGATGAAATCTTACACGCTCTTGGTTATTCAAAAAAGTAACGTTGAACGATACTCCCAGAGTAAAACCCGTTTGTTTAACGTCTGAACGGAGCGGAATCTGCCCCATTTCTTCTGCGGTGCAGGGATCGCAGCTGGATTCCAGTTACCCAGTTGGGTGTGCTCGCTCCTGGGCTGGGGGGGCCGGAGCTGAGCAGCGCTGATGGACCTTTCTTAGTGCCCGAGGTCGGGGCTCCTCCCGCACGGTTGGCTTGTGAGCGGTCTGGGCTCTCAACCTGCCTTGACTTTTCGTGGCAGTTTTACAATGTCTTGCATTAAAGTAGCCCCTCGTGTAAAATCCATCTTATCTGCGTCTTAGCGTGCAAGCGGATTATTTTGGTCACAGTTTTCATAAGCTGGAAGTTGCTCCCAAGCTGAGATACACTAGATTAATTTCGGTGTTTAGCACTGTCAGATGTTGAGAGGGGCGTGCGATCTCGCCTCTAAAAAATGTTGACGAAGCCATGAAGTTGGAAAACAAAGGGCTAATTGCACAGCTGGTGCGTCTTCCTCTGCCTCTTAGAAGTCCGTGGGAGTTTGGCTGTCGATGCTGGCGGGAGTGGGTTGGAGCTGCTCGCCCCGGAGTGGAGGAGGGAGCCGGGTGTGGGCCAGTGGGCTTTCTGGGACGGGGCCCTGCAGGTGATGGGTGACTTCAGGTTGTGTGCGGCTACCACCCGCGTCCACTGGTTTCTGTAGAGTGGGGAGGTTGTAAGCGGGGATGGAGCGACGTGGCCCGTTATCTCCGGTTCAAGGTAAAAAGTCCCAGCCTCCCACCTGTTTATTTTAAGTAGCGCGGTGAGGAAAATGGCTTTTGGCCCCTTTACAAGTTAGGCGAATGTAAACAAAATCTTCTAAAGCCGGGACTTTTCTGTTTGTGTAACTGAGGTGTAGCTTGACTGTAAAAGCCCCGCACTCTCAGTTCAAGCTGTTTCTTGTAAGTGTTTAAAGCAGATGACTGAAGTGACACTCGAAGGAAGATCTTGGAATTGGCTGCTGCTCGTCATGGTCCCTTTGTGACTTCTGCACCCTAAGCTTAAGCTCAGTCCTGTAAGGAGAGATCTCTTTTAGCCCTCTGCTTTTCCTCCTTGCCCTGAGATGTCGAAGTCACATTTCATAGAATCGTAGAGTGGTTTGGGTTGGAAGGGACCTTAAAGGTCATCTATAGTTTCTCCCCGCCTGCCCTGGGCAGGGACACCTCCCTCTAGACCAGGTAGTGCAAAACACACCGTGGTGCAGAATTAAAGCCCAGACCTTGCTGGTCCTCGGTGGCCATTCCCAAGCGCTTTCCAATTTGGCCCTTGATGAGGTTGCGTGATGAGCTTGGGGTGGTAGGTTACAGCTGTCCTAACAAAGTTATTACTTTGAGATTAATTGAAATCGAAGGTGCCCTGCATCTTCTAGGATTAGATTCACTGTCTTGGCAATCATAATAGCCAATTTCCACGTCTCTGTACATCTGCCATTATCATTCTGCTAATGCTTGGATGTTAGAGCTGCAAGGGGATTCTCTAATGAGCTAGTCAAAGACTCACAAAATAGACTGTAATTTGTAATTTGGCTCCTCTCTTTAGAGTCATTAATTACAGTTTGCTGATTAACTAATCCACCTTTTCAGATATACAGACGTGTCGCTGATATCTCACCTACTAAACTACGTTTTAGCCTACTGAAGTATAAATGTAATTGATGAAAATTAATTCCTGTGTGATGGGAGACATGTATTTCTCTAGGAGAGGCAGGTATTCCTGTCCTTGGTGGATGCAAGCCCCTGAATGCCACAAAAGTCTATGGATCCGGTCTAAAGCTGAAATTTTACTGCTCTTCTGGAGGTATTTGTACTTTGAAAATGAAATATGACCATTCTAGTGATATAATTGACATTAAGGTTTAAGAAAAGAGCTTTCATTTTGAATTTGCTGCTCTTTTTCACCGATTCAAGGTCAATGTCCCACTTTCACCTTATGCTTCTTGTTTTAAGTTGGTCTGAAGGATGCTCTCAAAACCATTTGGACTGATGTAGTTCACCAACAAACTTTTGCCCGTTGTCATTCCCTACTGTGTTACCTTTTTAAAAACATTGGTGTCGGCCAAAACGCTTAGTGTGAGAGATGGTCACGTCACAAAATCCACCTTGAGCTGTTCCTGTGCCTGCAGCCTGAGTTGGTGGGGTGGGTGTAAGGATCAAACCTCCCCCTTGTGCCTCCGGGCTGTCTCCTGGAAACTGAATGGAAACAAATTGGCTGGGGTCCCCTGGGGACAGTCGGGCCATGTAGCTCATGCCATGTCAGTATAAATAAGGCTAAATTGTCTGATGTGGACAATCCAACAACTTTCTCACGCTCTAAATTCCTCGGGTAGATTTTTTTTTTTTTTGACCGATAGTAATTTTAGCCCAAGAAATTGTTTGATGTTATAAATGAGGTAGTTCTGGGCTTTTTTTGGCTTGCCCTCTCCTACTCATTGGAGTACTTGGTTAAATACTGTCTGTCGCTGCCTTGTAAGTGGTGGCTAGGAAAGTAGGTCCAGTAGATCATGCTCCAACTTACTGGAGCTTTAGAGGTAAAGAAATCGGGTCCATCCCCTTACCAAAAAGAACCCCAAACCAAACCAAAAAAAGAAGGGAGAAAAAAAAAGCCAACAATATGTGGCTGAAGTAAATTCACTAGAGAATAAACAAAATTTCCAGGAAAATAAACATGGGCAAATGCTTAGTATAGTTAACAAAAGTGTGGGCAGTCAACTCATGAAGAGGTCAAAATTACCCATCTTAATAAAACAAAAAGTGATTAAGGGGCAGATTCAGCAAGAAAATTCAAGCTGTGGTGACCAAGAAAATTTAGAAATTGGGTGAAAAGGAAGATCAAGTGGATGTTGTCTCTGTGACATCCTGAAGTAATTTCTCTTTTTTTAAGGTTCATGATATGCAAATGCCAGCTTCTGAATTATAGCTGCAGTGATGTACCAAATGTTTTCTAGCATATCCTATTGTGAGCAGAAATATCAGTGTCATCAAAAAAAAATTGTGTGTAAATATGACTCATAAATGATTTCTGAGAGATGTGATTTATTTTTCATATTTTTCAAGATGCATTCCATTTCAAATAAAGAGGTATCTATTGAAAGAGCTCTCGATATGTTGGAGGACTGGTTGTTTGGTGGGCCGTTATGGTTAAAGCCTGATCTAACCTTTTCCAATGTCTGAAACTCAATCCAAGGGCCTAAGAGGAACGCTTTGAACCTACGTAGATACCTTCCGAAGGAAAGACCCACTTAGATGCTCCAATTAATCTTTGTCCATAGCACAACTGTGAGGCTCAGGGTCCTCAGTTTTGCTTCTTGCTGTGTGTCATGTGTGAGCACCTGCAGAGAGTCCTACTAATTTCAGTAATAATCCGTTTGGCGTCGCAGTCCAGGCATAACAGCTCTTTGGGACACAGACTTCAGGCTTATAATAATGTTTACCCATGAGCGCCTCTCACTGTGTGACGTTAGGAATCTAAAACGAAGTGTAAGATGTGCCTTGTTGCTCTGTTTTGTGTATCTGAAGCACTGTGACTGAGTTTCAAGTAACCCAAAAGTAGTCCAGAAAGAATACTCCCACCGTTTGGCGTATCCTCTGACCCAGTCTCTTCCAGCTTCGTGGGAAAAGAAAGGAGGTACGACAAGAAAAATGTGTGATGATTTCTGCTGCTTTGGGATCTCCGTGGAACTGCAGCCGTTTGGATGCCTTGAACTCCCCTGAGGTGTGTTTGTATCGCCACAGGTCCGCATTTTTAAGCATCTTCTGAAAGTGTATTAACTTTAGTGACACAGTGTGCGTTGACCTAGACTTGTTGGTGCTAGTTGCTTTCTCTAGAGAGATGTCAGTAACCTTGTCCGTAAGGCTATTGCTGTAACAATTAGAAGTTCTCTTTCTCAATAGCAAACATCCAGAATGTGGGCATTTGAACTTAATATTTGATATTTAAGCCAGAAATGATGGCTTAAAGAGCTGACCTCTCACAAGCGCTGGTGCTCGGCAGCTTTGAAAAGCCAATTAAGCATCTGTGGATTTATTGTCTATTCAAGGGCCCACCATTGCTTACACTTAAGAGATGTCCCTTATGAGCTTTTTAACAACAGTGATAAGTGTCTCTCTAAGGGCTTAAATATAGTAGAACAAGAACTTAATAATTTGTCGTTGTTTCTGCTCCTGCATCAATGGTGATATCTTTAAAGCCCATCAAAAACATGTTTTTCTGCTTTAAGTGTTGAATAAGAGGATATAAAAATAAGGCTGCTCACATATTCATGGTACATATGAAATGGTCCTAGAAACGGGACCATTATTTTCCTAGTGGGGAATATTGTCTTAATAGGTTTTCTCAAAAATTTTCTGTGATCCAAAGTAGGATAGGAAGAATGCTGAAACTCGGTGCGAGGTACAGAGAAGAAACCTGGGCCCGATTCAAAATCCATTGGAATCAATAGGAATTTTTCCAGACTAAAGACAGGTCTTGACCTTTTGCAAAAATTGTGGCTGCTTCTCTTTTTGTGTCTAGAAAACCCAAGAACAAAACCCCAGAGGCAAGGCCTTTGCCTGTCATCTGTGCCAGTAGTGATGGTGTGTGATTAGGATAACACGCGCAGTCTGGTCTTTCATCTTTTCCCATGAAATGAGGAGAGAAATTAAAAGATGGAATAATGCCTGTTTTCCAAGCGTAATAAAATATGAAAGACCACCAATCGAATTGTCGTCTTTCCCCTGTGAAATGAAATCTAGACGAGAACGGTTTCTTGCAATTTCATTGAATTCACAGCACAACAGAAACAGAAAAATTCTCTTTGTAATTGAAGCCAAATCAGAGCTAAACCAAAGCCTTTACTTCTTGTACTACCTGTTTCTAAGCAGGAACATCTCAGTCCTTCCTAGAAAGTGACTAAATAACTTTCCTTACCTACGCATATTTTTGTTAAAAAAATTAACTGTTGTGAAGACTATCGAGTCTTTTAAAAAACAAGCCTGTTTTGAATTTATAAATTTATAAATAGTATTATGGGTGTTTTGATAATGTTTTTTCTGTCTTGCCACTGGGGAATTTTGGTGTGTAAAGTAAGGACCCTGGAAACATCACAGAGCTGTGATGAACACAACTCATAGCATTGCTGCGTGCCTTCTGTGCTGAAGATGGGCGGAGCGAAAGACGGTGACTTTGGGTCCTGCTGTGAAATGGACACCCTTGAGGTGTCCTGACACTTGAAGGACCTGTGAACTGCATGGGACCTCATGATGGGGCTCAGTTACATGTGGGGTCTTGACCTAATGCTACACGCTGGGCTTACAAGGAAAAGGGTATCAGCTCCTAGGTGAAGCTCTGGGAAATGAGGCTGTATTGCTTGCTGGCACCCACCTGCAGCTTGTGCTCTACCTCAACAGCCTGGTTTGGTTGCAGCACCTACAGGTTTTCCTTAGGAGACTTTGTAGGCAAAGCCAGAGATGATGCTTCTGTGCTTAAGTGCTTGGGATTTTTCTTTTTTTGGGGGGTTTTAGAAAAACATCAAAGCAAAGGCATTTTCCTCCGTATAGACTCATCACAGACATTTTATGTTGGCCAATTTTACAGCCTTTCCAAGTCATTCTGTTAGATGTCTCATGCAGTGCCAGCTGCCAGTGCAGGGGAAATGGTTGTTTGGATGGGAGTTTGAGTTACCTTTTGTGTAAAATTGTGCTATGACAACAGTGGATTTTGCATAAACAAAATTTTTATTGACCCTACTTTATAACTTTTGTCTTGCAATAGTTCGTAACCAGCCGCAGCAGATTAACCAAACTGGTAAATACGTATAGAATGACTAACCATTACAATGAAGCATACAGCACTCTGTGGTCAGCAGAATATTTTAAACTAGACAATTTACCCCACGTTTTGTAAAGCTTCCAGTGAGATGAGGAAATCACTGCATTTGTTTTTAAGATCTTGTCAGTGTTTGTAAATATTTCTGATATTTATGACTGTACATATGGTTTTGATTATAACTCACAGGAGGCTCAAAAATTGGGTCATATACTGTTCAGGAGGGGATTATTTCATTAACTGTAATTTTTGTTGGGTTTTGTGGCTCAGTCTTTGGGATCTTTTGCGCCTACTGCCATTTACAAAGGTAAAAGCACGGCGTGTAGTAAGAGCAGTGAACCTGCAACTTGGAGAACAAATCCAGCCTGTTCTTGGCTTGGGCGCCAGGGCCAGGGTCCTTTGAGGGAACGGCGCTCCTTCATATTGCTGTGTGCTTTGGACCCGGGCCTGGGGATGATAATTCCCTGTACCAGAGATAGCACCTCTCTGCAAGGCTCTCAGCCCACTTGTATATCATATCTGGTTTGGAGAAGAGGAAACTCGGGACCGGAGAGCCCGTGCCGCCTGCCCAAGGTCGTGCCTTGGGAGAGGGAGAGGAGCGTTCCACCCATAGGCAGGGTCCCTGCCCCTGCGTGAGAAACCCTGCCTCTGGCAGCCCAGGCTGCTTCGTTTGCTGGGCTTGGTAGGGACCCTCCTTAGAGCCAACTACAAACACAGTGTCCAAGCACCCCACCGGTGTCACAGGTCCTTGGATGGAGACCCAAATGCGTGACTGCTCTGCCAGGTAAGTTCCAGCCTTAAAAAAAAAAAAAAAATAAAAAAATTAAACCGCATGATTTATACATGTGCGGTGGAGATAAGAACAATACAAAACCTTTACATTTCACGTGGGATTTAGCAGAGTCTTTGGGTGTCTTCAGATTATTAAATCAGGTTCTGGTCATTCCCAGCCCTAGGTGTTACACAAACAGGAGCGTACTAGGAGCGAAGGGATCTGCGAGTCGTTACCCATTTCCGGAGCGATTGAGCTCCTCTATGAACCGTGGATTACAAGGACAAAGAGAGGTTATCAGCCCCGTAGTAACTTGAAAGGACTGTATAGATATGAATCTGGCATTAATGCAGCTTTTCCAGCCTGCAAACTGCCTTAACTAAAACACATGAAAAACAAAAGAGAGGGGAATAACTTTTCTTCTCCCTAGCGTTCCGCTATCACTTAAACTAAGTCAGAAATGAGGAGTTTTGAGAGGAAGTTCTCTTAGCCGGGATCACTTATCCCCATCAAATGTTGTTTTCCTCACCAGAAAAAATTGATTGATGCACAAGGCTGTAGTAGCTCATAGACAACTGGCTTATCCGAACCCGCTGCTGGAGCTGTGTCAGTCTATCTTTGTGGGCTTTCGCGACAGCCCCTTAAACCATCTGTGGAGCTGAAAACTCCTCCGTGCCCTTTCCTGTGCCAGCAGTTACTGCAATACGCAGATGACCTTGGTAGGGGCTTTTCTTGTACATGGACAAACAGAAGAGAAATTACTCCGTTCTTTTAAAAGTCAGCCTTGAAGTGGAAAAGCTATTTCCTTATTGGCTTTTCTGGGGGGCTGTCACTGCTCTTAGCCAGCCGTGGAGCGGTGCCTCCAATCGAGTTAGGCGTGTACTGGCCGCTTTTTTTCATTTTTATCACCGATTGTTAATATTTCCTGTTCCACTAAGCCACATTTCCCTGGTACTCATTCCTAGTGCTTGGCTCCTAAACAAAGTCACAGCTCTTTGTCACAAGGCAGCGGGCTGCATACTTACCCTGCGTGCGAGTGATGACTGAGGGCTCAGCAGTAGGGAAGCAACGCTGACAGCTCCGCTCCCGGCCGGCAGATTGTCAGCATTCCTCACCGGGGCACCCGGCCGGCCTGGGAAAAGGCTGCTGTTTCAGGGAGGGTGTCTCTGAAACAGACCGACTGTCCCTCTGGAGCTGAGTGAGGAAGATGGAGAGGGTGGTCGGCCGAGCCCTTTCCAAGGAGAGGTGGAGTCAGACCTGCAAAGCTGCAGAGCCCAAAGCGATTGCTGTGATTCTGCAGACACAAGCTGAGGGGTCGGGTGTGAGGAGAGAGGGGTATCCGACGGCTGAGAGGGCAGTAAGACATTATAAAATGATGATAATTTTCGACAATAAGCCATTTTTTTCCTCCATCCTCGTTCTTAGAGAAAAGACAGTAGGTTGCATAAAGGGGAGGAGGATGGTTCACTGGATGGATGTGTCCGGGGTGAAACTGAGATCGTTTCTGCAGCTAATCTGTGGGCCTGCTCCTGTGTTTAGGAATTAGCCCGGAGACAGTTGAGAGCAGCAGCTGGGAAGGAGCACTTAGCTGCCGCCCCAGGGAAGCTGCTACCATCACTCCCAAACAATTTGGAAATTGTTCCTCCGTATTTTCCTGAGGGCTTAAGCAGCTCGCAGTCATGGCCCACAGACGTCTCGTGTTGTGAAACCACAGCCGTGGGGCACTCAGCTCTCTGCCATCCCCCCCGCCATCATCCTTAGTCATCTGGGAGGGAGACCGAGGAGGGGTGACTCAGGGCAGCGGGGCGGCTCAGGGCCCATCTCCCTCCCGCCGGTGCTGGCTACCTCTGGTTGGAGAAGCCTTCATGTGCCCCTCCTGATCCGAAGTCCTCTGTGCACGCGGAAGAGGAACAGGCTTTGTCGTAAAAGCCCTCCAGGGACGTGCCTGGCCACTGCCCCACTGGTGGCTTAACTGGCACGGCCATTCCTTGCCGCAGTTGTGCGAGTGCTGACACCGAGGATGAGCAGCTGAACGAGGGCTTCCTCAGAAAGCTTAGCAGGGGTCTCCAAAACACCTTCAGCCCTGCGTTCTTGCTGTTAATCACCTCAGAAACAGCTCTGCTGACTTGTCTTGAACTGGGGGTGGATGGGAAGGCGCTCCGAGCTGAATGTGTGAGATAAACGTGTCTCGAGAACAGAGGTCCCCTTGCCCTGGGGGCAGAGTGCTAGCCATCCCAGGCGTGTGAGAGTGTAGCACCGTTGCTTGGCACCTTCATTTGGAGGGCTGGGGTACTTTTTTTTTTTTCTTTTCCTAGGTTTTCCCTAATTCTGCATGTTTCAGCCCCAGAGCCAGCTACCAAAAGGTATTTTCCTTTCCCAAAGGTAATTCTAAACAATTTGGTCATTTTCTTGCTAGTTGAAAAATCTGCAGCAATTTATTTTGCTGCTGAAGCTCAGTGAGCCAGGGTAAGTGCTTATGCAGGTAGCCTTAATGTAGTATTTAATTGTTGTTCCGGGCAATGGCAGGGCTCTAACACAATGCAAAGCTTGCATAAAAGGAAATATTATATATATCTGCAAAATTGGCATGGCTACAAAGATCATTTTGCTGTCTTTGATTTTCTGATGTTTTAATTTAACTGAATCTGAGTGGATTTAATGGTTAATTTACAGAGCATTCACTTAAGGTTTTTTTTTTTCCCCCAATGCATTCACTCAAAATGAACTCGAAACCTTAAATCAAGCTGAATTCGGGAGAAGTAATTTAGTTTTGCTGAGCTCTGGATATGCTTAGTCTTTCTCCAGCCCTCTTTTCCCTTCCTCATCTCTGAGTTTAGCAGGCAGTGCTTAGTGGGAGAGGTTTGCAAACCGGGATGCCGGCAGCTGTTCCGCCATCCATTTTGTCTGCCTCCCTGATGGGGCCAGTGCCTTGTAAAGGCTTGGTAGCCCTTCAGCAGCCACAGGTATGTCCTCTGCTGGGTCTGTACGCAGCCATCATCTTTTAGGCTTGCCCTTGTAAAATGAAACTCGGGCATAGCTGGGGCTTGCTCTTTATTCAGCTGTCACAGCCTGCCCTGAGCTGGCCCAGGGGTACTTAGTAGGCAAAGCCCCACAACGGCAATCCTGCAATGATGTCCTTCAGGAGTGCCTTTTTTATTACCACACCTTTGCTGCAGTCCTGGTAAAGCATTCACAGACACTAAGGAGATGGGATTTTGTGCTTCCCCTCTCACGGCTGTTAACGGTGCTTCCTGCATGTGATTGATTGATTAAGGTAAAATCTGGTTTTGCCTTTGCTGATGTCATTGCTGTCTTTCTGCTGCAGGCAAGAGTTAAGGTGTGCTGGAAGCAAGGATAGACCTAAAAAGCACAGTTTATTTATGTGATACTTTTAACAGGTCTTCCAGTCCTGTGCCTTGTGGGTTTTCTTTAACCTTGACTTTAAGCAGCTGCTGTAAAATCCAGCAGCTCCCTGACCCACAGCCTGGGAGAGCCAGGCTCAGAATGGCAAGGTTTATATGTACCATTCAGAAAAGAAAAACACTTTTATAATCTAAAGAATTCCAAGTTCATGGAGAAATGCATGTGAGAGCACCAGGACCTCATTCAGAGTGATTCTTATGCCTAACTCCTATAGCATGGATTTCTCTAGAGCTGGCAGAGTTAGCCCAGATTTAGGGGCCCTCATGAGTCACACCCCTGTTCCCATGCACAAAGGGCACCAGGATACAGCTCTTTTCATCTCCCAGATGTTGACTACATGACACTAGAAATCTGTATCTGCAAGTTACTGCTGTTGGCCTACTTAATAGCGTTGCTATAGATGCTACAGTGTCAGTGGGCTAAATAGCTCAGAACTGCAGTCAACTGTTTTAATTGCTGCCCACTCCCACCCCATAAAAATCCTCAGCTTTTACAAGCCCTGCTGCCGTTCTCCCTTCACATCCTTTAATGGCTTTTTGAAGAGGAAAGCTCAATTTTTGTATATGTCCCCTCCCTTCTCTAAGAAACCTTGCTCTTAAGTTTGTCAGCAGCTTCAAAGAGATCTCCAGCCCCCAGGTTTGCACACCACCTACTCAGAGTGTTCACATCTCTCACGTTCACAGACACGTGCACAAATGAAGTGCCAGAAATGAGGAAAAATTATTCTATTGAGCAGCCAGAAATGTTCATTAACTGCCTATCCTGAAGAAGCTGTCATATTTCTACATCTTGTGGCTCAGGATGGGGGAAGCATTTGTTACTAGAATTTTTCTTATCTGAGGATTGCAAAGCTCTGGGGTCTGCTCTGCTTACAGAATTAAAGCCTGTACGTCTGTGTGTGTGGACGTGTGTGCAGAAGTAGAAATGTGTGCACTTCCAGGGTGGGTCATGAAAGTGGTGGGGCATTGAGACTCCTCGGCAGGTACCAGAGCCCAGGCGCCTATGAAGGAGGCAAGTCCCAGGTGGAGACATTGAGAAATAGCTCAGATTCCTCTTCTGTGGTCCCCTGGCACCCTGCAAGGCTTTTCTGCAGAGGATGGATTTGCTGCTGGCAGTCACTGTGCGTGTCAATGGAAAGCGAACAGTGGAGGAGGCTGCATAATTCACACCCCTTCCTCTGATCAACTGCGTGGCCTCCTTGGCAACACGATCTCCTAATCATGCAGGCTGCCCAGAGGGATGGGCACGCCATACCCTAGCATTTTCCCTTCAGCCTGAGCATTACCCAATGGCACATGGAAAGCCTTGGTCCTTCAGTGGGAGCGACGCATTGGTGAAATGGCTTAAGAAGCACGGTGACCTCAAAAGCGGTGGCTCCAAGTAAAGGTCCTGAGGCTATGGGACACATCCCTGCCCCTCCCTGGCCTTGTAATCAGATACTGTGCACATATCTGAGGCAGTCTTTCTAATAAACTTCAAAACATGTTAGTCGAAGCTTTAGCAAAGACCAGACCTGGGTTTCCTTGGCTGAAGGCCACCCAACCTCTCAGGGACCCCTTCAAGCTGGAGCAAATATACTACCCGATCTTCTGGTGCAGCAGCCTTTGCTGTGGTAGCAGCATTGCCTAAACCTTTCCAAAAATTTAGAAGGAACATCTAAAGTGGGGCATTCAGGAAAATGCAGAGTAAAGCCTGGGGGGGCCACTGAAATCTATGACAAAATTTCATTGACTTCAGTGAAGGACTTGTCTCTTTAGAAAATCTAGAATTGAAATAGGAAGTTTGGGATCATAAATTGCCAATGTGAAAAAAGCATTTAAAAATAATTCAATTGCATTTGTCATAATCTGTTTTAGCTGGTTATTGGGAGAAGGAGAAGCAGGCATCCGAAAGGAAAAGCATCAGATATTCAGGTATTGACCCTCTGGTCAATAGGGTGATTTCTGACAACGGAGTCTCATAGGTGCCAGAAGAATCTCCAGTGCTTGTTTAGATGTTGAAGAAAGAGCTTATTTGACACATAGTCCTCACTTGTGCACACTTGAAGGGACAGCTGGCCTAGGCCCTGAGTCTGTAGCAGCCATTTCAACACAGTTCCACTTTCCTGGTTGTCTTTGGGAACTTGAAATTGGACAGTGGCAACAAAATAGGTGTTGCTCATTAATGATCAAATTCTGCCATCTTTCTCATTACTTACATTCCTCTGCAGGAGGAATAGCTATTGGCCTCTTCCAGAGTTGGAAGTAGAAACTGCTGCTAACAGAGTTTTATGAACTGTTTCTTATGCTACTGATAAGAAAAATGTGAGAAAAACAAGTGTGGCAGAATCAGATAGCATCCTAGGAGAGGGCATGCATCAAAGAGAACGGGCAGTCTGCAACAACAGACCCAGGCTGCTCCTGCTCAGGTGAAATCTGTGCAAATCCTGATCCGCCAACACCTGCTCAAAATTTGCCCCCAGGCTGGAAATCATCGCCCCGGCCTCCAGACTGTGGCGTAGCTTCATCCCTGCTCCAGCCTGTTTGCTTTTGTGTTGCAAAGCTGCCACGCATGTGGGAGCGAAGCCCAGGGCTGCCCGCATCAGCCCCTTGGGGGAAGGCACCTATGGCTGCCCCAAAGGGCCTGTTTGTCCCTGGCGAGGCTTCACAGGCTGAAGGTACCCCAGCTCTGGCCCCACAGAAGCCACCCTCACCTGGCAGGCATCGACAGGGCCGTGGTATCGCTCTGCCAGCAGTTGGAAACATGCTTCTCAAGGTGGAGGAGGGGAAGGTAAATCTCTGTTGTGCTGGGAGAGATGGGTGCTGTACGGCACCAAGTGGCTGAGACACTGCTCTTCTTCAACCATGAAGCCTGGCTCATCTCTGTAGCTCCATTTGCTTGCCAACAGCTGCCTAATAAGTCCTTTCTCTGTGCAGTATAAATAATTACCGAGCTGTCTTCTCCCCTGTTACTCCCCCTGCCTCTGAGCCAGGCCCTGCTACCAGGGTCATGTTTATGCCACCCATCCCGGAGGTTGCCCACAAGCCCTGACACGCTGTCCCAGGCAGCCGGCACGGAGAGCTGCGTGGGGTGGCTGCTTCCTGGGAAGCAGGGCATGGAGGAGGCGGCAGCGTACCCCCACACGGCCGCCCCAGGGGATGCTCTGCCCTTCGTCTGCCTGCAGCAGGGCAGCCAGCACCCCCTGCACCCAGCACTTAGGGTGGTATCACAGCTGCCTCCTCCTTTGCAAAGATACTGCCAGCCCTGGGGGAAATAAGTGAGAGGCCAAATTCGTCATGGGGTGCTGGGGCAGGAGCAGGCTCTTAATCTGCTTTTGCACGGGGTGAGGTTTCCCTATGGTCCTACACCCCCTGCCTTCGCTGCACGTCCCAGTCCCTACGCTGGTGGCTGTGTGGTTGGTCAGCTGGGGGGCTGGCTGCCTCCGGGCATGTCAGGACAAAGCTGCCTCCCTGACCCCCAGCGCAGCGGTGGCCATAGCAGCCTGCCGTGCTGGGGGCCGGCTGCCCGCCCCGCTGCAGGTCACAGCTATGTGCTACAGCTGGGGCCAGCCCTATCATTTCAGCTTGAAGAAAATTGCCACCTCTGAAGACCGATGCTTTCCCTACACGTGCACGTTGGTTGCAATGCCCTCCATCCACAATCTCCGTGTCCAAAGGTGGAGGGTCCATTATATATGGTACATGAAGAACAACTTATATGCAGACATCTAGTCACAGATTCACAGATTTGACAGAGTTGGAAGGGACCTCTAGAGATCATCTAGTCCAACTCCCCTGCTAAAGCAGGACTGCCCAGAGCACATCCCTCCCGACTGCATCAAGGCGGGTCTTGAAAATCTCCAGAGGAGGGGACTCCACAACCTCCTTGGGCAGCCTGTTCCAGTGCTCTGTCACTCTCACCGTAAAGAAGTTCTTCCTCATTTTTGAGTGGAACTTCCTATGTTCCAGCTTGTGCCCATTGCCCCTCGTCCTATCGCTAGAAACCACTGAAGAAAGTCCGGCCCTATTATCCTTCAACCCACCCTTTAGGAACTTGTCAACATAGA